>OZ024827.1:110006404-110394319 GCA_964016985.1 Anodontia alba | reverse complement strand
AATGACCCTTAACAAGCTCGTTAAGCTAACGACGCTTTGAACAACTGGGCCCAGTTCTTTGAAAGCAAAGAACGTATTAATGAAACGAATATTGGAAATGTAGTATTAATAATCTGGGCCAGCTGTTCAAAAACTTAACGAAATTGTCAGCTTAAAATTGCTATCTGAAATATCGCAAATGCATTGATATGGTTTGCTGAAAAAAGTGTGAGTAGCTTTTGCATTTACTCACATTGTAGCAGCAGCAAATATCAATACATTTAAAAATACCTGAACTTCAACAATTTACGACTTTGTCTTTAACAAGTTAGTTATGCTAACGATGCTTTGAACAACTAGGCCCTAGTGTAACACGGCTCACGTCGCTGACCTCTCCGCCACCCACATTTGGCCACCAGCCCCGTGTTGAGATACATCATGTTACCGAATGGATCTAAATGAACGTGATAATAAAACAACAAAGCAGTGGATAAAAATACAAGATGATTATAATACGTCTGTTCGATCTCCTACATACCCTGAGTCAAATACCCAAAAATAATTATATGGTCGATGTTTTTGTTACATGTAACATAAGTGGTTCGACTCAGGCATATACTTACGGTATGATCATGATAACAATATGCGATTAAGGTAAAAAGTTGTGGCTTTTGCCACTGCAGCTGGCCAGAGTAAAATGTCTTTAGGTAAATGCATGCACCTTAATCGAACGGCCAGTACCTTGAGGAGACTTTCCTAAGGCGCAGGCTGGTTAAAGACGTTGCTATTGCCAAATGTCATAATACGTGTTGCTGGTGCGGGGCTCCATTTGATATATAACGACATGTAAGTGTTAAACGTTCTGCATCGGCACATTTATATAAAGTAGTCTCGCAAAGACCTAGTTATGTGTATATCAGTCGGGGATATGTTAATCGACAAACAAGCATTCACATCAGCCAGCGACCCAATATAGTCTGATGAAGGACGTTTGCTACACACAGCATTCACTAATTATATAAGCGGACAACAAAATCTCTGATCAGTCTGCGCGTATACGCAGTTGGATATGGGCCTTTGCTGTCCGCATGTGAATGTATCATTTCAAGTGGCGAAACTAAAACAAATATGCTTGAGAGCTTTCAACCAACAACCAACTGTGTTTATGGAATGTACTGATTTTTCTTTATTGCATTTTATTGTTTTGGTCGGACAGTGTTCCTAAATTGAGCTCTAACTTGTTTTGGACGTCAGCATGTCAACACTAGGGAAGTCAGCTTTTTTGTTTTTTCTTTTTTTTGCTTTTGGAAATCTAGTGAACACAAAACAGCCGCCAACCAACTCTTCAATAAGAGCAGCGACCTCCAAGTCACGTAAGATATTTTTGTTATTTCTTCTTGTACTTATCAGTACAAAAATTGAACCGGGACACAGCATTTTCTTCAAGACTGCATGTGTGCCCAGCGAAGACTCAGGTCAGCCTGCGTTAATGTGCAGGCTAATCTTAGTCTTCGCTGGGCTCAAATGCTATCTTGTAGGAAATGTTGTGCTCCGGCTTAAATGCAAAGTACAATCAGTGGTCATAATTGTTAGCGCTTTTTGAACGTCGCCATTTAAATCAAAGCATTTCCTTCTTCTTCTTCTTCTTCTTTCTTCTTCTTCTTCTTCTTCTTCTTCTTATTATTATTATTATTATTATTATTATTATTATTATATCCTGGCACAACCTCTTATCGACCACCATCTGTAATCGACCGGCCCCGGAAAACTGTAATTTAAATCGTCACGTGAGCGCTGCTTCAGATCTGTGCGCGCATCTTTGTTTACATTGGAGACTGAAATGTCAAGGGAGATTTCAAAATATATTATGGATATTAGGAAGGTAAGGTAAAGCTAAACAATATGCACATGTTGTTTTATGTAAATGGTTGTTCTATTTCTTCTTTTTGTTTCGTTTTTGTCGAAATAAATAGATTTAGGTGTCTTATTTTGTAGTCATCTATGATTTATTTTGCTTGCATTGTTCACTATATAAGTGCACCTTTTATAGATTTTACACCAAACCAGGGAAATGATCATGCTTCAGAAAAACAACAACTGACTACAGTTAGGTAAATAAGCTTTCACAGCCAAAACCTCGTCTTTGTCTTTCTTCCACTTTTCAGCAACATTTGTCTTCAAGAGGCTCATGCAGGGGGTATGATTCTGAGGATCTGACAAGAGCTATGCTGCAGTACAGGACAATACATTGTCTATAAGATACCAAGAAACAACTTTAATTTTAAAGACTGTAAGGAAGGATTAACGTTGATGTTATAAAATCAGAGACACTTACCCCGCCCCCACCCCCACCCCCACAACCGAATTTTTTTCAGACGAACAGCAGGTACTGTGCTCGTGTCATGTCAGAACTATAGTCGAAGTTAGGGTATGGGTACGGCAGCCAAGAAACTATAAATTTGGGTTCTGATTATGCTATGTGTTTGGGCCTTAGATATAATGACCACCCCTTGACTAACAGATGGCTGTACAATTTCCTCCTCAGTAGCCAAAACTAAAACTGAAGAAATCCTGTAGCTTGGCAAGTGGAAGAGCAAAGTGTGCGAACAAGGACGCAGTTGACAACTATTTCCGAGAACTGGACAAAATCTAAGTTAAACACAAACAGCATTTAATTTATAATGTGGGTGGGAAAAATCTTCAACCTGAACATAAACCGCCAAAGACGGTTTCAGCAAAATACTACACGGCTCAAGCTGTCACCGCAGGAAAGTCAAAAACTTTTCCCTTTTATTTACTTGTGTTAATGAGTCTTTGATGGAGGATGCTACACTAGGAGCAAATGTAAAGATCTCTGAACCTGGATGGTCAAACACAGACCGAGATACTTTCACATTACTTGTAGAATCATTTGATAAAATACTTACTTAACGGAAGTGAAGAGAACCCGGAGATTGTAGTATATGATTGCCATTAGAGTCATGTTTCTCTGTCATTTACTCAATGGACAAAATGTGAGATTATAATCTTGTGTGTCTTCTAACCTCACCGCAGCCATGTGCTACAGTTCCTTAATGTGAGCTGTTTTGGGTCCATTGAGAGCGCATGGAACTCAGCTTATCATGATTATTTGCGACAGACAGGAGGGAAACTGGTTACACGTCATGATGTTTGCTGACTCGCCTGAAAAGTTTATCCCACTACACTCACAGCTAGTACGATAATAATGTTTAGTCAGCATGTAACAGGTCTGGACTTGTTTCTTATAACCCTGATGTAATAACAGGCACCAAGTAGCCCCTCCACTTCATTCAAACGGGATAGTGAGCAGAAAACATCAAGCGTCAAGTCACCTACTATAGAAGCATCTGCTGAAATGTTCGTACGTGGTGAAATTCTCTAGAATGTAGAAACAGCTAAGAACAAAAGAAATACACTGAGTAAAATAGTTGGCGGGAAGGTTATTTGTTTGTGTTGAGGTTTTACGGCCCAGTCAACCCAATGGGGTCATGTCGAGCGCGGTCAGTTTACCTAACCACACGTTTACTGGGCAGGCTTAGTCCTCCAAGCGGTTAACCAGTATTGTGCACATTCTTTCGCCAGAAACTGACAACTGCCCTTCTTGAATCAGCGGAAGGGAGAGAATGACCGTAGAAAATATTTCATGATCAATCTCCACGAAAGAATGTTGCCGACCTCGGCGGGGGTCGAACCCGCGACCTCCTGGTCTCCAGTCGGACGCGCATCCAACTGCGCCACCGAGGCCGGCGGGAAGGTTATTACAGACGATCATGTCATTAGCAAAATTACAGAATACAAGGAAAAGGTTAGCTCAAACGGTAAAGGAAACAGAATAAAGAAAGAACGTGTGCAACTAAAGACACTGAAAATAGTTCTACAAGTAAACAAAAGCAAAATGAATAAACAATCCAGTTGTAGTTGACTCTAAAACTTCTGGTGCAACAGGCATTAGTACTTTGAAGTCAAGAACAAAAATCAATGCACATGAAGATTACTCAGATTCTGAAGATGAAATTCCCGAAAAGAAATAAGTGCGTAATTTGTAAAATGTCAAATCCGGACAGCAGGAGAAGGTCGTTTGTGTTAATATTGAACTGGGGCGAATGTCGCATGTGTGCAGGATGGTTTCATCTTACATTTGCAGTCTAGTCAGAGTACTCAGAAAGAGTGATGATTTTATGTGCCGCCTCTATGAAAAACAAATCTCAAAATTAATAATGCTGAAAGTTAAACATTGTAAATATGTTCAAACTGAGATCTGCCCTTTAGTTATTGCGTATGAACATTACTGTTACTTAAAAATCACTAGAGTTGTTTTGTGGCAGTTTTTAGATGCCTTCGTTTTTGTGAACAGTATACTTTCCATGGCGGTCGAATTTATGTATACTTCTCCAGTGCCAAAGTGCTACAAATAGCCGTCAAAATGGCGGTTTTTGTTGGATAAACTTGGGGTAATTTCAAACATTTCTGTAAATCATTTGTTCATATTTTCTTGATCTAGAATATTATACAACGGACTGATGTTTTAGACTTGCCTGCTACACTAGCACAGTTATTTATTCGTTTGGCAGTCGAAAAATGTTTAAGCCGGATAATAATAATAATATTTTTATTATGATTATAATTATTATTTAACGTAAAAATGCCAAATCTAAAATTATTGTGGCTACATGTATATTGCATAGTAAAAAAAAGCATACCAGATATGTGCACTTTGATAAAAGCAATAAGCAAAATTTCAAGAGGGATGTAAACATTGTACTTTTCATGCAGCATTATTTTGAAATCAGAGTAAAGTTTAAGGCAGTGGCTAGAGATACGGTACAGTATCGCTAGCCTCGGAAATAAGAGACACGGTCCCGTACCTTTAGCTTCGGATGCTAGAGATAAGGTACCTTTAGTCATTCCCGCTGCATTTAGCTAGAGATACGTACGAAAGTCGGGTAGGGACATTTCTTATTTCTAACTTCTAACTTCTTACTTCTAACTTCTTACTTCTAACGTCTATCTTCCACGTTGTATGTATGTCTGTGTGTCTGTGTGTGTGTGTGTTTGTGTGTGTGCTGTGAGAGAGAGAGAGAGAGAGAGAGAGAGAGAGAGAGAGAGAGAGAGAGAGCGGGTAGGGACATCATAGCGCAAATGTAGACTGATCCGACTACTCAGATTTACAAGCTTGTCTGAGTCTTCGCTGTGCATGTACTTGGTTTTGTCGGAAATGATGTCCCTACCGCACTCTCTCTCTCTGTCTCTTACACACAGACACACACGCACACGCACACACACACACACAGATATAGATACACACACATGCATAAATACAAACCTACATACATAATGTATGTCCCTACCGCACTCTCTCTCTCTGTCTTACACACACACACACACACACACACACACACACACACACACACACACAAACACACACACAAACAAACACGCATACATACATACACACACATGCATACATACATACATACATGCAACATGGAAGCTAGAAGTAAGAAGTTACAAGTTAGAAGTAAGAAGTTAGAAGTGTTATGAACGAGCACTCCTACCTTCGATGATCTGCCTTGGCAGATTACGCATAGCTTCTAAGTATATATTCAATGTCTGACAACTGCGTCAGAGAGTCGGCAGGCGTGAGAATTTTTCAGCTATGCTTCTTTCCTTTGTTACGGCTATCATGTCGTAAGATGGGGGCTCGTCCGAAATTGGACTTTATACGCCGAAAATGGCTTCACGTCATCATAAATGATAACTTCCTTGAAAAGGGGGAGTGTTACGAACGAGCACTCCTACCTTCGCTTATCTGCCCTGGCAGATTACGCATAACTTCTAAGTATATATTCAATCTCTGACAACTGCGTCAGAAAGTCGACTCTTTGGCTCAGTGGTTAGAGCATTGGATTTTTAACCGGAAGGACCGGGTTCGATTCCCACGGCAGGCGTGAGAATTTTTTTCAGCTATGCTTCATTCCTTTGTTACGGATATCATGTCGTAAGAGAAGTAAGAAGTTAGTATAAGAAGTTAGAAGTTAGAAATACGAATGTCCCTACCAGCACGCACACATACACACGCACACATACACACACACAAACACACACACACATACACACGCACACATGCACATACATACATACATTCATGCATACGTACTAAACAATATGACACTGATCAGACTGCGCGGATGCGCAGCATGATCTGTGACTTAGTTATTCAAATATGCAATATGTAGGTTCTCTCACGGCAAGGCCCATTAAAAATTACTATGCTTTTAAATTGCAACAACTATCGGGACATATCATTTCTAACAAAATAATAATAATAATAATAATAATAATAATAATATAAAATATATGCATAGCAATGACTCAGATTAGTCTGTCCAATCTGATGAGAGGTCACTAATAACTTAAAGACGTATTGTGTTCATCACCCATATAGCGCAAATGTAGACTGATTAGACTACTCAGATTTACAAGCTTGTCTTAATCTTCGCAGTGCATGTACTTGGTTTTGTCGGAAATGAGGTCCCTACCCGCGCTCGCTCTCTCTCTCTCTCTCTCTCTTTCACACACACACACACACACACACACACACACACACAACATGGAAGTTAGAAGTTAGACGTTAGAAGTAAGAAGTTAGAAGGTAAAAGTAAGAAGTTAGAAGTAAGAAGTTAGAAGTTGGAAGTAAGAAGTAAGAAGTTAGAAGTTAGAAGTTAGAAGTTAGAAGTAAGAAGTTAGAAGTAAGACGTTAGAAGTAAGAAGTTAGAAGTTAGAAATAAGAAATGTCCCTACCCGCACACATGCATACGTAAGCACACACACACGCACACATGCACACACATACATAGATACATAGTACATACATACCAAACAATATGACACAGATCAGAATGCGCGGATGAGCGTCGTGATCTGTGTCTTTGTTTTTTAAATATGCAATATGTAGGTTCTCTCACGGCAAGGCCCATTAAAAATTACTATGTTTTTAAATTGCAACAACTATCGGGGCATATCATTTCCAAAATAATAATAATAATAATAATAATAATAATAATAATATATGCATAGCAATGACTCGGATTAGTCTGTCCAGTCTGATAAGAGTTCACTAATAACTCAAAGACGTATTGTGTTCATTACCCATATAGCGCAAATGTAGACTGATCAGACTACTCAGATTTACAAGCTTGTCTGAGTATTCGTTGTGCATGTACTTGGTTTTGTTAGAAATGGTGTCCCTACCCGCACACACATACACACACATGCACCCACGCACGCACGCACGCATACATACATACATACATACATACATACAAGGAAATTAGAAGTAAGAAGTAAGAAGTTAGAAGTTAGAAGTTAGAAGTAAGAATATAGAAGTTAGAAGTTAGAAATTAGAAGTTAGAAGTTAGAAATTAGAAGTTAGAAGTAAGAAGTAAGAAGTTAGAAGTTAGAAATAAGAAATGTTCCTACCCGGCTTTCGTACATACGGTTGTTGATTATGATTATGTTCATCCTATCTCGTAAGTAGACACCGAATAACTATAAAATGTCGGTTTTCAACTTCGACGCCATTTTGACCGGTACTGATCGGAACGGTAAAATACTGAAATGCAACAAATATGATAACGATATGAAGAAAAAATATTTATTATTATCATTTTTAGACGTTTATATGTTTACATTATTATAGTTATTACTATACACTATGAGTTTATTTATTTATTTATTTATTTATTTATTTATAATCATAGGCTACACACAGGAGACATCACGAAAACATGCCTATATAATGTTGACCCCCCTTAAACCCCACTTTTATATAGTAAAACTGGGGTTTACAGGGGTATACATTATTTTTCTTATTTCTGCTCAAACACATAGATTGTGGTACTCGTTAGAACCGCCTCGCCGAGGCCGTTCTAACGAGTACTCACAATCAATGTTTCTGAGCAGAAATATGAAAAAATATCAGAATTTTTTATCTGAAGATTTTCAGTTTTTTTTTTTAGGTGAAATGGTCTATATATTTGAATAGGCGTGTTTTCGTAATGCTTAGAATATGCATATTACTTGACTGATTACAGGTTAGTGCAAAAAGCGCGCAAATACTTGAGTGAGCTATTAATACAAGTTCGATAAATAAATTATTGTGAAATAAATATCAAAATAATAATATTTTGACAATAATAATAATACAGCTCTATTTAATTACAGCGAAATAAACTTTTATAATAATAATAATAATTTTAATAATACTGTTCCGGTTAATTTTCGTTACATTTCCCTGCATTAGCGATACTTTGTAACAACTATAGCGTCGAAATTGAAGTAAATTTCAAAATTGAGCTTCTTCAAGTTATCCGGTGTCTACTTACGAATTAAAGATACGGGACCTTATCTCCAGCCACTTCCAAAATTTTAGGCGACTTTACCATTTACGTACGCGAAAACCTGAAATGTTGAGAATTTATGCACAATTTAAATAGTGAAAGCTCCATTACTGAATGGGCAAACTCATCTTATTCATTTGTATGTGGAATTGTTCTTCTGGCTAATTCAGCATGTGACAAATTGGTAATATTTTTCTCAGAACACAGGGTGTAACATTTTATGCAAATTGTCTCTATTGCCGACAATGTGCATGAAATGTCAAATCCTGTTTTCTCGGAAAAATAAGAAATGTATTTCAATATGTCGTCTGTTGATTTTTTTACCCAGAATGTTGAGCGTTTATTTTCTTTATTTTTCATGAGCTTTACCCCTATCAAGTAATCTGTAGAAGTTTGTGGAAATGCTTTGATTTGAACAGCAATGCTACATATCTGGATCTATGTGTAACAGTATTACGAAAGTACGCCTATCCGAATATATAGAAAATTTCACCTTCAAAAAACTGAAAATTTTCAAATAAAAAACTCTGATATTTTTTTTTATATTTCTGCTCAAAACATAATTTGCGGGTACTCGTTAGAATCACCTCGGCTAGGCTGTTCCAACGAGTACCTAAATCTATGTTTTTGAGCAGAAATAAGAAAAAATAATGTATACCCCTGTAAACCCCAGTTTTACTATATAAAATTGGGATTAAGGGGGTCAAAATTATAAAGGCATGTTTTCGTGATGGATACTACAGAATATATGGATTTATTAATATACTTAAATATTGTATCAGTTTTAGATGCACTGTTGAAAGTGACTAATATTTTATCGTACTGAGCGTTGGAAAGGGTCATATTGTCGTAGAAGTTAATCACGCCGTAGAGAGTAAATAGCAACCGAAGTCGGGCCACGATTTAAGGTTAAGTATGCAGTAAAGGGTCTCCCTCAGATCTGTTATTCTCTTTAATAACACAACGAAGCTTGTAGAACTTTATTGAGAATTCTTATACAAGAATACAATTCTGGTCCTTAACGCTCACCTGTGCTGAAAAAAAAGGTAGAGGTCACTCAATGTCTGCAACTTTCATGAGTCTTCATGACATAATCCTTAACATATCCAGAACTCTTATCAAACTTTGGTGCACTTCAACCTCAAACCAATATAGGCTGTAACAACTCATGGTCTAACTATTCACCAAGTTTCAATCCCATCTTATATGTAAGGTCTGATCAAAACTGAAGGTGTTGTGCTTATGTCAAGGTCTTAATTCGGAGTTTTCAGCAATCAAGTGGATGTAACTCCAACATTACTGATCTGAGATTCCATCTATGTCAACTTTATCTGCAAGTTTCGGGAAGAGCTTATCAAAACGTAGTCAATCAGAGGCTTTTTTCAGCAATCAAGGGGACGTAGCTCAAAAAATAAATGACCCAATTTGTCCAGTTTTTCAACTTGTACGAGGTTTTATCTATGTCAATCTTAGCTGCAAGTTTCAGGAAGTTCCGATCAAAACGGAATGATTTATGGTGTAGACAACGTCTATTAAAGGCTTTTGCAACACTCAAAGGAATGCAATTAAGTTTAATGATCCAACTTGGCCAGAATCTGAAATTTTATTTATGCCCACATTATGTGCAAGTTTCAGGAATATCTGACCAAAACTGAATGACTTATTCTGATAACAAAGTCAAACAGGGGTTTTCTCAGCAATCAAGGGGATTTTAGTCTAAGATTAATGATCCAATTTGGCCAGTTTTCGAACTTGTTTGAGATTTTATCCATTTTCACCTTATCTAAAAATTTCAGAAACAGTCAATTAAAACTGAACGAGTAACACTGATGACAAAGTCAAACAGAGGTTTTGTCAACAATCAAGGGAACTAACTCTAAAATTGATTACCCGATCTGGCCAGTTTTCGAAAGTTTCTGAGATTTTGTTCATGTCCACCTTATCGACAAGTTTCAGGAAGATCTAATTAAAACTGAATGACTTACAATGATGACAAAGTCAAGCAGAGGCTTTTTCAGCAATCAATGGGACGCGATTAATGTCCGGCTCTGGCCATTTTTTTTTTTTTTTTTTTTTTTTTTTATCTTTTCCGACATATCATACATGTCCACCTCGTCTGCAAGTTTCAGGAACATCCACTACAAACTGAATGAGTTAGGCTGATGACAAAGTCAAACAGAAGCTTTTTCAGAAGTCAAAGGGACGTAACTCTAAGATAAATGATCCGATCTGGCTAGATTTCAAACGTCCGAGATTTTATCCATATCCACCTTATTTTTAAGTTTCAGGAACATTCAGTAAAAACTGAAAGATTTATGGTGATGACAAACAGTTTCCCATGATAAGTCTATGGAGCCTTGTGGTTTTCTCTTACCTTTTTTTTTCCATTGCAACCAAGGTTTACATTGGATTTTCATGGAAAGCTAATGCCATCGGCCCCTTACTAGAGTCATGCTACAGAGGAGAAATGACTGCGATCAGCTTGCAGACTATGGAGATTTGACTGGTCAAATGTGCTGATGGACAATGGACGGACGGACGACGGCCGGACCACAATCCCAAAAGCTGCCCTAGAGCCTTCGGCCAAGGTGAGCTAAAATTCAAAAATCCGGATTAAACTCGACCGTTACAAAGGTTTGTCGGTCATGTTTCTTTGCCATCGTTACGAAGCAAGTCAAATGACAAAATCTGTTGCATGTTACTGAACAACACGACTTGGAAACACGGTGCACAAAATAAAACGTTTCAAGCATAATTTAATAGGAAAAAAATGCACAAGTATATATTTAAAAAGATATCGGATTTCTTTGGACATATACAATTCGTCCCCATAACATATATCTCAAACAAAACCAACAAAAGTATAGCAATGACCGGTTAAAGCTTATACGGCTTAGCTTGCTGACTCGTGTCTTTACTTTTTGCATTTGGACCGACGATACATTTTTACATAGATCGGGCCCCGAGGTTATAAAACTTTTTTTCATGCTCAACTCAGCTGAGCATGAAATTTGTTTTGTTTATAAATCTTAAACTACTGACAAAATTTAAAGCTTCTTTCATGATCATCTCAGTTGAGCAAGCTCAGCTGAGTTTAGCATGAAAAAAAGTTTTAATATTTTGGTATTTTTATCTTTATGACCAAGTGAAATTTCATGCTCAGTTGAGTTGAGCGTGAAAAAATGTTTTATAACCTCGGGTCCGGTTAATTTGATCTTGGACGTCTCTTATAGGTATGGTATATACAATAATTACGTGCAAATCGGTTAATCCTTACATTATGTTTACCTTGCCTCGGATTAGAAAACAAATAAGATTCCTGCACCTTATTTCAAAAGGACCTAAATATAGATATCCAGCCCACATTGATTTTAATAAATGCCGGGAAACAATTGCCAGTGCTTTAAATGATCATTGTACTCATTGGTGTATACGAGAGCGTGTTGAGTCTAATGCTTTAAATAATTGGCAATTAAAGGTTTTTAAGATCATTGATGAACGTGTGTTATTTTACTCTAATAACCTCGATCTTCTGACTTCTAAGCCTAAATTATCTTTTTGATAGTAGAAACAAGGTATCCAAAAATTTCATAGAAGGTAGGTTTTAAGCTGCTAAAAATGTTGTTGTGTGACGACTATATTTTTACATAATTACTCTATTACAAGAACTTGCTAGAAAAGGTACGAGAAAAGTCCAGGGAGTGCAACAATCACAAGCCGCAGCCAATCCCAGACACCAAGAGGAAGAGGAAACATACAGAACCAAAGAAGCGCAAATCGAAATAACGTACTAAAAGCACTGAGGTTAGCTCTCTCTTCCCCAAGCGAGGTAATCGCAATGCTAAAAGGACTGAAAAATACAATAACAATATAACATCAGACATAAAACAACTCGCCTCGTAGAATAAACCACAAAGCAACAAAAAGTATGACGACCGGGACGACCGCCTTAGAACGGTCAGCAGAATAAGCTAACGGGGGCGGGGGAGGGGGTGTTAAAGCGCTTTTACGGCCAGCCAACTTCACTCTGGGTCCCGATGCAACTCTTAATACAGAAATACATTTTTTTGTTTTTTGTTTTGCCGTCGTGCAATTAAAGAGTGAAGCATAGCCATCAATAATGATTGGGTTGACAACTAGGCATGCAGTCTGCCGCAAACTATCCAGACTTAAGCCAATTCTGTTATAAAAGTCAATAAATTATGTGAAGTGCTCCGAAAAGTTAGATTTTCCGACATCTTTTCTAAATCTGTATACTAAGTCACCGTAAAATTCTATTTCCGATACACATTGTTGCAGAAGTGTTTTTAGACTGATGTTATACTTTTCTACTAAGGCACTCTGTCTGTGATAAAAGTTCGCAAACGCCTTAATAGATGATGGTCGATTAAGGACACCATCAAAGTGTTCAGCCCATCTTTTCAAGATGGCTTCTTTATCAGTCAGAGGACTAGTTCCATCTGCACTAAGGAGTGGGGTGGTACCTGACCTCTGGGGATTATATACTGTCTTGAGTGCATCAAAGAACTTTTTCATGTCCTTTCTGTCTGCAAAGGACTGGATTTCATCAGCTTTTTTTCTCAGCCAGGAGTCTTGCATGTCTCTGAGCCTCGTCTGAACTGTCTTGCATATGTTTGAATAGGCAGTCTTGCTAGATACTGTGCTGGTATTTCTGAGGTAAGCCTTGTGTTTTTGGTGTTTCTCTTCAAGGAGTCCCTGAATTCCATTGTCATTCTCATCAAACCAATCTTGGTGTTTGCGAGATACTGGTCCTAGGGAATCCATTGCTGAAGATTGAATGGTGTCTCTAAAGACTGTTTAGCAATCATCTACATCTTCTGAACTGTGTTCCAGTGCATCTAAACGGCTGCAGAGATCGTTGACGAATGCTTGCCTCTTGCTGTCTTGTTTCAGCTTGGAGACATTTAATTTCTTTGGCACCTTCGTGCCTTGTGGTCGTCGTACAGGCTGAATGCGCAGGTTGAGTTTGCTGACAACAAGCCTGTGATCTGTCCAACAGTCTGCACCACACATAGTTTGAGTCACTCTGACATCCTGTCTGTCCTTCCTACGCACTATGACATAGTCAATGAGATGCCAGTGTTTGAAGCGAGGGTGCATCCATGTTGTCTTTCTGCGAGTTGGTAGACGGAAGACTGTGTCTGTGATCAGTAATTCATACTCTGCACACTTCCTTAAAAGGAGGAGTCCATTGCTGTTGCACTTCCCTACACCTTCAGATCCAATCACTCCTTCCCAGGTCTGGTGGTCTGTGCCCACTCTGGCATTGAAGTCCCCGAGGAGGATGAGTTTGTCTGTCCGGGGTGTTGCAGAAATCACAGAATCCAAATCATCATAAAACTTGTCTTTAACCTCATCTGGGTTGGTCATTGTGGGTGCATAGGCACATACAATTGTTGCCAGATAAGGGAAGTCTTAGCGTCATCAGGCGGTCTTTTATGCCTTTGGGAGTCCTGAAAGCTTGCTGACGAGGTGTGACTTGATGGCGAATCCTACTCCTGCTTAACGCCGCTCTTCTTTTTTGCGTCCACTCCAGAAGAAAGTGTAGCCAGCACCAACTTCATTTAAAAGCCCTTCTTCTGCAAGGCGAGTCTCACTCAGAGCTGCAATCTCGACTTTGTATCGGTCAAGTTCTCTACCGACTAGAGCTGTTCTTCGCTCAGGTCTGTCAGAACTAGAACTGTCCATTAGGGTGCGCACATTCCAAGCGCCGATGGTAAGAGGTATAACCTTCATCTTCTTTTTTCTTGTTTGACCGCTAAGTGTGATTCCCGCTGATTGCGGTTAACCAGCCAGGAGTTTTGAAGCAGGCAATTGTTTAGGGCACCTTTTCTAGCCCCTTCCCCATGCTACGGGGTTGAGCAGTGCGATCCTAAAAAGGTCTGCTCAGTCGCTCACTTCGGCTGCCGAATTCCCATACTGCTTCGCTCTTAAGGAAAGCGACCATATAGAACCAAGCCGCCTGTGTGCAGGTCCGCAACTACAGCTTCCATTGTTTCCTCATCTGCTGCTTCGTCGCTCGCCCATCGCCATAAGGCTTTTGTATGATTTGCATATATGTGCTTACTGTGAATGTGTGTTGCTGATTAAGATGCCATGCGCTATGAATTGGATTATAGTGAGGGAGAGGCGCGCAGAGTCAACCTCACTCTCTCATCCTGACCTAGCTGGATCCAGAGGCAAGACAGTGTCAGGACATCTGGAGCTAAGCCCGGATGCAGTGGATGACCATGACTTCTTTTGTGCCTTGACATGCTCTCCATGCTCCACAACATGCTGCTGCATCGCCAATTGGGCCGTTGAATCATAGTAATGATTTCTTCCGCCCCAGCTGCCGAAGCAGACTTTACATAACTGGAACAGACAAATCCAGGTATGCAGGTATCCTAGATGGATTGCCGACCAGGGCTTGAGAGCGCCATCTACACTAGATCTTGCTACACAGATTCTGTTAACAGCTATATAGAATCAGTAACTTAAATGTCTTATGTAGCCCAAGAAAAATATAGCGTCAGTCTAAAATCACTTCTGCAACAAGATATATCGGAACCAGAATTTTACGGTGTCTTAGTGTACAGATTTAGAAAAAAATGTAGGAAAATCTAACTTTTCGGAGCAATTCCGAAAACAAATTAACCATTATAACAGAATTTGCTATAGCCTGGATATTATGCGGCAGACTGCATAAAAAAGGTAAGAGAAAAGTCCAGGGAGTGCCACAATCACAAACCGCAGCCCTTCCTAGACCCCATGAGGAAGAGGAAACCGACTAATCCAAACAAGCACAAATCGAACAAACGTACGAAAAGCACTAAGATTAGCTCTCTCTTCCCCAAGCGAGGTAATCGCAATACTAAAAGGACTGAAAAACACAAGAACAAAATGACACACGGAAAGACATACAACAAATCGCCTCGTAGAATAAACCACAAAGCAACAAAGAGTAAGACTAACACCGGGACCACCGCCTCAGAACGGTCAGTAGAGTAAACCACCGGGGGGTTTAAAAGCACTTTTACAGCTAGCTAACTTTACCCTGGGTCCCGATGCTACTCTTAATATAGAAACACATAAACACAAAAACACAAAAATCAAATTAATCACTATAATAAACAAAGACAAGTACTCATGGCTAATTCTACTGTATGCCAGAGTAAATGAAAACCAATAGTTGAACCACGGCAGGCCAAGCCAAAGACATATCGTCAAGTCCCAACCCACTGGTTAAAGTTTTACGAAGAGGCCGTCATTGAGTCTGAGGCCCGAACCGCCGTCGTGCAATTAAAGAATGAAGCATAACCACCAACAATGATTGGGTTGACAACTAGGCATGCAGTCTGCCGCATAATATCCAGGCTATAGCCATTTTTTTATAACGGTTAATAAGTTTTCTGAATTGCTACGAAAAGTTAGATTTACCTAAAATTTTTCTAAATCTGTACACAAAGTCACCGTAAAATGCATGCCTAGTTGTCAACCCAATTATTGTTGATGGCTATGCTTCATTCTTTTATTGCACGACAGCCGCTCGGGCCTCAGACTCAATGACGGTCTCTTCGTAAAACTTTAAACAGTGGGTTGGGATTGACGGTATATCTTTGGCTTGGCCCACCGTGGTTCAACTATTGGTTTTTATTTACTCTGGCATACAGTTCACTTAGCTATGAGTACACGTCTTTGTTTATTATATTGATTAAATTGATTTTTGTGTTTTCGCTTTGATGCATTGACTGAGTTGGGAACTCTTATGCGAAACGATTTTTTATGTATTTCTGTATTAAGAATAGAATCGGTAAAAGTACTTTAAACCCCGCGGTGGTTTACTCTTATGACCGTTCGCAGGCGGTGGTCCCGGTGTAAGTCTTACTTTCTGTTGCTTTGTAGTTTATTCTACGAGGCGATTTGTTTTATGTCTTAGCTTGTGTAATTTTGTTCTTGTGTTTTTCAGTCCTTTTAGCATTGCGATTACCTCGCTTGGAGAAGAGAGAGCTAATCTTTGTGTTTTTTGTACGTTTGTTTGATTTACGCTTGTTTGGTTTTGTCTGTTTCCTCTTTCTCTTGATGTCTGGGAAGGGCTGCGATTTGTAATTGTGGCACTCCCTGGGCGTTTCTGTTATCTTTTTATATATATATATATCATCACGAACACACGCCTGTATAATTTAGACCCCCTTAAACCCCACTTTTATATAGTAAAACTGGGGTTTACAGGGGTATACATTATTTTTCTTATTTCTGCTCAAAACATAGATTGTGGGTACTCGTTAGACCCGTCTCATCGAGGCGGTTCTAACGAGTATCCACAATCTATATTTTGGGCAGAAATAAGAAAAATATCAGAATTTTTTATCTGAAAATTCTCTTTTTTTTTGGTGGTGAAATTTTCTACATATTTGAATAGGCATGTTTTCGTAATGCATTTACTAAACATGTATGAACACAAGCAGTGTTTTAAAAAGGACATCTTCCGGAAATACCAGACCCCGTTTTCTCTGGAAGAATTTAGATTTTATTATAGGTATAAAAGGCAATACTTGGTCCGAATTCTGGCTCAAACATTGGAATGGAATAAAATAAATATCGACTATGATGGCTAGTATGATTACAATTCGTAAATTAAAAACAAAAGTTAAAAAATATATATCTGACGCACGGATGTCTGACACGAAGCCTTGACCTTTTGCTTAGTAAACGGACGTGCTTCATTTTTGTGGTCATTACCTTACAGACGATGTTACGTTTTGTATTCACGTTGCAGAGAACTGTTCAACTGGAGATCCATAAGTTGTCTTAGGGAATCATAATCTTGTATGCATTCGGCAAAAAGATATATTAACAATGAACGCATAAAACAAAGAAGGAAAACGGGGTCTCGAATTTATTCGTGTGACAACAATGCAGCTTGCATGGCTTCATACATTCTTTTCAATCAACCTGTGTAGGCGGGACTCGTTGATTTTTTTTTTTTTTTTTTTTTTTTTTTTGTGTGTGTGTGTGTGTGTGTGTGTGTGTGTGTGTGTGTGTGTGTGTGTGTGTGTGTGTGTGTGTTTATTTAATTATCTTTTTATTTCATTTTTTATCAGACTTAAACCAGAAGGGACTCGAGGACTACAAGGAAAATAAAAATAACTTGAAAACAACATTCTAATAAAGTGCGGGGAGATTTTCACGGTCTCCATACGACGTCTTACACCAGCTGTCAGATATTTTGACAAATTTGCCTTTGGCAACAATGAATGCGTTTAAGGCAATAAAAATTGAAGTTTCAGTTTCTTTGAGACTATGGCAGTAATTTAGTTTCCAGGGCCAATTACACCTTCCCTTTCCTCCTAACACAAGCTTAAGTAGATCTCGATTATGCAAGATAGTATACTCAACAAAATAATTTAAGGGTCACAGTGCAATTTTTCCATATATGCAAACTCTAACACCGAGTCTTAGGGCTAAACCACATAAGACATTGAAATATTGTTGATTGTTTCTTAAAGTAGAACCAGAAAAGGATCGTTACCTGCAACATATTTTGGAAGGATAACTTTCATTTTGGAATTTGTACAAAATGCTACTTTTTCACCCAAAAATGGAAAATTGACATTTGAACATGATGAGTAATGTCTCGACTTCAAACTGTAAATACATCATAGAAAACTTTAATTTCAATCAAGAAACTTACATTTTTCCTAGGGCACCGTCTACAGATTATTCACGGTCTATGGGGAATCGTCGAGGCAATTTAGCCTCAAAGGGTTAACCTGTTTTTTCTGTCTATATCTGTGTGTTTTTTACCCCTAAGAAAGCGAAATTTTCGAAAATGTGTTTGGGGTAAATCATTGTTTGACTATAAATAGAACATTTCAGATATTAAAAAAAAAAACAACAACATAATTTGGGGGTAAAAAGTCTTTTTCAGAAATTTCCAGTTCTCTCAGAATCTTCTAGGCTGACAATGTTCGCGCTATTGACACTTTGGTAGCTCAACATATTGCTAACATGCTGAGGTTATTGAACTGGATTTGCAAATAGCAGTATTGCCCTCAGAATAATTTTAACAACTGACAGGTCGCATTTGAATGTTAATTAAAGGGAAACTGAAACTGGCGACCCTTTAATTATTTTGTTGAGTATGCAAGAAACGGCTCAATGATCCCAATGAAACAAAAGAAGCCAGCGCACTACAAAACCTACAACGACACCTTTTTTATCCACCAAAGACTCGTATCGGCCTGTACATCCACCCAGTATGGCAAGGGTTCTCGTTCATCCATCTTTAGATAACCCATAGGTTGTAAAACGCATATGCGATCAGCTATGACTGTGGTCAGACGGCGCAGATGCGTAGGTCGATCTGAGTCTTCGCTGGTCGAACGAATCTCATTGTAGGTTTTGTCGTGCGCTGAGTCAGGTAATAAAACTGCACTGTGACGAAGCACTAGGAGACTTTTCTAGGCCGACACATGGCACTTAACATTTAATAGATGTGCACAAACCGTTATATTGTTACTTTTTAGGCCTCGGCTTAACTTCGGGTGATGAGGTTAACGATCCCATGTACCACCATTTTTCGATTCACTCTTCTACAGTGCAAAATATAAAAATTATATAGACCAAAAAATATATATTTTCCTATAGTAAGTCTATGGAGCCTTGTGGATGTCACAGCAACCAAGGTTTTCTTTTGATTTTCATGGAAAGCTAATGCCTTCAATCCCCCACCAGAGGCATGCTAAAGATGAGAAATGAATGAGATCAGCCTACAGACTGTGGATATTTAACTAGCCAAAGGTGCTGGTGGACAAAGAACGGTCTATTCGAGCTTGAATGTGGGTCTTTCCATTATTGAAAATAGGGATTTCAGTCTATTATCAACCTTTAATGGTTAACTAAAATGACTCATTATGAACTGTCTCATCTGGATCTCCATTGTTTCCAAAGGTTTCTGTTTTGGTTTGCAATTCTGAAAGGAGTAAGAAAGAAATCCCTATATTATACTTCACTGCTAGATACCAGTACATGAGCCAAGGCACTAAGTTTCTTACAAGATTGCATGTGCGCTCAGTAAAAGCTCAGAACAGACTGCGCATCTGCGTCGACTGATTAGAGTCTTCGCAGGTCGCTCTGTTGGTAGCCAAGGATCCATAACGTCTTCAAGCGGACAGTGAAGACAGTGATCGGGCAGCGTAGATACACAGACTGATCTGATTCTTCATTAGGCGCCTGTGAAAATTGAGGGAATTTGTGTGACAACCGGCTCATACAACAAATAACCATACTTTATGTACGTATATGTTTCGACTTTTTTTTAACAGAAAATGGCATAATTTTCACGTTATTGGCCACCTACAAATACAAACACTCAATCGTTTGCATGCCAGCAGACGCATTTTATGATGACTGGAACCAAACGTACGTGAATACCTGGTTCGACTTGATCAACGGAGTGTTTTCGGATGTCGATGTGGATTCAAGTGAAAAGAATTTGTATTTAGTTGAATCGCATTCGAAGTAGGTATCTCTCCTTGACCCGTTTGAATCTCTCTCTCTCTCTCTCTCTCTCTCTCTCTCTCTCTCTCTCTCTCTCTCTCTCTCTCCACACAGACAGACACACACACACACAGAGAAGTAGACGATCTTTTATTTTTCCCTGAACATCGATCAGGTTAGTCTGTTCAAATGAATCGTCTGCTCCACAGATGAATCTCATGGAATGCAAAGTCTTATATTCTCGAAACAAAAATAACATATCGTCTGAATGATGTTTCAAAAAACAAAAAAAAAAACATCAATAGTTCCTGCAAATCGTCACCTAAAATGACTACAAATTCTACTTCTACGTCTTCAAGTTCTAATTTACTACTTATAGTTGTTTTCGTACTACTTCTACGAACACTTCTACTACTATTACATATTACCACTACCAATACTGCTACTACTACTAATTGTTGTCTTACTACTATTACGAATACTTCTACTGCTATTACATATTACCACTATAACTACCGCTACTACTACTATTTTTCTCTTACTACTATTACAAATACTTCTACTGTTATTTCATATTACCACTATTGCTACTACAACTACAAGTTGTTATCTTACTACTATTACGAACACTTCTACTTTTATTACATAATACCACTACCACTACTGCTACTACTACTAGTTGTGCTCTTACTACTACTACTACTAAAACTTCTACTATTACATATTAACACTACCATTAATGTAAACTGGCTCCAGTCTCCAGTGGCTAAATATTTTTCTCATAATCCTGTCTGATAATCCACTAAAATAAAACCAAAAAAAACTATCATGACTATAAAGGCTGGTCACTAGTGACCAGGCCAGAAGAGAGAACTGGTAGTCACGATATAACTTTGGTTTTATTTTAGTGGATTATCAAATAGATTATAAGAAAAAATATTTTGTCACTAGAGACTAGAGCCAGTCTACCATTAATGCTGCTAGTTGCTCTCTTACTACTGCTACGAATTCCTCTAATGATATAAAATACTACCACTACCACTACGGCTACTACTTCTAGATGTTCTCTTCCTACTACTACGAACACTTATAATACTATTACCTAATTCCACAACCACTACTGCTACTACTACTACTACTAGCTTTTCTTTTACTCCTACTACGAACACTTCTACTGCTATTACATATTATAACATCCACTTCTGCTGCTACTATGTGTTCTCTTAATACTACTACGAAAGCTTTTACAGCAAATACATATTACCACTTCCACTACTGCTACTACTAGTTGTATTCTTACTTGTACTACGAACGCATCTACTTCTATAACATACTACAACTACCACTACTGCTACTACTACTGCTACTAGTAGTTGTTGTCTTATTACTACTAGTACGGTCTCTTCTACTGCTATTATATATATAACCACTACCACTTCTGCTACTGCTGCTACCAACTGTTCTCTTACTAATACTACGAACATTTCTACTGCTATTACATATTACCACTACCACTACTGCTACTACTACTATCAGTTGTTCAATTACTACTACTGTTAGTACTACTACTACTACTATGTCTATTGTTACTGGTGGTAATTCCACTAGTACTGCTTCTACTATTTCTACTATTGCTATTTTATTGTTACTTCTACCACCACCACTACTGCTACTACTGCTACTACTACTATTATTACTACTTTTTCTTCTACTATTTTCTCTTCTAGTACTACTACTACCACTACTACTGATATAACTACAACTACTACTAATGCACCTTCAACTAGAAATGGTAGTTCTACTACTACAACTATATACTATCGCTTCTACTACTACTAGATCTACAATAAGATTTACTGCTAGTTCTACTTCTTCTTATACTTCTAGTGGTAGTACATCTACTACTATTACTATTACTACGAGTTCTGCTACTATTACTACTGCACTACAAATACTAGTACTTCTACTCCTACTACTGCTTCCACCATTACTAGTCCTACTACTAAATATACTATTACTACTACTACATCTACTACTACTACTACTACTTCTACTACAATTCTAATACTAATTGTATTTCTACTATTCCTACTACTTCATTTACTACTTGTTCTACCACTACTTCAATTACTACTACTATTTCTTGTTACTTTTACTGCTATTAGTAGTTGTATTACTACTACTTCTGTTGAATTCTACTACTATTAATATACAGTTCTACAACTACTGTTGCTGCTTCTGCTATCTCAAATACTACTACTACGACTACGAATACTGCTACTGCTACTATTACTACAACTTCTACTTGTACTACCACTGCTAACACTACTACTACTGCTACTACTACTAAAAATAATAATAATGATCTAATTTTGACCCCCTTAAACTCCAATTTTATATAGTAAAACTTGGGTTTACAGGGATATACATTATTTTTCTTATTTCTGTTCATAAACATATTGTGGGTACTCGTTAGGACCGCCTCGGCGAGGCGGTTCTAACGAGTACGCACAATCTATGTTTTGAGCAGAAATATGAAAAAAAAATATTAGAATTTTTATCTGAAAACTTTCAGTTTTTGGTGGTGAAATTTTCAGTATATTTAAATAGGTATGTTTTCGTAATGTATTTCTGTTACGACTATTTCTTTCAAATGAGTGTCTTTTTGTAGGTCAATAATGGTTGGAAAGAATTTTAACCCTGAAAACCTTACAAATTTGGCATTCGATGTTTTACACGAGGGGCTTTCTACAGATGCTCCTAAAATTGCCTTTGATTGGCTATCTAAAACATTGTACTGGACGGATCCTCTGTTTGGATGGATTGCCGCAGCCAGCGGAGATCCAACAAGAATTGATAAAGATAGTTTCAAAGTATTAATAAAGGGTGTACACACTCCATTATTTATATCGTTGGACCCGCTTGAGGGGTAAGTGTGTTCCTGAGCAGGGAACTACAGTTAAACTTTCAATGACTCGAACACTAATGGCTCGTTTACCATGGCTGATTCGAACTCGCTTTTTAATTCTTAGTAAATTTTTCTGATAGTTCAAGAAAGCAAAGATGTAGGGATGTTTTAGGGAATTTGTCTTATTTTGTCATGAAAATGTATATTGTGTGTACTCATTACAATCACCTCATTCAAGCGATTCTATTGAGTACACTCAACATACAATTAATTTATAGAAGATCGAAAAGACATGCCTTAAATATCCTCATTTGCCTCCAGCCCTTGCACCATGACCAACCCTCAGCTGCTCGTACTACACATGTCTAGAACACATTTCTATGTCCACAAGATGTTCGAGCCATTGAAATTTGACTGGACGTACAACTGTATATATTAAATACAGTCGACTCCCGTTATCTCGAATGCCAAGGGACTCACTGAAAGACTTCGAGATATCCGTACTTCGACATATCAGAGTTGAGAGAGTGAGGAAAACAATAAATTGAACAATTACATTTAACAAATGAATATGTAATTTGACTCCTGAAGTTAGAAATATATATATAAAATAATGTGGAAAAGAGGAGAAATTGCTCCTGAGGAGCAATTTCTCCTCTTTTCCACATTATTTTGTTACCTGTTGTCATAGTTTCATGTTAAAATAGGGACTAGATTTTCACTTCGAGATAAGCGGTAATTCGAAATAAGCGAGTTCGAGATAACGAGGTTCGACTCTACATGTTTTTGAAATAGGTTTACTTAACAAATCCAAACAGGCATTGATAAATATTGTCACGTCAGCAGCATCTCCGCTGTCTGACATTCCGTCATTGAACATAAGACATAAACCTATTTGATAGCTTGAAAGTTTTTTGAAAAGTTCAGACGATAATTGTTGTCTCGAATTTTGCATCAAAAGCATTAAGAAAGAGAAAATCTAGTGGAAACACGGCTCCAGATAGGAAGATTTTTAACTTAAACAGTGGACCATTTCAGAAGGGATTCCGCATATATTAAAGCTACAAGGAAGTCACAAAAAGTGCCTTCCACGGCTGCAATGGCAACATAAGTACTGTACCCAGCAGGTGCACAACATCGTTTCAACATAGCTTTAATTTCAAGACGACGTTTATTCGACGTTTATTCATCGTTGTGTGTCCGCTGAAACGTGTTTTCATTCCCCAAAATATATTTAAGGCGGAACAAGTAATGGAAACAATATATTAGCCGCGCCAAGAGAAAATGTGTCTTCGAGCATGTGCTTGAATGGAGTCACGTGATCTGAACAGATCCTTTCTTATCTAACTACAACATTGTTGGGTATTATAGGATGTATTCATCACGAAAACATGCCTATATAATGTTGACCCCCTTAAACCCCACTTTTATATAGTAAAACCGGGGTTTACAGGGGTATACATCATTTTACTTATTCCTGCTCAAAAACAGAGATTGTGGGTACTCGTTAGAACCGCCTCGCCGAGGCGGTTCTAACGAGTACCCACAATCTATGTTTTGAGCAGAAATATGAAAAATATCAGAATTTTTATCTAAAACTTTTTCGTTTTTTTTTGGAGGTGAAATTTTCTACATATTTGAATAGGCGTGTTTTCGTAATGATTCGCATTGATCCGCATAATCCTGCGGAAGTAATATGAAAATGTTAGTTGATCTTTGTCGTGATTGCCCCGTTATAATTATAACATGCTAACACTTATTTGATGCAAATTGATTGCCCGAGAGCTAATTTAAACCGGCATTTATACTTCGAAAAATCTACTGAGCAAAACTCTTGGAGCTATGTTCTTTATGTAGATTTCTAAAATAAGCTCTTTAACGCGCATTATCATGTTAAATATGGTCGACTTTGAATTATAAGGAATGTTTTATTTTTAAGGATTCTATTGATGTGTAAACGCCGGCGAATAACGCACAAAACACTTCGGGCTTTATTCATTTAGTGATTGATATTCCGGCAGTTCTGGTGTTTACACATCGAACAAATACACAAAAATGATGTTTATTCCTAGAATTATGTCCTACCTGATTTCAGATTATTATTTTGGACTGAACATAGTCACAAGAAAGGTATTTATATAGAGAGAGCAACGTTGACTGGAGAAAACATAACAACACTAGTAACGCTAAAAAGTGACAGTGTATGGAATATCGAAGCCGATCACCAGTCGAAGAGACTATTCTGGATGGGTACGATTTTTTGTTTCGTTTATTTTAATCACTTTAGACGGGGTAATGCATTTCCTACACTACTGCATGTGCGCTCAAAAAAGATTCAGCTCAACCCGCGCATTTGCGCAGTTTGATAAGAGTATTTGCTGACCGCCTAAAGACGCGTTGGATCGTTGGCTACCCACGGAGTACCCATGTAAAGACTCTAGCCAGAATGTGTGGATGCACAGGCTGATCTTTATCTTCGCTGGATGCAAATGCAATTTCGTAGGAAATGTTCTGTCTCGGCTCTTTTCGTATGAACTCGAAAGTTTTTCATGTATCATTGATGACATAATGATCTAGTATCTATCTAGCTAGCTGGCTAGCTAACTATTCTGTCTCAATTCCATGAAGTGGACAAGTACGCAGGTATCATGCCGGGAAAGAGAAAGAGTTGGAAGCAGTGTGAGACTGTCTTTACCGCTGACCTAAATATTTCTAGGTCTTGGAGGGTAGGGATATGATGGAGGATTCGATTCCACTGAACAATAATCAAAGGATAGAACGACTATCTACAGCAATGATATCTGGACAAAATGCAGATGATGCATATATTTCGTTGTCCCATTACTGTAAGGTCTCAAGATCTTGCTGCTGCCTTTATCAAGGACGGGCTATTGCCAGAGTGTAATAGCTTCATATGCTTTACTTTGTTATTTCCTCAGCTGTAACCGAGTAAGTAATACGGGCAACCGCTTCCACAAGCAGAATGAGATTGGAATTAGTGTTGGAGGTCATACAAGATGTTATTTTGATCAAAGTGTCTGGACAGTGAAAGTTCTATGGTATGCTCCATTACCCTGCAAAGAAATTTGTCAGTGAAATAGGATGGTAGTTAATGGGTGGTAGTTAATTGGATCACATTTATTCCCCTTTTGGAAGCTGGGGTCGACATATGCCTTAGTCCAATTATAAGGGGCCTGGCTAGAGCCAAGCTATTTCTGGAAAAGTACTGACAGGAAGAAGGTTATTTCATTGCTAAAGTTTTTTAAGAGTGTTGAGAAATTGACTTTTCAATCATTTTTCGAGAGTGTATATTTTAGTTAAAAGTCCTGCTGATTGAGAGTATATTTTCAGGATTTGATTATTCTCTGGGGGTACAAATTTTATTTTTTTTAATTTGATTAATGTTGTCAGTGAAAATTATTCATTGACTTAAGAATTGACAGTTATCGAACTTCAAATGGTGATAAAATGGATAATGGTCTGAAATATGACATTATTATCCCAAGATCAGCAGTTCTTTAATGTACATAGCTCTTTAGTGTTAGTCAAAATGCTGATAATTTGACCTTTAAATTTTGTTTGTAGATCAATTCCGATTTACACCAAATTTTGTCAGGAGTCACGTAAAACTGATATCTATTGATTGGTACAGACTGTAAAATTTTAATTTGTTTTATAAACAAATTAGCTAAATTGACCTATATCCTACTAAGGTCAAATTCCTTACAGGTGTTCTGACTTAGAAAATTTTGAGAAAACCCCTGTTTTCCTATTCTTAGAATTTATCAACAGAATATTACTACACCTAAGATCATTAGAAAAGGTACCTGATGTTATAATAATAAACCCAATGAATTTAGTTTTAAGTGACTAATTTGGTCAGACATGTATGCATTTTTGTGTATTTGGATCTGTTTTAGAAAATTAGAATTATTCTGATAATTTTTTCTCAAATTCACATTTAGAATTTCTGTTTTTGATGGAAAATGGAGATGCAGGTCAATATGCTTGACCCACGTTCATGCTAGGATCAAAATCATAGAATATCACTTTTATTGCCTTGGAATTTAAATGGAAACTGTAGAGTGTGGAAATTTAATGTGTTATTTACACTTGACAATTAAATTAAACAAGGGAAGCTACAGGAATCTGCAATATAAATTTCTTTAAACAATATGGCTGAATTTTGGCAAGAGGGTGTGGCCTTGATAATTTTGTGTAATTAGTTTGTGCAAATCTTTCTTCAACATGGAGTTAAGTAGATGTATGCACTCAGAGGGAAAACCATTATAAACTTTCATGAAATCTATCCACTGAAATGAAGTACATGCAAATCAAAATGAAAGCTTCAAGAATTACCTTTTCTCAAGATTTGACCACACTGGAATTAATCTACTTAAAAGTTCCTATAAGTTGTATAATTTAGGTAATATCACATTCATATGATGTATTATTGTTTTGATTCTGTTTTGATATGTGGTAAATCCAAAACAATGCTTTTATTTTGTAGAATTCTTGTGCAAGATACTTTGAACTGTGGAAAAACTTTATGTCTGCCATTTTGGAATCTAATTATCATATTGTTTGGAAACTTTCTGAAATTGGAGTAAACAGAGCTGTAGGTTGCAGAATAATTTTGTATTTTGATAGCAAATGCTGAATGTGAGCTTTAAATATTGATTTACCATCTTTTTCATTGATTTATTAAGAGTAGATATTGGAACTATTTTTGAAGCTATAAATAGAGTCTTCTTAGCAGTTCAAGAGAAAGTAGTGCTGTCTTACACCTTTATTACCAAACTTCCTATAAAGTTCTGTTAAATGATTGTGAGTGTTCCTTCACTTTTTGATAGTAAATTGGTAAACTCATAATCTGAACATTATTAAAATAGACTAAGTTTGTTTGTTAGTATATAAAGAGTGGTCAGCAAGTGTCAAATGTGATTTACTATTAGTTTTCTGTAATTGAAAAACAAAAAAGCTAAATTTATAGACTGCTAGATTTTTAGAGATCTTAATGTATAGCAGACTCCTGAAGTATTTTCGACCAATCAGAAAAGCTTTGATTAGATCACATAATGTAACTTGCTGTTTTGGAGAATAAAAACTATAGCATTGCCAGGAGAGCTCATTCTGCTCAAAATCTTTCAAGAGCAAACTCTAAACATTTCATATATAAATTAATTTGTTTATTTTTTCGCCTTTTGGAAAGAAGTCTAAATTCACAGTAAGAAATTATTTTGAATATCTTGAAAATTATTTTCAACGATAAAATTTATTAATTGCAATTAGTTGCTTAATTGCAAATATTTCAGCAATTAGTGATTTTAATTTAAAATATTCTGGAAGTCTTTTAGAGATCTGGAGTCTAAATTGTAGGGTTGTCTAAGAAGGTTTTTTGGGCAATTGCATACTATGTGCATGCAAAGGTATGCACTTTTACTTAGGTAAAGGTACTGCATAACGTCCAGAAGCCTATTGGGAATTTGTAATATTTTGTAATATTTTGTTTGTGAAGCAGAATTAAATTGTTTTAACTTCACAATTATTTTGAAGTGTACTTTATAAATGTGCCATCAAGCTTGGAATATTAGCAAGATTCTTGCAACGTGCACGATAAGGTGACACCCAAGTTTGAGGCATATCTTTTGATATCATTCCAGACTCTAATTGTTCCAAATTTTGTATATTCATAATCTTGCATCAATGACAATCAAAGTAGAGAAAGAACCTAGTACATCCCATTCTATCTTCTTACTTTTCCTTCTTATAGTATATAAATTGAAAGTACAGAGGCTCTGAATACGTGAATACATTTTCATGAATTTGGGCTCTGGTTCTATAGAAGTTAAAGGGTAATCTGGACCCAGTGTCCAAATATCTTGTATACCCTTTTCGGTCCTCAGTATAAGGATTATCTCTGCTGGCATTAGTTATTGGTTAAGCACGACTATATTTGTATGTTTTCAACTTTTCTGCAATGCCATATATAGAAATCACATTTTGTTATTCTGCATGAAATTGTCATTATACTTTGATCAGGGATAAATTCAGATTATCAGCAGAATAGTCTTTCTCTGACTTTAAACCCCATTAATTTCACATAGTGAAGTGAACATTTGCATTTAGTGTCTACATATTGGCGGGAGTGTTAATCCTGCAATAGAATACAGCAATTTCCGTACACAGTTACCTAGCTTGGGAATATATTAAAGCTTATCAAATTGAGCTTATCAATTGGTGTAGTCAGAGTTATTTTAAAATTAAATGATCCAGGAGTAGAAGTGCGAGCTTCGAGAACCCTTGCCCTGTAGTAAGGAAACGAGTATGGGTTGTGGACCCAGTTTTACTACAAGAGAATGGCTTTGATGGAGTTCGGTCCTGATGCCTTACTTGGATTAAGATTCAGAGTAGTATTATGACGCCGGAGACAGATATGGTGAGTTTTGGCATCTGTTGGCTACTTCAATCGCAATTATTCATACTATTCTGAATAGCCTGAGTGGCAACTGGGATAGTTTAGGGAAGAGTGTGTGTTTTAGAAAGCCTTGAAAAATTGCTGTTTGAAATATCATCTTTGTTCTTCCGTTTGGTTTCTTAGTGTTTGGTATTTGGTATCTGTAGGTGTGCCATGCCTTGCCAGTCCTGTCTAGAGTTTTTGATCAGGTAGAAGGGCTTCTTAATTGAGAATTGTGACTGACACTTGTTTGAGTATCTTAATCCGTGCAATTATGATAACAGTAAATAATTAAAACTTTTGCGTTAATATGTTAAAATATAGTTCAGTTCGTTGATGCACCTATCAAAAATATATACTGGCTCACCGTAGCTCTAGATATGACTAAACGCTAAAAAAAAAATCATTATTTTTTTTGTTTTCTCATTTGTCCGGCATATTATTATGGCGAATAGATTGACATGCAGTAATGGGAATATGTAAATAGTTTTCGGTTAAAGGTAATTGTGCTTTTCAGAAGGGAGCAAACAGGTTGGATAGCCGTTCGGCCAATTATTTGGAAAGAAGCTGTCCTTTTAGCTTTCTGTTTGTAGTGTTTTGATTGTGCCGTCAAATGCTTTAAGTGCGCCCTTCATACCCTTTGGTGTCTTTGTAGGAAGGTGCCAGGTAACTTTATTGATTCCTGATCATTGCCTGCCATTCTATTTTACAATGTATCAATTCTCCTCAACTCCATAAAACTAAACCTCCATGCATTTAAGAAACACTTCTGACAAAAATTAGATTCAAATACATCAAATTTTAATAGACAAAAGAACGACTTATGCTCTCTATAGTTTATCCTATGCAACAATAAAGATACGTATGGCGCATAGTGGTAATGATATAATATGCTTCAGGCATATTCCATGAAAGATCAATGTGGTACTATAGAATAAACTGAAAAGACAAGAAAACCCTGATCGGACTGCATGGAAGGGTACCTTTTTGCTTTGCGTGTGCGTGTGCATAAGCTTTACACACGTTACACAACCATAAATCTGGCTAATTGAGTTTTGCGTTAACTCCCCTTGCCTAAAATCCATGTTGTGTCTGCCTAAACACCTAAACTCTATGGGATGCATTTATAAAACTTAACAGATGGCTAAATTATGACATGTTGCGCACAACGAAGAGAACTCTGGCTGATTTGGTTTTTGAATTAACTCTCTTGCCAAAAATCCAAGTAGTTTAAAATTTTGCTTTGTGCCTAAACCTTATGGAATATATTCGTGAAACTTCACAGATGACTTAATCATATCCAGAGGGTGTGTCGCGAACAATACAGAGAACACTGGCTATTTTGGTTTATGAATTATCTACTAATGCCTATAACCAATGTAGGGTAATGCTAAAAATCCTGCCCGACTTATAACTCCTAATCCGTATGGAATATATTAATGAAACTTCACAGACGGCTTAATCATATCAAGACAATGTGTCGCGATCATTGAAGATAACTCTGGCTAATTGTTTGGATTTTTAATTAATTCCTAACCAAAATCCCATGTAGTGTAAATGCTTGCTTCGCGTCCGGCTCATAACTCCTAAACCTTATAAAACTTCACAGGTGACTTTATCATATCCAGACGATGTGTCGCGAACAATGAAGAGACCTCTGGTTACTTTGTTTTTTGAATTATCCTCCAATGCCTAAAACCCATGTAGTGGAATGCTAAAACATGTCCGGCTTATAACTCCTAAACCGTATGGAATATATGCATGACACTTAACAAACGTAATAATGCTAAATGGCTACAGAAGTAAACACTAACAACTTATGCTAATAAATCGGATCAAGTATATAAATCATTAAACAAATTCAACAATATAAAGGGTATTTGCATTGTGTCTTCCTCAATAAAAAGTATACATGCAAGAAATCCGAGGACCAATACATATAGATACATTTGTTGCAACAGGACAAAAAGTTCATTTCGTATTTTTCTGTGCAGTACAGAAGGGTTGCTTTTTCTTTTAGAACAGTATACTATATATAGGAATATATTGACCTTAGTTTTACGAATCAAACCTTGGCTAACTGTGAATTGGATCAAACGCCACATAACACGGCGTCTGATGAGATTTTACACTAACTTTCCAGCAGTTCTGAATACAACAACATCTAATACGAGGGTCGTGCAAAAAGTTCTGACACTAATAGGCTTCTTTTGTTTTTTCCCAGGTATATTTTAAAATGCTTCATTGCACTTGGTGTGTTGAGTAGCTAACGATACCTGTTTATTTCGTGCAAATTGCTTTCCAGCTGACCGAGTTATTTCAATTTGAAATAAATGCAGTCATTTTCATTGACAAATTTACTTGTTTTATTGGAACATGGACCAGAAGACTGAAATTCATAGCTATATTAAATGCCGCATAAGGCATAATGAATGTGTGGGATACGTATATGGACCTCAGACCATTTCAATGCGCACAGGTTTTAGGTGGGGTAAAGCTTTTAAAGCTGGGAAATTTTCTGGTGAATATGATACCCGTCCAGGAAGGCCTAAAACCTCTGTTACCAAGGGTAACATCGCTGCTGTAAAGATTGTGGTCGAACAGGATGCGCGGTTGTCTGTCAAAGATATAGCTAGTTGTACTGGCATATCAGAAGGCAGTGTGCAAGCAATTCTGAAAAAGCGTTTGGACCTGAGAAAGGTTTGCGCTAGGTGGGTACCTCATTTGCTCACTGAGAAGCAAAAGACACAACGCCTTAAATTTGCCCGGGAACTTTTGTAAACATACAAAGGCTGTAATAGTCAGGTTATTTCTAATTTGCTAACAGGTGATGGAACCTGGAAGCACATATTTGAGCCACAAAGAAGGGCTGATAATAAGCAAAAGAAAAGATCAAAAACGCCCATGTATTGCCAAGAAAACCATAAGTTCGAAAAAGAAGTTGTACGCAATTTTCTTTAATTCAAGTGGGCCAGTCGTTCAAGTGCCTTGTCCATCTGGTCATACAGTCATTGGCCGACTCTACAAGAATTCTGTACTGATAGTGTAAGAGTTTTACAATAAGAAACGACAAAGCAAAGGATGGTCAGGAGTCCGCCTTTTACATGACAACGCATCCTCTCATAAGTGTGAGGTTGTTAAGTTTTTGTGGCTTCTAAAAAGGTGAAAGTTTTATACCATCCACCTTATTCACCTGACCTGAGTCCCTGTGACTGTTCTTTTAATTTCCAAGACTTAAGAAAATGCATTCTGGAAATAAGTATACCTCTAGAAGTTCTCGTGGCAGCGCTATTTATCAGTGTCTCCAACAGATGCCAAAAGACTATTTATCTGCTTTTCGCGACTGGATAAAAGGGTTACAAAATGTGTTTCAACAAAGGGGGAATACTTTGAAGGTTTGTAATAAAAATATGTTTGATAAAACGTAGCACTGAAGTAATCCGAACCCAGTGACAAAACTTTTTGCAGGACCCTCGTAAAAGATACACTTTCAGATAGAGTATGATAAAGAGCTAAGCTGCACAATTACTTACGGTAAATTCTTCACTCATTGCTATGGATATTTGCTTAGATTTTTCCAGAGGGTTCCTCATATCAGCTGCTTATGATGGTAGTGACCGCAGACAAATATACAGACTAACAGTCTCGTATAGTATATTTAGATTCACTATCTATAAGGTAGGTCTTGACATTCAGAGTGCTTGATACAATGAAAAAATAGTATTTCTGTTGAATATGTCATGCTATTTACCCTAGGATTTGACATTTTCTGTATATGAAATTGTTTTAATCTGTATCCATGTATTCGAAAACAACGTGAACCTCAAATAGATTTTATCCCTAATATACAAGTCTCAATTACTCAGTATATCAGCACTTTGATGTCAGTGAAAGGTTGTCTAGAATATTAGACGATACAGAAACTAGTTTTAAATGGATACACAATTAAAATATTCATAAAATGACTCAAAACAGTTTAGAACGATAAAGAAAAAATCATTGAACCGTAGGTAAGTATGAGCCACAACAAGATAATATGTATCTTGTAGCATTTGCGCACAACCTTTGCATCTACGCAGTCTAAAAAAGCTTTTTTGTCGGTATAAAGACTGATCAAACTGGATGGATTAGCAGACGGGTCTGAGTGTTGGACAAGACAATACGAGTTTTATATATTCACACATTTTCAAATGTAAATGTAAATTTTGGAAAAAGATTAACAAAAGATTCGTTAGGCAATTCAGTAAGCCCTGAATAAAGGGTGTAAACTCAAGAGTCTGTCATAGAGAAATACATGTTCTGTACCTCGATCAAGTCTGGCCAGAGTCTTTCTCTGTATGCCCACACATAGGTTTATTATCTCCATAATATGGAAAAAAGTGACCCGATGCATAAAGAACAATAAAGTTGCGCAATGTGATTAAACATGCGCGCCCTGCAAATATTCGGATCAGCCTGTGCTCTCGCGCAGCATGACCTGATTGTTCACTGATAACTAAGGATGCACGTTTTCTTCATTTGGACAATGAAGACTCTGATCACAGTCTACATTGGGCGCTCATATCACAATATTGCAGGATATAGCAGTAATTACTGAATGGCACAACAGCAGTGTGATTTTCGTTAACAAGGCATCCGGAGACATAATTCATACACATTTCGGTATTGGAAGCGGAGATACCTACGGAATGGCTGTCTATGGAGGTGGTAAGCAACCCATGAAAAATGAAGGTAATTTTGTAATATTATAAAAATCGTATACGGCTTCTGATATCATAAAACAGACGGATGGGCAAACAAGTGCACGTCTGTGGAAAGCAAAAAGTAGAACTATTGCTAAATGTACTAAGAATAAATTACAAATTTATTCAAGGGGCCAATATTCTCTTGGGTATTTATTACTCCATGTTGCAAATGAAAGACAGCATTTGTGACGTCTTGTTTGCTTTCAAGACAGTCGTCTCATCTTGTTCTACACTATTTGCAAAAGTATATGTCTTGGTCTGCAGGGCTGAATAGGTTCAGAACTATTTTCCAGGTATAGCTGAGATTCCCAACTTTGTTTTAATGTAACGACCAGACTCAGCACAACAAAAATAAATAAGGCAAAAGAACTCCATCAACACCAGCACTTTCTTGGACATTTTGGAGGCTGAATGTAGCAACCCGCTACTGACATATATCAAAAACTAACATTTCGAAATATCAACACTTCTTTTGGCTCCAGCAAACACAAACAGAAACATGTTTTATCCTTGGCACAATCATGAAAAAACACAAGCGCTTTTTCTTCAAATTAATAATATGAAAATAGGCTTAGCCTAAATGTGAAGACAGCACAGACCTATCTGTAGTCTCTTCAGAAGTCCTTCACGGCATCATTAATAAAATGAATATCAGTATATATAAAAACAAATAAATAATAAAAATATTCAGCAAAAATATGTTCATGACACTTATTGACACTCGTTTCTCTTGTCACTTTGTGACGCTTATTAGCGAGATCCAAATTTTGTGCACCAGTCCTGCCAACTTCCGGTGACAACTTCCGGGAAGAAAAACGGACAAAAATTGGTCAGAGCGATTTCTGCTTCAAGTATATATCGTTGTATGTTACTTTTCCTTGATCATATTCCCTACCGTAGAGATCACTTCGTCAGTTTGCATTATATAAAATAACTACCCCGGGCTTCCCTGCCTTTTTTGAACCAATAAGCTTACCCTACACCCTATAAGATAACAAACTATAACAGACTAAATGCGAGTAGCTGAGGTAATCTGGAGATTTCAAATTATATGCATAGTTCAAGAAAACAAGTCTGTGATATATATAAATTCAGAGAAACTCTCAGAAAACAAAGTAAATAAGTAACTTCAGTAACTGGTACAATCAGATCCAAATCAAGCGTCCAACACCAAAGGAAAAGACAGGCAAATGCAATTAGACAATCACAAAAAGAACAGATGGCAAGCAGAGTTGGCAACCCTTTCCCAGAAAGCCGGCAACTCTGTTAACCAAACAACTAATTAAATTATAAACTTATATAATTGTTTAAAAGAAGAAAAAAACAATGAAAGTGAAAACCTACATAGGATTTAACAAGAAGTACCAACATAAAAATACTGCCTTAGAAAGGTCGGCATTAAATAACTTTGGTTTGGGATGAGGGGAGGGTGACTTAAGCTAGCTTTACGCGATTACAACCCTCGGCCTAGCTTCTTAGGGGCAATTAAAAACATATATTTGTTCGTCCGCGAGAAGGCCTCCACACGGACCAATCAAATACATGTTTTACCACTATAAAAGCTGAGGGCAATCTATAGTTGATTATATATTTAGTTTAATTTGGGTAACAAGTTCCCACCTTTTTGGTATACAGGTTCGAACTCTGCTTGCCATCTGTTCATTTTGTGGCTAATTTATTGTGTCTGTCTGTCTTTTCCTTTTGTGTTGGGGTCTGTTATGTATCTGATTGTATCAGTTCCTGAGTTCTCTTGTTTATTTCTAACTGTGTAACTTTGAACTGTCTCTATAACTGTGTACTGATACCTCTTGATTTCAGTGTATGTGTAGATTTCCAGTATATTTTTCGTACATTACCAAATTAATGTCCGTTAAAAGTATTTTATACAAGATTGCTTGAGCGCCACGCAGAATTTCTGCTATCCGTCCCAAGAAAACTTGAATGTTTAGCTACAGAGCGCAAGCCAATAACATTCATGCAGACTCATCTGAGCTATTGGTTGGCGGACATGTGATCTTGTAGGAAGTGCTGTGCCCCGGCACAAAAAGTAATTTAATTAAAATATATCTTTCTATTAGTTTCAGAAACGTGTAAGGAGTTAAATTGTTTACATTTATGTCTAACAACAGCGGATGGCGCCAGGTGTACATGTTTTGAAGGATATGAATACATAGCTTCAAATAATACATGTAAAGGTATGTGGTACATTCAAAAAAAAAAAAAAAAAAAAAAAAAAAAACTCTCGTACCTTTACGATTTCAAGTTTATTCATTGTTGCCCCATCTTTTTTTTAATTCTTTAATGTTATAAACCCTATGCAAATACATTTGTATACATTTCTTAGGCTTTCTGTGTACCCTTTATTTTAACTTCATTTTAAATGCAATTAGATTGTAGTTTAACTATTTCATCCCCGAGAGTCTGGCATGGACTCTTTTATCTTTGAATTAGGATACACCCAGTGATACAAAGAGGAGTTTCAGTCAAAAATCATTACCAGAATGGCAAACGGTGTAGATCCTGATATGACAATTCGTTATGAGCCCTACCATCTGGATCTACAAAGTTTTAAAAGTGTAACAGCTTGTACGTTTGTAACTGGAGGAATATACGCCAACATGTTCGTTTTATCAGTATCGTGTAGTATACCCCATGCTTAATATTAGAAATAAATACACGTATCAACGTATACAGGAAACGTTATTCAAAGAGAGAGAGAGAGAGAGAGAGGGAGAGAGAGAGAGAGAGAGAGAGAGATACAGTTTACAGATATCAATATCTTGATACTGCACTTTAGCAAATATACATAACATAAGGATTCGTTTTCCTTCAAACGATACAGGAAATCGGGACATGCAATTATATGCGCGTATATTATTATATCTGTTGAGCAAATGGTCTATTAGAAGAGCGAATGTATTTTATAACAGTCTCTGTCAGTATTTTGATGTGATTGGACTTAACCTTCTAGATTTTCGACATTTTACTAAACAGTGTTCCTTTTTCTGATATTTCACTGGTGAAATGCCGTGGATGTGACGAAAAAAAAAAAAATTATTATGTGAAGAAAAAACATTATGATAAAAATCAAATTTAATTTTGTCTTTGAATTTCGATGGATTATAATAACAGAGCATATGCATGATCATGTATGTAATTTTTAACGTGGATTTTTACTAAACAGAGAAAACAGGATCCTATCACAGGGCTGTTATCCTCGTAAATGCAACCAATATCTGCTTTGGCGACATTCGCTCCATTTCAAACGACATATATAACGTAACGTGTGTGTTCAAAACAACACAAAGATCCATGCGGGTTCCAGAGACTACAGTGACGACAACATCCGAAACAACACAAGGATCTATCCGGCAGCCTCTGATGACTACAATTGCAGCTACAATCCCAACAATATCGTCCAAAACATGGTCAAGTCGAAAACGTACGTTATCATTTAGGAAATTATGCATTTAGGACACACACACACACACACACACACACACACACACACAGATATATATATATATATATATATATATATATATATATATATATATATATATATATATATATATATATATATATATATATATATATATGTTCGATAACAGGAAAAGACAAGATGCACTAATGTGGACCGCATATACCTTGCAGAACTCCAATTAAATAGAGCCAATTCTTTCAATACCGAGGAACCTTTTTTTTGATTTGAATCTATGTATATCTAATGGTACAGTTTCCACCAAAATTTATGATAAACAGGACAAATGTGATTTTGATATAGTCAGTTAATCTTTGACTTATCGTCTGATAATTGTACAAAGATGAAAAAGTGATTGTTTGTAATCATCAAATGCTTTAACACTACCCGTTGATGATTCAAAAGTACTTTTTTTCCTACAACTAAACCATCTGTTTTTAAAGTCTTTACGTATCATGAAAATACTCCATAAGCTTTAACTATCTATTAAATTTAGATATATTTGTTCTCGTTTCTTCTTTTTGTTCTCATTTCTTGTATATGTTTATTTTTTGGTGTTGGAGCAAACTTGAGACCTATTGGTGAAACTGTCATTTCCGAAACATTTAATGTTCTGCTTGATAAATTGAAAACAATAATATACTTATCTGATTTATTTGCTAGCGCTAGACTAGTGTGCATCTTTCTTGGCTCTGGATTAGAAATCTCACAATTCCTCGTCATGTGTGTCTAATATAGGTTCTGTCTCCTTAATAGGTGCAATTCTCTCTGATGTTATTCTTTCTGATTGCCTGATGGTTGGTTAATCTCAGTAAAATGGTCAATCCTGTATCGTTTAATGTTCTGCTCTATACATTTAATGTACTATATAAAGTAAGAAAGTATACTTTTTGTTCCAAAAGTTACACATGCCATAGTTTTGGTTTGCTTGCCGTGGCTCGGAATTGCACTTCCAGTTTGTATAGACTGTTAACACGGACAATTCTTATGCAATAATGTATTACCAGCAACGTCAGAAAATGTACCTTCGGACATGTGCGCTAATACTAGGAAAACAAGCCTATTCAAATATACTGAATATTTTACCCCACCCCCATCTCCAACCCTCACCAAAAAATAAAAAAAAAATCAACAAAACGTTTCAGATAAAACAAAATCTGATAGTTTTTTGAATTGTGCTTAAAACATAGAGTTTGGGTACTTGTTAGAACAGCCTTGACTACGCGGTTCTAACGAGTACCCACAATCTATGTCTTTGAGCAGAAATAAGAAAAATAATATATACCACTGTAAACCCCAGGTTTACTATATAAAAGTGGGGTTTAAGGGGAAAAAAATTACATACGAATGTTTTCGTGATGAGGGAAAATTCGGACAGCCCTGCACATTAGCGCAGTCTAATCTTCACTTTGGATAGCTCACCGTTTCTTCTTGTGGACAACAGAGACAAATAAGACTGGTTGGGCGCATATGTCAGCCGGTAGGCTCTCACGTTTTTTTTTTGTTTTTTTTTTTTGTTTTTTTATTATAATTATTATTATTATTATTATTATTATTATTGTACATTTATATTTCTATATACAGGATCTGTATAACGTTCTAATAGTTGTGTAAATATTTCGTATAATAACACGGAACAAATGACACTTTAGTCTTTAGCTGTATTATATGTTTTATACAGGTCCAATGTACTATGATATCCTTCTCATAAACTGGGGGTCAGAAACCAGCTGCTTGTAGTTCTATCCATTTCTTCTGTAGTACAGTTTATCTATAACAGAACTGAACCATGGGGGTTTTGGGAGGGGGTCCATAAGGCCCTGCTTTGCCCCGTAATGAAAGTCTCCATTTTGCTGATACATTACCTATAATGTCCCATTTACTAAAACAGTATTTATTTTGTAACTTAAGCCCTCGTTTTGGAGTAACATGATCATGAAAGTTGGTGGGGTAATTCAGTATGAACCTGAGGTATCATATTTTAAATACCATTTTCTTTTAAAATATATCACACCTAGTTATACCTTCTTCTGTTTGTTAGACAAATTCCTTAGGTATGAGACTGTCTCACTAACCTCCCTTTTAAGAAAGATATTAGAACTGCAGCATCTTATTATGAAAATCTTCAATTGTTAATTTTGCATCTTGGAATTCAATAAAACCTAACCTTTTTCCGGAATTGAACGGTGAATTCCCTTGAAACTTATCTGAATACAACATTGTGATAGTACAAAGAGATGGCTCAGTTTTGGTAACCTTGATCTTATTTTCAAGGTCACATGGGCTCTAGGATTGTCAAAAGAGCAGATGTCCATTAGACTTTTATATGCTACATAACAAGGCGGGTACCCGTAGCCTAGTGGATAGAAGAGTTGACTCTTAATCCATTAGGTTTCTCGACGCTGTGGTTCGAAAACACTTCTGCAACAAGGTATATCGAAACCCGAATTTTACGGTGACTTGGTGTGCAGATTTAAAAAAAAATGTAGGTAAGTAACTTTTCGGAGCAATTCAGAGGACTTGTCGGCCGTTGTGGAGAGGTTGGCTGTGGCCTGGATGTTGTGCGGCGGGCTGCGTGCCTGGTTGTCGGCCCGGTCATTGTTGGTGGCTGTGCTTCCCTCTTTGGTTGCACGACGGCGGTTCGGGCCTCGGGCTCGGTAGCGGCCTCTTCGTGAAACTTTAGCCGGTGGGTTGGGGCTTGACGGTGTGTCTTTGGCTTGGCCCGCCGTGGTTCAGCTATTGGTTTTCATTTGCTCTGGCATGCGGTAGAATTAGCCATGAGTGCTCGTCTTTGTTTATTGTGGTGATTGATTTGTTTTTTGTGTTTTCGCTTTGGTGCGTTGGCTGGGTTGGGGGCCTTTGTGCGGGCCGAATTTTTATGTGTTTCTGTATTAAGGGTGGCGTCGGGGCCCGGGGTGAGGTTGGTTAGCTGTAAAAGTGCTTTAAACCCCCGGTGGTTTGCTCTGCCGACCGTTCTAAGGCGGTGGTCCCGGTGTTGGTCTTGCTCTTTGCTGCTTTGTGGTTTATTCTGCGGGGCGATTTGTTGTATGTCTTTCCGTGTGTCATTTTGTTCTTGTGTTTTTCAGTCTTTTTGGTGTTGCGATTACCTCGCTTGGGGAGGAGATAGCTAATCTTGGTGCTTTTCTTGCGTTTGTTGGGTTTGTGCTTATTTGGGTTTGTCGGGTTCCTCTTCCTCTTGAGGTCTAGGAAGGGCTGCGGTTTGTGATTGTGGCACTCCCTGGACTTTTCTCTTACCTTTTTCGAGCCTCGCTCGGGTCACATGTGGGAAAGCCAAGTTCTGCTTACGGATGAGCAGGTGATTTTCCCGGGATTCTACGGTTTTCTCCCACCTTTGATGAACAATTGGCTCGATATAAGTGAAATATTCTTGAAATGGCCGTAAAACCTTAATAAAAAATGCTACATAACAAAAGTATTAGTTTTCTTCTAGCATATTGTCTATAATAACTTTTTAGCTCTCCTGAGCATGAACTGCTCATGGTGGGCTATTTTGGTCAGTCTATGCCCGTTGTGTGTCGTCCGTCGTGCGTCATGCATCGTGCTGCATCAACAATTGGCAATAAATGACAACTCCTACGCCCCTGTTCCAATTTTACTCAAACTTCACTGGAATATTGCCTGTATGATTCTCTACCAAAATAGAATAAAATATAGTTAAAATTGTTCCCCACTAATTATCAAAACGGCCGCCAGAGCTAAAAAAATGGGACAAATCTTTAAATATTGTTTCCACCTAAGCCATTTTCAAGTGAACTTTACAGAAATACCTAGGTGACTCACTACTAAAACAGCTTAAATGGTTTTGCTCCAATAATCAAAATGGCTGCCATAGCTACAAACAGACAAGAAGATAAAATAAATGACAACCCCTTCTATATCGTTGAGCCAACCAAGCAAACTTCACAGGCATGTTGCTATAAAGTCTCTCTACCAAAATAGTTTAAACGGTATTGCGATGCTTAGCATTGCGATTACCTCGCTTGGGGAAGATAGAGCTAATCTTAGTGCTTTTCATACGTTTGTTCGATTTGTGCTTGTTTGGATTTGTCGGTTTCCTCTTGGTGTCTGGAAAGGGCTGCGGTTTGTGACTGTGGCACTCCCTGGACTTTTCTCTTACCTTTGGTTGCTCCAGTGCTGTCAGAGCTAACAATAGACAAACTCTTTAACTGACAACTTCTCCTTTCTCCTATATTATTTGGACAATTTAATCAAACTGCACGAGAATGTTGCCAAGGTGTCTCTCTACTATAATAGCTAAACTGGTTTTGTTCTATTGAACAAATCAGCCACCAGAGCTAAAGAGAAGAAAAAAAATACATTTCAACTCCTCTTAATCGTTCTGGCCAATTCACAAGAATACTGCTTACTAAAAAAGGGTAACAGAAAAGCCGAGGAAGTGCCACAATCACAAACCGCAGCACTTCCCATACACCAAGAGGAAGAGAAAACAGACAAAACCAAACAAGCGCAAATAGAACAAATGTGCGAATAGCACCAAGACTAGCTCTCTCTTCCCCAAGCGAGGCTAAAAGGACTGAAAAACACAAGAACAAAATAACACAAGGCAAGACATAAAAAATCGCCTCATAGAATAAACCACAAAGCAACAAAGAGTAGGACTACACCGGGACCACCGCCTTTAAACGGTCAGTAGAATAAACTACGGGGTAGTGGTGGTGGGGGTGGTGGGGAGGGTTAAAGCCCCCTTCACAGCTAGCCATCTTCACCCTGTGTCCCGATGTAACTTTTAATACAGAAAAACATAAAAATTCGGTTCGCATAAAGGCTTTCAACTCCGGCGCACAAACATACAAGAAAGCTACATATGAGGAACCGCCTTGGAACGGCCAGTAGAAAAACTACAGTGGTGGGTCTAAAAATAGTTTTACTCGCGCAAAACCTCACCCTTAATTCAAATGCAGCTCCACATTACATATGTTCGGATCGCACAGAAGTTCTCTGCCTCACCTGTGAAACGTCACAGTGAAACATATAATCGCAAACACTCAATTACGATTTGAAGAAAACTACAAACATGACCGCAATGATAGTGGCCAACCATCTAAAACAGATTGAGTAACGAACCGCTATTTAGTCCGAGTAGCGGTCTACCGTCGTGTAATGAAAGAGAGCAGCAAAGTTATCAATCAATCATATTTGTGTTAATAATCATACATGCATCTCGCCTAATCTGTATCGTAGATGTTAGCCGCGTTGATAAGTATAACAGTGGCGCAAATGACTACCTAGGCGAAGAAGAACGTTTGCATTCTTGGCTATCCAAAATGCGCTCAGTAAAGATTCTGATCAGACTGTGGGAATATGTGGGGATAATTTTCTGACGTTGCAGCTCATACTATATTAAACACGCATATATGAATATAGGCACAGTACAAATGCACTTATACTTCCCTTCTAGTTATGAAATGTCTAAAATGTTGCCTTTGAGAACAAGGAACAGGCAAAAGAACGTAACGCGGAGGCTGTTTTATTACAGTCTCTTCAATTAACCTGCAATTATTTCTTTGTCTTCTGCTGAATACCTATAAAGTAAATTATAACAAACTTCAACAAAACAAATCGGTTTTTTAAGAGGACGCATTAGCAAAAGCTCTCTGCGTGGCGAGGTTGGAGTGGATCAAGAACGCCCGAAAATGTTGATTCTTTCACATACACTGCACATACATTTTTTCTTATATCTCTATGAAAACATGTGTTGTGGTCGAGGCGACGTCTACTGATACCACAACATATGTTTTTTTGTTTTTTGTTTGTTTTTTTTTTTGTTTTTTTTTTTGTTTTTTTTTTTTTTGAAGAACGACAAGTATCCGTCATTTTAGGTTGAAAAAAATGCCTTGCCTCTAGCTATGATATATACTACAATATCCCATGATCTGGTACGAAAACAGCGATATCTGAGAGCACACGACTTTGAAGTGTCCTCTGTAATCATCTACATGTGTATATTCTACGTTATCAAGTACTGCTGTAAGCGGATAATATAGAAGTCCCTCCGGACCTCACTACTCGAACGCGCAGACTGACTGGTGCCTATACTGTCCGCATATGTTATGTTCCTAGTCACTTCGCCTTTGTGTGTTACTGGGAAAAGTTATGGTACCGAGTCTGCGTATCTTCTGACATGTCCGTCCAAGGGAATTTCAGATCAGCCTGCGCATCCGCACAGTCAGTTCAGTCTTCATTATCCACATGATGAAACGTTGCATCCCTGACCATCACGAAAACATACCTATATAATTTTGACCCCTTAAACCCCACTTTTATATAGTAAAACTGGCGTTTACAGGGGTATACATTATTTTTCTTATTTCTGCTCAAAAAAAATAGATTGTGGGTACTCGTTAGAACTGCCTCGCCGACAATCTATGTTTTGAGCAGAAATATGAAAAATATCAGAGTTTTTTATATGAAATTTTTCAATTTTTGGAGGTGATATTTTCTATATATTTGAATAGGCGTGTTTTCGTAATGCTATCCAAAATGTATCCAGTAGCCATATTATATGTATTTTATATATTAATTTAAAAGAGTTTGACTTAATCTAAATGCGACCTATATAACATTAACTGTGTTTTATATTTAGCTGCCACGACGCAACGGACAACAACAGCTACCACGACGCAACAGACAACAACAGAACACCCTACTGACCAAATTCTATTCCTAGACCTTGATATGGAAAGAAGGTATCACTTAATAATAATAATGATAATAACAATTATTATTATTATTATTATTATTATTATTATTATTATTGTTAGTATTGCAATAAAGCAACACGAAGTCACAAGAGATCGACGCTAACTAAGTAAAAGGAGTTGAAATTTCATTAGCCGGTTAACAGGATTAATTCATTTATTAAGAAGATGTATTTTGTCACCGCTAATGGCGTATGTATACCATCTTAAGTTTCTACTATTGGCACGAGAGATACCCTCCCTTGGGGTCTTCGTAGACTAAGGAAAATGTTGTCCGGACGATAGCAATTTCATTTTTGATTGGCTCTTCAACAGACTTGCAGGTAATGAGGACCTAAAATCTTAGACGAGTTCAGTTTGGGGGCAAATAGGACTATTCGCATGAGTTACTTTCAATTTAGTCTTCCATAGACATATAAAGGGAAAATAAGTTGTCCGGACGATAGCGACTTCATTTTTGATGAAATTTCCATCAAATTTGCAGATAACGAGGACTGGCATGAAATCTCGGACAAGTTCGATTTGCGACTATTGGCATGAGAGACCCGCCCTTGAGGGCCTCATAGACTTTGGAAAATATTGTCCGGACGATATCGATTTCATTTTGATCGCGTCCTCATCAGATTTGCGGGTAATGAGGCTCTGACATCCGAAGGAATGTAAAAATATAAACCGCATTTCTGAAGTACGGGGAGACTTTCTATGGTCGCCAAACGGCACTTAACACCAGCTGCAGTAAAGCAAATTAGAATTCATAAAGTTTGCCCTTGGAAACAAAGAACACATTAAAGTACTAAAAGTGGAGTCTCGGTTCCATTGAGATTCTTCATATGACAACCCCCAAAATAAAAAAAAAATAAAATAATCAAGCCACAAGGAGGGACACATTTGGGAAAACAATCCGACAAAAATAAACGCACATGCACATATTCAGATCATGCCAAAACCATCTGCAAAGTTTAGATTCGTTCAGAAGAGTCAATGCACTGATCAGAATGCTCAGACGCATCGACTGATGAATCTTCGCCTTTTGCATATTCATTGTTTGCAAGTTCTTTGCGTGAAATAATGTATGCGCAAACTCATAGTTTTTAAGCGATCCCTTAAAGCGTGACTCCTACCGTTTAACTGGATGGTTTGAATGAAAAGCGATAGACAATAATCCTTCGACTTTGCTTGCCTTCACTATAGCCCGGCAGCTGCTTTCTTATGACGTTAGACCAACATTCTGTTTAACATTGACACCTTCTTCTGAATAAATTTTCTGTATACCGTTTTTATCAGCACCTCTTCTGACAGACTGCGTTTACATATTACTAATGGGTATTTCAGCCTTACGTTTTAAAGCAAGGAGTAGAATACTAATTCGCCATGTCCTTATCTGTAGCACTGTTAGACTGAATAGATATGCAGGATGACCAGTGTCTTCCCTGTTTGCATAAAGTGTATGTATTCACAACATTTTGTGTGCCGTGTTGCGAGCAACAGGTACGTAAGAATGGTGGTTATATGTAAAATATACATGTACATGTATCAATCCACATAGTCTGATCGAGGTCTTCTTTGTTCTCTCACATACGAGACTCGTACTTTTGATATATTGTAGAACCGTAACATGAGAAATTCGTTCTTATCCTGTATGCGGGTAATGAAGAACCAGAGCGGCATATGCGTTTGTGTAGTCTGTTCAGGACTTCTGTATCCACGTTACATAATCATACTGTTTAATATACTAGAGAATAAAAAAAACTATCCTTGTGAGACTACAAAGATGTGCTGGATGATCTAGGTCATTGCTCGATGCATTTGGCATAAAGATACTTATCGCATGTTGCGGACTATATAGGATGACGGATAATAAAACAAAAACAAATTGTAGTAGAACCCAACAGAGCCCATTATTTAAAGAATCGCATCCCGTCCTATTTGTACTACCTTTTTTCTAACATGTATTTGCTGAAAAGCTGATTAAAACAGCATATCTAGAAATCGTAACGTAGTGCAATGCCATCTCATTTCGATTAGCTTAATACAGCTACATAAGACATTTAAGTTACTGCTTCTATATAGCTGTTAACAGAATCTCTGTAGCAATATCTAGGGTAGATGGAGCTCTGAAGCCCTGGTCGGCAATCCATCTAGGAGTTGGCAACTCCAAACAAAAATCTGCATACCTGGATTTGCCTGTTCCAGTTATGTAAAAAAGGTAAGAGAAAAGTCCAGGGAGTGCCACAATCACAAACCGCAGCCGTTCCCAGACCCCAAGAGGAAGAGGAAACCGACAAATCTAAACAAGCACAAACCGAACAAACGTACGAAAAGCACTAAGATTAGCTCTCTCTTCCCCAAGCGTGGTAATCGCAATACTAAAAGGACTGAAAAACACAAGAGCAAAATGACACATGGAAAGACATACAACAAATCGCCTCGAGGAATAAATCATAAAGCAACAAAGAGTAAGACTAACACCGGGACCACCGCCTTAGAATGGTCGGTAGAGCAAACCACCGGGGGGGGGGGAGGGGGCGGGGGTTTAAAGCACTTTTACAGCTAGCTAACTTCACCCTGGGTCCCGATGCTACTCTTTATACAGAAATACATAAATCCTCGGTTCGCATAAAGGCTCCCAACTCGGTCAATGCATCAAAGCGAAAACATAAAAATCAAATTAATCACTATAATAAACAAATACGAGTACTGATGGCTAATTCTACTGTATGCCAGAGTAAATGAAAACTAATAGTTGAACCACGGCGGGCCAAGCCAAAGACATATCGTCAAGCCCCAACCCACTGGTTAAAGTTTTACGAAGAGGCCGTCATTGAGTCTGAGGCCCGAACCGCCGTCGTGCAATTAAAGAGTGAAGCCAAAAAGGTGTGGATCAAGTATCTGATTCATGTGACAGCTATGATCTCACAATCAGCATCAAAAAGACTGAGGTAGTATATCAGCCAGCACCTGGAAAGCCTTACAAGGAGCCTACCATCACAGTGAAAGGTCAACGACTGCAAGTGGTAGACAAGTTCACCTACCTTGGAAGCACATTGTCTAGAGTTGTGCACATTGATGATGAAGTCAATACTAGAATTACCAAAAGCTAGTGCAGCATTTGGCCGGCTACGTGGAAGTATTTAGGACCGAAGTGGAATCAGACTTGACACAAAGCTGAAAGTATATAGATCGGTAGTGTTGCCAACACTATTATACGCATGCGAAACTTGGACAGTTTACCAATGGCATTCCAAAAGACTGAACCACTTCCATACAAGCTGTCTTAGAAAACTTCTAAAGATCAAGCGGCAAGACAGGATTCAAGACACAGAAGTCCTGAAAAGGGCAGGGATGCAGAGTATACATACTCTTCTGAACTTCGCACAGTTAAGATGGACAGGCCATGTTACCAGAATGCCTGATGAACGTTTGCCAAAGAAAATCCTCTATGGAGAAGTTCAAGTAGGAAAACGCTCCCATGGTGGTCAGAAGAAGCGATACAAGGACACCCTCAAAGCCTCCCTTAAAGACTTCAACATACCAACTGAGTCATGGGAACAGATTGCACAAGATCGTACAAAGTGGCGAGGCCTCATAAAAAGGGGACCTGGTGAATACGAAGCAAAAAGAATCAGCGAAGCCGAGCAGAAACGTGCACAGCGGAAAGCCCGAGCTAAGGCATCACCAACAGAGCTTTCTTCCTCAGATCTCTCTTGTTCTATCTGCAACAGGCAGTTTAGAGCTAAGATGGGTCTCATCAGACATCTTAGAACACACAAATAATAACACATCACACAGTTGATTAGGATTGGTCATTGTCAATAATGACGGACGAACAAGAACCTTAGTATCCTTTATTCTTTAAGTTTCATTATGCGGTAGACTGCATGCCTAGTTATCAACCAAATCATTGTTGATGGCTATGCTTCACTCTTTACTTGCACAACGCAGTTCAGGCCTCAGACTCAATGACGGCTTCTACGTAAAACTTTAACCAGTGGCTTGGCCCCCTCAGCCCTCCCCCCCCCCCCCCTCGCAACCCAAAAGGTTCAACTATCGGTTTACATTTACTCTGGTACACAGTAGAATTAGTCATGAATACTCGTCTTTGTTTATCATAGTGATTAATTTGATTTTTTTTATGTTTTCACTTTGATGCATTGACTGAGTTCGGAACCTTTATGCCAAACAACATTTTATGTGTTTCTGTATTCAGAGTAGCATCGGGATCCAGGGTGAAGTTGGCTAGCTGTAAAAGTGCTTTAAACCCCACGGTGGTTTATTCTACTTACCGTTCCAATGCGGTGGTCCCAGTGTTAGTCTTACTCTTTGTTGCTTTATGGTTTATTCTACGAAGCGATTTGTTTAAGTTTTGAATGGTGTTATTTTGTTCTTGTTTTTTTTTTTGTTTTTTGTTGTTGTTTTTTTTTTTTTTTTTTTTTTTTTTCAGTCTTTTATACATTGGAATTACCTCGCTTAGGGAAGAGAGAGCTAATCTTAGCGCTTTTCTACGTTTGTTCGATTTGCGCTTGTTTGGTTTTGTCTGTTTGCTCTCCTCTTGGTATCTGGGAAGGGTTGCGGCTTGTGATTGTGACACTCCCTGGACTTTTCTCGTATCCCTGGAGCTAAGAAAATGAGACTCGCAATGTGAAAAGCTTTAATTTTGTTTGCTTTTAGGTGCCGGTGTTAGTCTTACTCTTTGTTGCTTTGTGGTTTATTTTACGAGGCGATTTGTTGTATGTCTTTCCGTGTGTCATTTTGTTCTTGTGTTTTTTCAGTCCTTTTAGTATTGCGATTACGTCGCTTGGGGAAGAGAGAGCTACTCTTAGTGCTTTTCGTACGTTTGTTCGATTTGTGCTTGTTTAGATTTGTCGGTTTCCTATTCCTCTTGGGGTCTGAGAAGGGCTGCGTTTTGTGATTGTGGCGCTCCCTGGACTTTTCTTTTACCCTTTTTTTTAATATTCTTGATTTTTCTACATCAGACTAACATATAGATCGTCTTTGACACTTGTTTTCAGGTTTGCATTGACAGAGATTTATAGACCCAAAGACTGGACAGCGTCACATATTTTGTTAGCACTCTGAACCTATTATTTTCAGATTTTAATAGAAATAAATCAAACTGATGTTTAAATAATACCTTTAATCGAAATATGTATTACTACTGTTGAGATCAAACTTTTATTTTAATAAGTTAAATCAGAATATTTATTACTACTGTGGAGCAATGAGAGTCATTTAGACATTGTAACTCTTTTTTGATAAAATCGAGGCAAAAATTAACTAGACAATGTATATGTTTACGTAATTCAAGGAATTGCATCTCGAGAGGAACGGCAATGTGGCGTGATGAAATAGTACATGTTTGTCGTGGCCGAGAAGCTAATTACCTGCTCCCACTAGTACTCCAATGTCCTTCTGATAGCTTTACTGCTTCTTGTTATCTGTGTAAAATGCACAAAACCATGACTGTTGGATCAGCATAAAATAATTATTTCCTTAAAAACGCGAGCCAAATTTTTTCTGTTGTTAAAAGTGGTATTCAAATTTAAATAATGTCCTTATCCAAATAATAATAATAATAATAATAATAATAATAATAATAATAATAATAACACCTAAACCAAAAAGTAATAATAATAAAACAAACAAACTAAAAATGCAATATTATTTTTGGAGACGATATCTAAAACTAATTTTAAGTAGTTTAAAAATATGTGTTTATAAAGGCAAAATGTGAACTTGATTTTTTTTATTATAATTCAAAACACATTCAAATTTGCTTAATGAATCATAGAAAATGTACAAACTTGGTTCAAATGACGTTTTCTGCCTGCTGAGTAATATTTTTATAGGCATGCAGTTTCTGAGATTGGTTAGTAGTATACATCTCAGTAATGAATATTAGAAGAGGACCCGCCCAAGCGCGGGTATTATATTAAATTTCGATTCATCGAATAGATTTCAATCTAAAAAAATGTTTGAAGGTTATTTATTTTTATTTAATTCTAACTGTGTTCAACGTCACGATTTTTTAGTCATATCGCAACGATGTCTTTATATGACAGTGGGATCAATAATCACCTTTCTATGGGTGACATCATGATCTGGTCAATCCCTACAATGTGGCAGTTTTCAGAATTGTTTCTCATGTTTTTGCCAATGATGAGCCATAAGTAGACTTCCAAAATCTCGGACATACGCTTCTACCTACAATTCCTTCGTTCAGGCCTATGGGCATGGTGGGCGAAGCTTGTTTACCACGTAATGCCTACTATCCGCGGACGCCTGAATACACCCTTTATTCTGGGGTCCATGGTCTGAACATTTTCTGATTTGTCATTCGTTTACGGATTTATGAGTTTGGATTATGGCTTTGGTACCATGACCGCAACTACTTTAGAGTGCTGCCAAACTAAAATATTCCGTGCCAGACACATGACGTAACATTTCACCCAGTCACGTTGTTTAAGGCCGACCAGTTCCGTTTACTCAATGCTGAGCGCCAAGCGAAAGAGCAGCTACAGTAATATCATGTTTCAATTCTTTGGTATGGCTTGGACGGGTATCGAGCACACAACCTCCCGAACGCAAGGCGGACGTTCTAGGTACTTAGCCAATGTGCCAGTAGATTTGTAGGTAATCGGCCTGTTGATTTATGAGCCAGCGCATGTCAAATCCAACTAAATGACTTGGCGCCCAGGGGAGAGTTAGGTCAACATGGATATTCGCCGTTTGATCAGTCTGGCTGCGCACTCGATATGTTGTTAAGAGTCAAAGGTTTCTACGTGTGGACAGTGAAGACAGGCTGGGCAGATGCACAGGTCACTGCGCATGGTGCGCAGGTCATTTTGTTGATTTTGCTCATATATGCAGAGTTGCTACTAGGACCAGTTACAGTCGAACCTCAATAGCTCGACCCAGCGGTGTTTGAGAGTACGAGGTAGCCTGCTTATAGAACATTTCACTTATATTACCCAGGGGACAGTTATAACTGACCAAAATTAAAATATTTATCGGGTAGATTTTTCAACGCAGTTTGAGTATTTTCACTTTGCATATTTTCACTTAGAAATAAGTGGTTATTCGAGATAAACGAGGTCAATATAATAAGATGCAACTATATTTTGGTCCTTTGAGATGATGGAATCCGTTTTCTGTAGCTTTGAAGCCTAACTCCTGCTCCATACTGTGTGACTAGAGGGCGGGACAGTACAGACATTAACATAACTGTTCAAATCAGCCACGGTAACGAGCCATCGGTGTTCTAGTCACTGAGGTTTTACTATAATATATTATTTTGGTCATTTTGATCCGGAGACTACGTTATTGGCAATTGTACAAAAAAAAGGATTCTGTTCAAAAAGTGGCTAGACGAAATGAGTGGTGAAACATTTTACATAACTATTAATGAACAGAATCAATAAAAGCAAATCTGTTTGTTCGATACATTCGTGTTCTTCTTACTAGAGCATAAGTGTATAGGAAAATCCCAGATCAGCCTGTATGTCGACTGACGCTATCTAACAAAAGATTTTATTGTCCGTTTGCAGACTTTAAATATATTCATGTATGAAACACAGTTGTTCGGATACTTCTGTTTGAATATGCAGGACGACTTTTAATATTGTTGGCCATGTAGACTTCACATTTAACTGTCCGTTTCAGGATCATGTACTTTGCAACGGAACATAACATCTACTCCAGCCTGTGGACCAGATGGAATATGGAAGTAAGAAAACTTTAGTTAAGTCAACGAGTTCGAAGATTAGTGGTAAGCTTTTTCTCTAACCTGTTTTTGTAGACCGTGTCATTTGAAAAGAGCATTTAAGCCTTTTCTCAAATTGTACAGACATTCGAAGGCTTCAAAACAGTTGTTGGTGTAGGTATTATTTTGCTGAATATTAAGCAATACCAAGATATTGAAGCGTATACAATGAACCTTCGTTGCAACAGCATTTGTTCCCAAACGTGTTGCAATTACAATAAATTTAAAAATTAAAGCAATAATTTTAAAACATCCTTAGTCAATAGAATAATATGTAAGAAAAAGTTTGTGTTAATCTTATTTCCTTAATAGAAAATATATTTTGGATATAAGAATGGGACTTTACAATACAATAGGGTTACTTAACTATGACGGGTTTGGGCTCTCTCAACTTTTGTGCAACATCTTGTACTCATAGGCTATAATACAAAAGACCAAAAAATAGAGAAAAGTCCAGAGAGTGCCACAATTAAAAGATGCAGCCCATTCCAGACACCAAGAGGAAGAGGTAACAGACAAACTCAAACAAGCGCAAATCAAACAAACGTACGAAAAACACTAAGATTAGCTCTCTCTTCTATTAGCGACAATGATAGGGTCGCTTATGGCGGTAAATAAAGTGCCGCTACGGTAAACAATGGCGTTAGGTTTATAAATGTTAAAATTGGCGTTCAACGTCGGAAGAGCCGCGATTGTGTAGTGGTTAGCACGTCTGCCCGGCAAGCAAGGGGGCCGTGGTTCGATTCCCGGATATATATATAGGAAAGCTTTTTTTTCTAAATTTTATCGTCGACACTACGAATTGGTCTCTAAACACGATACCGGACTAAAACACTTCAGCTACAAGTCTTATCAGAACCTGAATTTTATGGTGAGGTGACTTTGTGGTTTATTATACGAGGCGATTTGTTTTATGTTTTACCTTGTGTCATTTTGTTCTTGTGTTTTGTTTTTTTTTTTCAGTCCTTTTAGCATTGCGATTACCTCACTTGGGGAAGAGAGAGCTAATCTTAATGCTTTTCGTACGTTCGATTTGTACTTGTTTGTATTTGTCGGTTTCCTCTCCCTCTTGGTGTCTGGGAAGGGCTGCGGTTTGTGATTGTGGCACTCCCTGGACTTTTCTCTTACCTTTTTTAGTGTATACGTTTAAAATATATTTAGTTAAAGTTGGGTAACAGAAATGCCTCCTGTTTGGGAAAGAGTTGCCAACTCTGCTTGCCATCTGTTCATTCTGTTACTGCTTAATTGTATTTGTCTGTCTTTACATTTGGTGTGGGGGTTTGTCCGGTTTGTGCTTGTTTAGATTTGTCGGTTTCCTCTTCCTCTTGGGATCTGGGAAGGGCTGCGGTTTGTGATTGTGGCATTCCCTGGACTTTTCTCTTACCTCTTTTGGTGTGGATCGGATTGTATCAGTTCCTGATTTCGCTTATTTACTTTCTGAAATGCACTGTACAAGTCAGGTAGGTCATCTTTTTGGAAAAGAGTTGCCTGCTCTGCTTGCCATCTGTTCATTTTATGTCTGTTCAATTGCTTTTGTCTATCTTTCCCTTTGGTGTTAGGGTCTTGATGGGATTTTGATTGTATCAGTTCCTGAGTTTATTTATTTACTTTATATCGAGTTTCGCTTGCTGACGGAAAGGTTGTACAGAAATTTAAATTAAAAAAAGAAACAAAAAAAAAACTATTTATACTTGTATTATGTACTCAATGTATTGAAAAAAACACTGACGGTGCCCATCTTCAGTTACAGGGAACCCTCTGTACAACGACTGAATTTGTTCTTTATGATATTGGCATTAAAACGAATCTGTTGTTGGTAAGTATCCCTTCTGAGCTGAATCGTCCTTTTTATTCTTATTTCCCCATAAAACATGTGTTTTGGATATTTGTTAGAATCGCTCAGTTGGGCAAATATCCAAAACATATATGTTTCTTGAAGTATTAAATACAATGTTCTTGCTAACTTACTGTTTAAATGTCACATTTAGATCAAATATTTCGTGCCAGTCCAATACTAATTATAAACACTTTGGTCGTTGCAAGAAGCGTCTTATAAAGAGTTTTGATTGTACATAGACATCGGATGTGTTTCTTCCAGGCATCGCCTTCGACTGGATAGATGGATATAACCTCTACTATTCTGAATCAATCACTGGAAAAATATATGTTACAAACATCGAAACTTCAGCCACGAGAATGGTTACACAGGGATCTGGTTATAATGTGACAAACCTTGTCATCATGCCTCATGAAAGGTAAGCCACATCACTTTAGATGATACTAATTTTCAGATACAGTCGAATTTCAATGGCTCAAACATGTTTAGGACAGAGGTTATTTGTATTAAACATGGGTAGTTCGAGCCACTGAGGATTAACCATAGCGCTAGATCAGGAAGCAAATGCGGGTAACTTAGGGATGGATGTCTTTTCGATCTTCTGTAATTTAATGCATGTTATGTTTACTCTTTAAAATCGCCACGTCACGGCGATTCCAATATGTGCAGATTACATACATTTTTATGATAAAATAAAAAGTATCTCTAAAATATACCTAAATATGTGTTTCTTGAGCTCCAAAAGAATTTTCTAATGACTTAAAAACCAGTTCGAATCAGCCACGGTGAACGAGACATCTGTGCTCGAGTCATTGAAGTTTTACTATATAATAACTATTCCACAAGACGACCTAATTGACCGATAAATGATCCTCCGTTTTCCTTCTTTCGTTCGTTTATCCAGTCATGTTTAGAAGACATACTGTTTGGAAGTGTTAAATACGTTTATAGAGCTTCATCTTAGGAGAATTTATTTGTTTAGGTTTTCCATAGATATTCATAAAATTTAACACTAACTTAATTTCTAGTCAGGCCATGCGTTAGTCCGTAATATTTTCTTACAGATTCACAACAGGAATAAACTTGGGAACGCAATAGCATTTTCATGCAATATATTTTAAATATAAATTAGCATAAATATTAAAATTAAACCAGGTATTACAATTTATAACCGAATTACGCTCAATGCTAACATTTAGGTAAATACTTTCGACAGCAATATCGATCAGGTATTTTATTTGATATTTTTGAAAACTCATGAATACTATAGACATCCAATACTCTCTTAGATCGGTTCAAAATGGTGGGTATTGTACTACTGATACCGAAATAATGCACAAATGCTGACAGAAGCCCACCGGCATCTGCTTCGTGATTGTGACTGTTCTCCATTTTTGTTCCGTCTTTACTTATATATGTTTAACGTTTCTTGAGTTTGCTATTAAAGGGAGTCATACCAGATTCTTGCGACCGCCTTTTGGTAAAATTGAGTGGTGAGAGCAGCCAACTCATTGTTTATGTTTCAAGGTAGTGCAACCACTTCGAGGGTTGAGCGCAAGACTATGGTAACTCAAACATATTTTTGAAACCCTTGTTTAGGGGCAACTTGGACCCATTTGTAAACAATGCAAATTTAGGTGCCCTTGCTCATACGAGCAATGGCACCTAAATTTTCATTGTTTACAGAAAGAAATGTTGTAATCTTCATAATGCCTTCATGGTGAGGAGATTAGGTTTGGGGAAAAACAACCATCTGACTTACGCCAGTCTTGCGCTCAACCCTCGACTTGTCAGGGTCCTCACCCTGACCAATGAATATGTTTAAGCGCAGTGTATTGATACTACCTAATTAAAAGCTAAGATACCAAGAAAATGCCACAATCACGACGCACACTCTACCTGAGGCACTTAAAGCAGGAGAGATGAGGAACAAATAATGACATAATATGGCGCATGATACAGTTGAAATGACACAAAGAAGGCAACCGGCATCTAAATTTTACGTCCTTATTGAGCGGCAGTCACGATCGAAGTTAAGACATGCCAGGAGTACTCGTCAGGAGTACTAGTCTTTAGCCAGGAGTACTCGTCTTTGTTTAGTATAGTGATTAATTTGATTTTTATGTTTTCGCTTTGATGCATTGACTGAGTTGGGAGCCTTTATGCGAACCGAATTTTTATGTATTTTTGTATTAAGAGTAGCATCGGGACCAAGGGTGAAGTTAGCTAGCTGTAAAAGTGCTTTAAACACCCTTCCCCCCCCCTCCCCCCCCCCCGGTGGTTTGCTCCACCGACCGTTCTAAGGCGGTGGTCCCGGTGTTAGTCTTACTCTTTGTTGCTTTGTAGTTTATTCTACGAGGCGATTTGTTGTATGTCTTTCCGTGTGTCATTTTGTTCTTGTTATTTTCAGTCCTTTTAGTATTGCGATTACCTCGCTTGGGGAAGAGAGAGCTAATCTTAATGCTTTTCGTATGTTTGTTCGGTTTTATCCTTGTTTAGATTTGTCGGTTTCCTCTTCCTCTTGGGGTCTGGGAAGGGCTGCGGTATGTGATTGTGGCACTCCCTGGACTTTTCTCTTACTTTTTGTGTTTTGGTAGGTTATCTTCAAGGAGCCTGGATTTCTTTGTCATTCTCATCAAACTAATCTTGGTGTTTGCGAGATACTGGTCCTAAGGAATCCATTGCTGAAGAGTGACCGATGTCTCTGAAGACTGTCCAGCTCTCATCTACATCTTTTGAACTGTGTTCCAGTGCATCTAATCGGCTGCAGAGATCGCTGACGAATGCTTGCCTCTTGCTGTCTTGTTTCAGCTTGGAGACATCCAATTTCTTTGGCACCTTCTTGCCTTGTGGTCGTCGTACAGGCTGAATGCGCAGATTGCCGAATTCCTCATACTGCTTCGCTCTTAAGAAAAGTGACCATATAGAAACAAGCCGCCTGTGTGCAGGCCCGCAACTACAGCTTCCAGTGTTTCCTCACCTGCTGCTTCGCCGCTCGCCCATCGCCACAGGGCCTTTGTATGACTTGCATATGTGTGCTTGCTGTGAATGTGTGTTGCTGATTAAGATGACATGCGCTGTGAATTGTAATATAGTGAGGGAGAGGTGCACAGAGTCACCCTCATTCTCTCGTCCTAACTTAGCTGGATCCAGAGGCAAGACAGTATCAGGACATCTGGAGCTAAGGCCGGATGCAGTGGATGACTATGATTTCTTTTGTGCCTTGTCATGCTCTCTATGCTCCACAACATGCTGCTGCATCGCCGTTTGGGCCGTTGAATCATAGTAATGATTTCCTCCGCCCCAGCTGCCGAAGCAGACTTTACATAACTGGAACAGGCAAATCCAGATATGCAGGTTTTTGTTTGGAATTGTCCTCCTAGATGGATTGCCGACCAGGGCTTGAGAGCTCCATCTACCCTAAATATTGCTACACAGATTCCGTTAACAGCTTTATAGAAGCAGTAACTTAAATGTCTTATGTGATAACACCACATGTATGAATAACAAAGTAAGACAACATGATGTTGACAATTTTGCATGTTTTAGCAGTGTATGAATTTATCTAATTTTCAGATTAAGGGAAGCCAAATATGTTGTTCGAATGCAACAGCTATTGTTTGTTCTCTTTGAAGTCGTTAAGTCGACTTATATAAGTATTATTTTGCAAGTGCAAAACTCATATGCAGTGTCCTGTATTATTGTCTTTTCCGATTTAATGATATCTTTACTCAGCTTAGGCGCCAGAAGGTCCGTACACCGACTCAGCATTGAGTAATTCGCTACGAAGGAGTTATGTGACATCTAGAAAGAACACTTTGATAATAATAATTTAATCAGAATTGTCATTCCCAATCTATTACTGTGAATAAACTCCTGATTGTCTGTCACATAAGATTTCTTTTGTACTACCACAGGATGTTAGCTTGGACAGTTACTGCCAATTCAGAAAGTACAATTGAAGCTACAAATCTCGATGGCACAGGAACTCTGACTACTATAAAAGCAAGTTTTAATGCAATAACGTCATTAACGTATGACGTACAAAGTAAAACGTAAGTTGTTTTGGTTTCTTTCACTTCTGTGCAACGTAGTTGTCATGGTAAATGTGGATTTAAACATTTTACATCTACAACCAGGACTGCTTAACCGAAGTTCATTACGGGTGTTTACTTGTTTTCATATTTGAGTTGGCGACTAGGTCGGCACCAGGAGACGTAACTGAGGCTGTATTTATGTTCATCCCCAATACATGTTATATGCTACCTATTTTTGTGTGCGCGTAGATGATTATCACAATGTATACTTCGAAATGAAAACCATACGAGAATGTTAAAACGCACAAAGTGGACAAAGGCACTTGGTGACTTGTTTTAGGGGCCTCGTAATTTTCTTCTCATAAATGGATTTACGCATTCCAGTCACTGCTTAGGCATCTAAACTGAGCGAGCCGTAGTCTTCTGTCGTCCACGAATTCAAATGGCTTCTAAACGGAGGCCGCTAGGTTATTGAACACATCAGCCGCTGCGACATGTGCGCCCAAAGTAGACTCAAATTACCCTGCGCATCCACGAAGTCTGATCAGAGTTTTCGTTGTCGGCGTGAAAAATGTCCAAAAGTACTTTTTCTGACTATACGGATGACGTGCTTTGATTACCAGAAAAAAAAGATATGAGAAAAGTCCAGGGAGTGCCACAATCACAAACTGCAGCCCTTCCCAGACACCAAGAGGAAGAGGAAACCGACAAAACCAATCAAACGCAAATCGAATAAGCGCACGAAAAGCACTAAGATTAGCTCTTTTTCTTCCCTAAACGAGGTATTCGCAATGCTAAAAGGACTGAAAAAAACGAAAGAACAAAATAACACAAGGTAAGACATAAAACAAATCTCCTCATAACCACAAAGCAACAAAGAGCAAAAAAAAGGTAAGATAAAAGAGTAAGACAGATCGCAAGAATGCTAAAATAGGCCTGATTTGACTAGGTCGGCCACTTTGCATAATTGCGACAAAAGCCTTTAAAATTCTTCGCCTTAAAGCATAAGATTGCCTTAATCCTGAATAATTGCTGAGCCATAAGGATGTAAGTTTTACCAAAATTGATAAATGGTGGTCCTAAGTGACGTTTGACCTTTTTTACGGCAACGTCTAATTTGCTGCACTAAACGTCCCAATAAGTCATATCTGACAGATCCAAGATGGTTCTTTCATTATGGTATTTGGTTAATTGTTACATAGTGTCCCACACTCTAGTGTTTTTGTGTTGTTGTTTTTTTTTGTATTTATTTTTATTTTATTTTTTTTTATTATTTTTTATTTACTTTGTGTGTGTGTGTCTGTGTGTGTGTGTGTGTGTGTGTGTGTGTGTGTGTGTGTGTGTGTGTGTGTGTGTGTGTGTGTGTTTAACAAATATATAAAGTATATATAAGAAAACTAACGAACTGATACAATCAGATCAACACCAAGCCGGGAAAGACAGACAAACACAACAAAGCAGCCACAAAGTGAACAGATAGCAAGCAGATTTGGCAACTATTTCCAAAAAAGGTGGGAACTCTGTTGCCCAAACTTATCTGAATATATATTTAACTTACATAATTGTTAGAGAAAAAAACCTTTAGAAAGTGAAACACTACACAACAATTTACAAAAAGTACCGCAATAAAAGTATACCCTAAGAACGGTTAGAAATGAATTACTAGCGGCTTAAGCTAGCTTTACGGGATCCCAAAAAACGTTAAGAGAAAAGTCCAGGAAGTGACAAAATCACCAGCCACAGCCTATCCCAGACACGAAGAAGAAAAGGAAACAGACAAACCAAAACAAGCGCAAATCGAACAAACGTACGAAAAACATTAATATTAACTCTCTCTTCCCCAAGCGAGGTAATCGCAATGCTAAAAGGACTGAAATTTACAAGAACAAAATAACACAAGGCAAGACTTATAACAAATCACCTCGTACAATAAACCACAAAGCCATAAAGTGTTAGACAGACTAATACCGGGACCACCGCCTTAGAACGGTTAGTAGAACAGCCAACTTCACCCTGGGTCCTAATGCTACTCTTAATACAGAAATATATACAAATTCGGTTCGCATAAAGCGAAAACATAAAAATCAAGTTAAATCACTATGATAAACAAGGACGAGTACACATGGCAATTCTACCTTGTGCCAAAGTAAATGAAAACCAATAGTCGAACCACGGCGGGCCATGCCAAAGACATATCGTCAAGCCCCAACCCACTGGTTAAATTTTCGAAGAGGCCGTCATTGAGTCTGAGGCCTGAACCGCCGTCGTGCAATTCAAGAGTGAAACATAGCTACCAACAATACTTGGGTTGATACCTATGCATGCAGTCTGCCGCTTAATAATGTCCAGGCTATAACCAATTCTTTTATAACGGTAAACTAGTTTTCTGAATTGCTCTGAACAGATAGATTTTCCTACAATTTTTCTAAATCTGTACACTAAGTCACCGTAAAATTCTGGTTCCGATATACCTCGTTGCAGAAGTGTTTTCAGACTGATGTTATATGTTTCTACCAAGGCACTGTGTCTGTGATAAAATTTCGAAGACGCCTTACGAAGTTTAAAATAATGATAGCCCTGCCTAAGAAGTTTGGCAGTAAGGGCTTTATTACGGCAGTTAAAGTGACTAAGATTTTAGGAAGCGCTGGCGAATCTCATAAGTTGAAATACGTATACCCCTTATAAGGAACGCCGGGGGACGTCGTCATCCAGAAAAGGGAAATTGACTATATCAAAATCAAAATCGTCCAATTTATTATAATTATTTATTGAAACTGTACTAAATAGATTAAAATGCAAAAAAGTGCCTCGGTATGGAAAAAAATTGCTTTATTTATTTGGAGTTCAGTAGGTATATGTAGTCCACCATTTGGTCAAACTAAATATTGTCAATATCTAATAAATCATCAAGGTATCTAGAAGCGGAATTGAAAGCCTGAATAATGTCAGCCTGGTTCATGAAATCTCTTTCATAACAAAAAAGAAACAAATCTGCAACAAGAGGTGCACAATTAGTTCCAATCGGAATACCAATAGTTTGCGTATAAGGTTGAGTTCCACATTGGATATTTCCCGAATAAACGTTCGGTTAATTAAATCAATAAGTTTATCTTTTTATAAGATGATGAGGTAACAATATACAGTGTAGAAAAAACCATATGTAGACAATTTAGAAGCCTTAAAGTTTGTAGATATAAATTCATTGAGAACTTCATTTGAATTTTTAATTGGCCAAAATAGTTAATTCCATCCCTTTCGTAAACAGTGTCATAGTATCTAATCTAGTGTTTTTTTTTTCACAGCACTAAGGCATGAACTTAGCAGTTTTGAGAAAATAGTAGTCGTGCATAAACTTGAATTTGAAATGAAACGTGCTTTATAGGGTTGTTTATGAAGTTTCGGTAACCCTCACCGCCAATTTTCTTTTTGGTAAAAACATATATTGTTCGGTCCGTGTGGAGGTCTTCTAGCTCATCCATGAATCATTACGGACAACAGATAAATCACAGATAAAGCCTTTAACGAAGCGAAGATAAAGACTCAACAGAAACAACGTGTTGAGACATCTGGAGATCCCCGGGTTGTCAAACAACACCACGGAATACTGGAGGTAACAAAAACACCAGTGGAACCCCGGTGATCCGAGAAACAGTCATAAAATGTTTCGGTCTAGACCATCTAATGAATAATTTTTAAGTCGGGGCCATCATAGACTCTGAACCCCGACCCACCGGCGCGCAATTAAGGAGGAAAGCAAAATGGTCAACCGTGATTGGATTGACCACTAAGCAAGCAGAATGTTTTATGATATCAATATTATATCCCCTTTGTTTATAGCATATGACAATTTTACTAATCTGAATAAACCACCGGGGGCAAGTTTGATTGAGAGTAAACTCCATTTATTAGTTTGTGAGTTACGGCCTTTTCAACGTTAAAAAATAGATTCCGTTTCATATCTTTTGGAAACATTTTTTTATTGGTTAAATATTTATACTACATGTATATAACTATAAAATATAGGTCATGCTCGATTTAGGGTACATCCACACATTATTATGGGAGTTATGGCTCTTTGACATCTTCGAAAAATATTTTCCTTTCAATATATTTTAAAACATTAGTGTATTGGATTCGTATGTTATACACAGGTATATAATCATGAAATACAGGTCAAGTTCGATTCAGGGTAAAATCAGCCAATTATTATGAGAGTTATGGCCCTTTTCAACATTGTTTGCAAAATGCTTGTGTGCGGATGAAAGTGGCCCCTAGGCAGGGACATCTGTGTCATATTGATACATTTCTACTTTCATTACGAAAACACGCCTATTCAAATATATAGAAAATTTCACCTAAAAAAAAATGAAAAATTTCAGATAAAAAACTCTGATAGTTTTCATATTTCTTCTCAAAACATAGATTGTGGGTACTCGTTAGAACCGCCTCACCGAGGCGGTTCTAACGAGTACCCATAATCTATGATTTGAGCAGAAATAAGAAAAATATTATATACCCCTTTAAACCCCAGTTTTACTATATAAAAGTGGGGTTTAAGGGGGTAAAAATTATATAGGCATGTTTTCGTGATGTAATAGAGTTACCACCTTTTTTGGGAAAGAGTTACGCACCCTGCTTGCCGTCTGCTCATTTTATGGCTGCTTAATTGTATTTGTCGGTCTTTCCCTTTGTGTTTTGGGCTTGATGTGGATCTGCTTGCACCAGTTACTGAGTTCACTTATTTACTCATTACGAATACACGCCTATTCAAATACACTGAAAATTTTACTACCAAAAAAAATGGCAATTTTTCAGATAAAAAATTTTGATATTTTTCATATTTCTGCTCAAAAACATAGATTGTGGGTACTCGTTAGGACCGCCCCGCCCACAATCTATGTTTTTGAGCAGAAATAACAAAAATAATGTATACCCCTGTAAACCCCAGTTTTGCTATATAAAAGTGGGGTTTATGGGGGGTCAAAATTATATAGGTATGTTTTCGTGATGTTTTCACTTTTTATAAATATTGGAAAATGTTGATAAAATATTTTTGTCAAACGTATTGAAGACTAATGACAGAACGTACAATATTTGATCAAAATATTGCAAAGCGTCAGTTGCCTTCATTTTCTCCTTAGGCAATTTTCTCTGCGGTTGGTTAACTTAAACTGTAAAATTGTCATAAAAGAACCAACGAAAGTGTGAGAAACTTCAGAGAAACTTCACAAGCATAATTGAAATGACCGAGGCATTCTATGAACATACTTTTATCTTTTTTGTTTAGTCTAGCCTAACAATGAGGTTATATAAATGCGAAAGAAAATAAAAAAAAAAAAAAAAAAAAAAAAAAAAGAAAAAACAAAAGAAAAAAAAACATATAAAATCAGAGTTGAAAAAAATCTTTTTTAGAGTTTTGGTAAATGAGTGTAGTAGCGAGAGCCTTTAGTAACGATAAAATCTGATTCTGGGTTTTATGCGTTGTATCGAGCAACATATGTATATGATACAACTTAGAAGTGATTTTGGTTTGTTGGTTTTGTTATTGTTGTTGTTGTTTTGTGTGTGTGTGTGTTTTTTTTTTTTTTTTGTTGTTATTTTTTTCTATGACTTATATTACCTGAAATGACCAACGCTTCCGGTTACTGTCACACGTCTATGCTCAGGCCAGCCTTTTAGTAGGGGTCATATACGTGTATACAATCGTGACATATATATCAAATTAGAGTCACTAGCATTGTTTTTTTTTTTAAATTACAAAAAAAAAACTATTGAGTGACAAAAGTTTGCAGCCTGACATAAGGAATACCTGCTGGTTCTTGCCCATAGCAACCATGTCATTTAGGCTGCATACATATACCAAAATCAAGACAAAAAGTGTGCATAAAAGTAGAAATCAATAATTCATCAAAACGTAAGAGCCACACTAACTGCCATTATCATTTTATTCCCTGTGTGTTGTCTGTTCTGATATTATAGTCAAAAATTACTTGACAAAATGTTCATTTACATTAATGGGCCGCGCCATGCGAAAACGTGTCTTCGGGCATATGCGGACAGCGAAGGCCTATATCAGCCTGCGCCTTCGTCAGTCTAATCAGGATCTTCGCTGTTCATTAAGAAACTCATGGTATACAACAAAATATATAAATGGAGAGCAAAGAATCAGATAATACTTTGCGCATGCGCAGGATGATTTTAATCGGCAAATCTTGCGCATGCTCGAAGGCAATTTTTCGCATGACTAGGCTCAAATAATTGTAATGAAGATTTAAAATCAATGTACATAATATGTAATCAGAAAAAAAAACTAATCAGAATTTTGACTTCAAACCAGTTTCAATCGCTATTTTAAGCTGCTGCTATGAGTCCCTACAGATATATATGTGTCCCTACATATATATGGGCCGCGCTAAGCAACAAAGTGTAATTGACCATGTACAAAACGCGCAAATAAGGAACATCCTGCGCATGCGCAATGTATCATCATGGCATTTGCTCTCCGTCGAAACAGCTATAGTATCCAATGATTCTGTTTAGGGACAGCGAAGGCCCTGTTAAGGCTGCGCGGATGCGCAGGCTGATCGGAGCCTTTGCTGTCTGTAAGCCCGGCCCATATAAGAGCTACTCTTGAGCTTCACTGTTTACCTCCTAGCGTGCGGCCATACACGTCAAAAGACTGAAACAATTGACATATATCATCAAGGCTTGAACTCATATTCTGTAATAATATTAGTATATATATCCAGGAAATGTCACAATCATGAGTGACAACCTTCTCGAGGCACCAATAGAAGCAGAGATGATGAACAAACAGTATCAAAGCAAACGTAACAAATGTACATTTTACATGGGTGTTACGTAAAAAAACTTATCTTGCGAACCCATACTTGTAACTTTGAGCTGCATCAGAAAAAAAAGGTAAGAGAAAAGTCCAGGGAGTGCCACAATCACAAACCGTAGTCCTTCCCAGACCCCAAGAGGAAGAGACAACCGACAAATCTAAACAAGCACAAACCGAACAAACGTACGAAAAGCACTAAGATTAGCTCTCTCTTCCCCAAGCGAGGTAATGCAATACTAAAAGGACTGAAAAACACAAGAACAAAATGACACACGGAAAGACATACAACAAATCGCCTCGTAGAATAAACCACAAAGCAACAAAAAGTAAGACCAATACCGGGACCACCGCCATAGAACGGTCGGTAGAGCAAACCACCGCGGGGTTTAAAGCACTTTTACAGCTAGCCAACTTCACCCTGGGTCCCGATACTACTCTTAATCACAACAATTAAACAGAAAGCAAAATGGGCAGCTGTTGGTGGTGACCAAAATGCTAGCATTACAAAACAACTAGTAAAATAGAAAGCAAAGTGGGCAGCTATTGAAGACGGTGACCACAAGTTGGGGCTAAGAGCAGTGAAACCAGTAAGCCAATTTTACCCTATCCCACACATAGAAACAGACTTTCGTCCAAGATGACGTGAGCAATCTAACTGTTGTTTTGTAATGGTCTGTGTTCAAGTGCCCTTCTTCTTATGGTAGCTCAGGCTTACTTCTGCAACAAGGTATATCAGAACCAGAATTTTACGGTGACTTAGTATACAGATTTAGAAAAAATTGTAGGTAAATCTAACTTTTCGGAGCAATGCAGAAAACTTATTAACCGTTATAAAAGAATTGGCTATAGCCTGGATATTATGCGGCAGACTGCATGCCTAGTTGTCAACCCAGTCATTGTTGATGGCTATGCTTCGCTCTTTAATTGCACGACGGCGGTTCGGCCTCAGACTCAATAACGGCCTCTTCGTAAAACTTTAACCAGTGGGTTGGGGCTTGACGATATGTCTTTGGCTTGGCCCGCCGTGGTTCAACTATTGGTTTTCATTTACTCTGGCATACAGTAGAATTAGCCATGAGTACTCGTCTTTTTTATTATAGTGATTAATTTGATTTTTATATTTTCGCTTTGATGCATTGACTGAGTTGGGAGCCTTTATGCGAACCGAATTTTAATGTATTTCTGTATTAAGAGTAGCATCGGGACCCAGGGTGAAGTTAGCTAGCTGTAAAAGTGCTTTAAATCCCCCGGTGGTTTGCTCTACCGAACGTTCTAAGGCGGTGGTCTCGGTGTTAGTCTTACTCTTTGTTGCTTTGTGGTTTATTCTACGAGGCGATTTTTTGTATGTCTTTCCGTGTGTCATTTTGTTCTTGTGTTTTTCAGTCCTTTTAGTATTGCGATTACCTCGCTTGGGGAAGAGAGAGCTAATCTTAGTGCTTTTCGTACGTTTGTTCGGTTTGTGCTTGTTTAGATTTGTCGGTTGTCTCTTCCTCTTGGGGTCTGGGAAGGGCTGCGGTTTGTGATTGTGGCACTCCCTGGACTTTTCTCTTACCTTTTTTACTGTGTTCATTGATGTGGCATTTGCACTTAAGCTGTTTATCAACATTTTAGTTATTGTATCAAAAACAATAATAAATAAAGATACCCAGGAATTAATTATAATATCATTCCATTGCTAGAGAATTGCTAAAATGAACATCTTTTTAATAAAATTCATAGAACAAATCTACTCACGTAAGGTTATTTATTACAACACTGACGATATTGTATTTTCAGATTCAACTGGTTACAGCATACCTCTTACTACATTTATGTTACCCAAATGCAATTTAATAATAATCAAACAACAAGACCAATTACTCTCGGCTATTACTATTCACATAGCAAAAATGTACCGTTTGGAGTCATTTATTACAAGGTAGGTTGTTAGATTTTACTGATTTCTAAGCTTCTCAATATGGAAAACGTTTTTATGACATGAGGGATCGGCGAAGACACAAACTATCCTTGCAGTCTAATTAGGGTTTGTGCGGTTCTCACATAGAATGTTTGAGGTCCATGTATGCACATTATGCTTAGGACAGTGTAGACTGATTAGACGTGCGTATGCAACGGCTGATCTAGTCTATTTTGGTCGCCTATATTTTAAGTTCTTTTTTCTGTTTAAAGAAGCTTAATGTTATTATTTGTTCTTTTCACTCCTTGGTAAAGCGATAAAACTCCGGCATTAGTACTGTTTTACACAAGGTACATTTGAATGGCTCTGAGGGGCCATAAAAATACGAGCGGGAACAGCGAAAAAGCAGACCAGACACTATATAGGACATGTTTGGTTCCTCACTGTAGCATGTTGATAATTGCGTGTGCTCTTTGTTGGATCTGTATTCCAAGATGCCTACAGCAACCTTAAAATGATCGAGACCAGGTGGTAATAACCTCAATAGACTGCATGCTTAGCTGTTAACCAAACCAAGGTTAAAACACTTTACGGCAGCGGATCAGGCGAGAGACTGTATAACAACTCCGTCCTAAACATTTACTGCATTGTTTGTGCCTGCGTTTACTCGTCTGTGATGGGGATCCGAGTACTAATACTAAGGGGTTTTCTGTTGCCATGGCTTTCTGTTAAGGGTGAGCATGGGCGTTTGTAAAACTATCCACCATCCAGTTTTGCTGTTGGCCCTTCCAAGGTGGTCGCTGCGCTGCAGTTCTTAATTGGTCTAGTCTATATTGCTTTGTAAGTTCTGTTTTCTTCAATGTTTTGTTTTATTTGTTCATTTTATGTAATAAAGCCTTATCCGATGCCTTAGAAGGATTATGGTCCGTGGTTATGGCCTTCCTTCGTATAGCCATACCTATCCAATTAATCACAACCGATCTCCTCAATCGCAAAATTTGAAAAAAATCTCATTTTCTTGACTAGCGAATAGTGACGAAATATATATATAAAGGAAAAAATAGGCATAGGTTTTAATTTTGCCTAATGTTTAAACTACTTATAACAAATAAATCAAAATTTGCCCATAGATTAATAGCGTATGCACAAATTGTAACAACATGTTGGACTCGCTGAACCGTTACAATTTCGCAGGTAATCCACTGATTAGCACTTTTTACCCCCTGCACGCGCAATTTGCGAGCTGCGTTTTTCTTTCATTTTTTTTTTTTTTTTTCACAGTGAATAATCATATCGGACAGATCCTTTACGCTGTTTGGTTTGATTCCTTAAATATTTATTTGGATATGTTACCCCGTGAATTGCCATGGCTACCCGTAAAAGACAGAGGACGTGCAGTTGACTTGTTAATGCAATGTTTCTCAAAGCCAGGGGTAGCAAGGCAGCTTGGTGTTTCCCAGAAAAAAGGTAAGAGAAAAATCCAGAGAGTGCCACAATCATAAACCGCAACCCTTCCCAGACACCAAGTGGAAGAGGAAACCGACAAATACAAACAAGCGCAAATTGAACAAACATACAAAAACACTAAGATTAGTTCTCTCTTCTCCAAGCGAGGTAATAGCAATGTTAAAAGGACTGAAAAACACAAGAACAAAATGACACAAGGTAAGATAAAAACAAATCGCGTCCTAGAATAAACCACAAAGCAACAAAGAGTAAGACTAACACCGGGACCACCGCCTTAGAACGGTCAGTAGAGTAAACCACAGTGGGCATGGGGTTAAAGCACTTTTACAGCAAGCCAACTTCAACCTGGGTCCCGATACTACTCTTAATACCGAAATACATAAAAATTCGGTACGCATAAAGACTCCCAACTCAGTCAATGCATCAAAGCGAAAACATAAAAATCAAATTAATCACTATAATAAACAAAGACGAGTACTCATGGCTAATTCTACTGAATGCCAAAGTAAATAAAGTAAAGAAAACCAATAATTGAACCACGGCGGGTCAACCCAAAGACATATCGTCAAGCCCCAACCCACTCGTTAAATTTTACGAAGAGGCCGTCATGGAGTCTAAGGCCCGAACCGCCGTTGTGCAATTAAAGAGTGAAGCATAGCCATCAACAATGATTGGGTTGACAACTAGGCATGCAGTCTGCCGCATAATATCCAGGCTATAGCCGATTCTTTTATAACGGTTAACAAGTTTTCTGAATTGCTCCGAAAAGTTAGATTTTCCTACATTTTTTCTAAATCTGTATATTAAGTCACCGTAAATTTCTGGTTCCGATATACCTTGTTCTAGTAGTGTTTTCAGACTGACGTTTTATTTTTCTACCAAGGCACTGTGTCTGCGATAAAATTTCGAAAACGCCTTACGAAGTTTAAAATAACGATAGCCCAGCGTAAGACGTTTGGCACTAAGGGCTTTATTACGTTAAAGTCACTAAGATTTGAAGAAGCTCTGGCGAATCTAATAAGTTGAGATATGTATTCCCCATATGAAGTACGTCGGCCAGAAAAGGGAAATTGACAATATCAAAATTAAAATAGTATCGTTTATCATAGATTTTGGTGGAAACTGTACAATTAGATATACACAGATTCAAATCCAAAAAATGGTGCCTCGGTATCGGAAGAATTTGCTCTATTTAATTGGAGTTCTGTAGGTTAACCGTCAGCCGACTCCAGCAACGTAAACGTGCGACAGGGCGGTTAGTGGACAAACCGACTTCGTAAAAAAAACGTCTCCGTGGGACAACCAGACGTTAAGATCGTGCGATACGTTTGGCATATCTGCGTGACCGGCTCAGGACGGCGGTGGGAAACGCAGCAAAAAAAACAGGATGTCACAACAACAGGATTCAACCCAAAAAATGTGCGAACCGTTTGTAGAAAGTAGGCTTGTACTTTGGACAACATCTAACGCAGAGAAGACGTCAGAACATGATGAGCTGGCTTCGCCAGTTTCCTATGTATCGATGGAGTCGCTGTTCATCCTTTACCGAGCTGATGGACGTAAACGCGTTTATAGACGTCGGTGCGAACGATTCACGGACGCCTGCGTCATGGAAACTGACAGATTTGGTGGCGGCTTAGTAATGGTATGGGGCGGCATTGCTCATGGGCTCAAAAATCCTCTAATTGTGGTCAACAGAAACTTAAACGCCATTCAGTATAGAGACAGAATTCCGATTGTGTAGCAGTACAATCTGACGCTTCAACAAGATAATGCCAGGCTGCATGTCGCTAGTTTGCCGCGGCTTCTTATCCCAGAACTATGTTATTTCGCTTAATTTGCCACCTTACAGCCCCTGACCTTTTCCCCATAGAACACCTATGGGGTTCGGTCACGACGTCGCGTTCTCAATAACGTCCAGGAACTGACGGCTGATTTACACCAGAAGTGAAACCATATACCTCTGAGATAGATTAACATCCTCGTCAACTCCATGGCTAACAGGAGACGTGAAGCAACGCGTGCAAACGGCTTTCATACATGATACTGAATTTGAATTGTAATTTTTATTTCGACACATCATAACCTGGAACAATGAAACAGACATTGTGCATTGGTTTCAATGTGATATTGAAATTTTGAGAATTTCTCTAAAAATGACTTTGATTTAAAATTAAGTCAATAGTTTTGATTAAAACACTAGTCTTCATGAAATATACTTAAATGAATTTAGTTATGCGTTTTGTTTTCCTTTCAGAGTGTGGTTCGTTAAGATCGTTAACCTTACAAGCCTTTTACGTTATTGTGATGGATGAGATCATATAAAGAAGATGTATCTAATTTGTTCACATGACATAAGAACGGCAAAATATGGTTTACACACCACCCGGGAGAAAGACGATGTTTGCTATTAAACATAGACTTGGCCCGCTGTGGTTCAACTATCGGTTTTCATTTACTCTGGCATATAGTAGAATTAGCCATGAGTACTCGTCTTTGTTTATTATAGTGATTAATTTGATTTTTATGTTTTCGCTTCGATGAATTGACTGAGTTGGAAGCCTTTATGCGAACCGAAGTTTTATGTATTTCTGTATTAAGAGTAGCATCGGGACCCAGGGTGAAGTTAGCTAGCTGTAAAAGTGCTTTAACCCGTCCCCCGGTGGTTTGCTCTACCGACCGTTCTAAGGCGGTGGTCCCGGTGTTAGTCTTAATCCTTGTTGCTTTGTGGTTTATTCTACGAGGCGATTTTTTGTATGTCTTTCCGTATGTCATTTTGTTCTTGTGTTTTTCAGTCCTTTTAGTATTGCGATTACCTCGCTTGGGGAAGAGAGAGCTAATCTTAGTACTTTTCGTACGTTCGTTCAGTTTGTGCTTGTTTCGATTTGTCGGTTTCCTCTTCCTCTTGGGGTCTGGGAAGGGCTGCGGTTTGTGATTGTGGCACTCCCTGGACTTTTCTCTTACCTTTGTTTTCACTGTAGTTGTCATACGTATCGTTTCTTTATATATTTTAGAATGGTTTCAGGGCAAATTCAGAGGCGGTTCGGGGGCGAATCAGTTGATACACCGTTTGACTAAAATTTTATTTTTCTTGAGATTTTTGATACAATTGATCATTTTGGGGTTATCGTATTTACCCTAAATAGTCATATCCATTACTCTTTAACCTATACTTCTCTTCAACATGTCGATAATACTACCCATGAATGTGTGTAAAATTTCCGGGTAAGTGGCAAACAGTAAACAAACTGATCAGACGACGGGTTTTACGGTGTCTAATTTGTGTCTACACTGTTTGCTCAGGCCTGTCTGTTCGAGTACGTTAAGTAAGTAAGGTAATGATAAAATCGAGTCCCACTCCCGCAAAATTACCCTGGATCCGCCCTGTTATTTGTTGTATCTGGTTCTATAATATTGTTACTCGTTTACTTACAGAATGCTGTCATTATCGCTAAGAAAGATGATAATGACGTGGAGTTCCAGAGCAAGACAACCCTGGGAGAGGAGCTTTCGCTCGGCAGAATATCGAACATGCCTAATATTAATTTCTTTAAAATTCTGGATACCGACTTGCAGCCAATTGAACCCGGTATGTTTTGCCACTAAGTTTCCTGCACATCCACATTAGAAATAGCGATTCCATTAAAGGCTATATATAATCAGAAGACATGTGACTTTAGATTAAACTTTTATTTCATTTGTTTTTTATACATATAACATTACAATTGACAACGAGACATGACAAAACGTCAATACATACAAATGGAATCCAGAAGAAAGTCTTTTTTTTTTATTTCATTCTCCAAGGCTTTGCCTCTGGTGACTCCCTGGACTTTTCTCTTACTTTTTTTTAAATAGGGGACAAGGGTGGCATTTGTTGTATATTGTATAAAAGGAACAAACACTTTTTCTTACTAAAGTATTGCAGCGTCAGGCATTTCGGTAGTCTTTTGGAGTTTAATATAATTTTCTTTATATTGCGTTTTTATTATTACTATTCATTATTTTTTTGTTCCCTCTGTTATCGAGGAGGCGGTGTGTTTGTGTTGTCACATCCTGCCTAAAAACCTTTTTCTCCCCTTTTGTTTGTCATTACTTTTGAATGAAAATTGTTTTTTTTTATGATTCCGACCTTTCCTAGTTCTGTCTGCTTCTATTCTAAAGTTTTGGTCGGGCCCACCGGAGTCTAAATGTTGGTTTTCTTTTGCTCCAGCATTTCAGTTGTTTCGATTCCTTGTCGCTGTTACATCTCTGTAATTAGTTGATTTTTTGTGTTCTCGGAGATGTAACAATGATAAGTTAGGAAGCCTTCATGCGGACTGAACAAATTATGTGTCTAAACCGCGGCAGAAGTAAGGGCGAGGATTGTGGCCACGTAAAATTGATTTAACCCCCCACCCCACCCCCCCCCCACCCCCAGTGAAATACTTTTCGCTCACCGTTCCAAGGCGGTTCTTCTGTCGTGGTTTATTTTTGTTATAGTTCGTCTTTGAATGTGTGTGTCGCCTACATATTTTTGTTTTGGATAGCCATTTGGCCACTTTGTGGTAAAGCAACTGTCCGTTTGGCTTTCCGCTAGTGATGTTTCCATTAGGGTCTAGTTATTTCGTGTTTGTGTTTGTTTCTTTCCCTTTGATGTCTCTGTTGGGACGTGTGTATCGGTTCCTAATCATTGCCTTCCCTTCTATTTTGAAATCATAACAGAACTAAGATAAAAAAAAACTAAAAGGCTGCCTTAATAAATGTATAGCGCACGGTTCGCTTTTCATCTTCCTGAAGCACAACAAAGACTAAAATATGCTCAAATCTAAATACTTCCAAATAAATTGAGCTGCAAAGTCAGAGAAAGTACCTTCGGTCATGTGCGCCCAGCGATAATTCAGATCAGCCTGCGCATTCTGTGCACTTTTTTGTGGGTAGCTAAAGATGCAAAGTTTCTCCTTATGGACAATGAAGATTCCGGTCAGGCTGATATGAGTCTTCGTTGGGTGCACATGTCAGAAGTATGTAAGCAAAAATCAAAAAAGGCATTTTTTCAGCCAGAAACTATGGTCATTTTTTTTTTCTTTATTTCTTTTTTCTTCACAAAAACATACGTTGTGGTACTCATTATAAGCTTCTCGTCGATGCGTTTAATGAGTTCCCACAACCCGTGAAAAAAAATTAGAAAACTGCTTTGTGGATACCCTCTCTTATTTGGAGCTATGCATTATTCAAGGGGAGCGGGTTGTGTGACTCAAACGAGTTTTACTACCCTGTGTTTTTTTTTTTTTATTTATTTCATTCTCCAAGACTTTGCCTCTGGTGAGTTTCTTCATTAGCAGTTTTACCGACGGAAGGCTATGCATCACGACCGTAGCCTTTACTCGCCTTTACTGTAGACCTATAATATAGGTCGCGAGTTGCATCAGTGCTGATCCTGGGCCGGAATTCTTTGTTGAAGTTTGTTTAAATCTTAAATTATAATAATATTTTCAAGCTTCAGTATCCTATGAATCCAGAGAGCTCCTTGTATATAATGAGTGCGCTAGCGCACCAACAATATACCCTTTCCGACGGGTCATTCAGAGAAATCAAACATAATACTGTTCCATGAAACTTGTTTTTAACAAACGTAGTGGTGCAGTGGTTATGTCTCCTGACTCTGAAGGGCTAGGCGCTGCCGTCGTAGCCGGCGTGGGTTCGAGCCTCACTCAGCTCAGTGGTATTTCATATATATATATATATATATATATATATATATATATATATATATATATATATATATATATATATATATATATATATATATTAACAAAATATCTCCCGTTTTTGGTGATGTACACAAAGTATTTAGTTTAACCGGTGGATGGAAATACAGTCGACCTTACGTGGCTCGAACATCTTTGAGCCATGGAACTTTGCTCTAGATACGGGTAGTTTGAACCACTTAGCCACCATAGTGCAGATTATATTTTTAATTACGTTTGGGACCATTCTAATTACTTAAAAGGTCGAGGCCGCTTAAGCCGGTGCTACGGGTGGTGGTAGGACGTATGCGGCCTCGCAAGTTTAATTGCTGTATATGAAGAGGCTTAATAAAAACCAAGTCTCTGAGTTTCGTTTTTTTGTGTGTTCGTTGTTTCCAAAGGCGATCGCATAGATTTTTATTTTCCTACACTGCAGCTGGTGTTAAGTGCCGTGTGTAAAACGTCTCCCCATACTTCACCATTGTGCAGATTGTATTTTTATTTCCTTTAGAACCAGCGATCCCGATCTAGTTACTTTGAAAGTCGAGTACCGCTTAAGCCGTTGCTAGGGAGCGTATGCAGACTCGCTGCATATGAAGAGATTTGATAAAACCAAGTCTCCGATTTTCGTTCTGTTTCCAAAGGCAACCGTTCAGATTTTTATTTTAATAATAGTTCCAGGTCAGGCGGCAAATGGGATAATTTAGGGATGTCTCTTCGATCTTTTAAAAATAGCGGTATGTTGATTATACTCAGTCAAATCATCTCAATGAGGTTATTCTAGTGAGTACAAACAACAAAAATGTTTCCCAAAACTTACCTAATAATTCGTTTTATTTCTTTCTTAATGATTCTTCTTCCTTTGTAATTGCCTTGAGACTCAAAACGAGTTCGAATCAGCCGCGGTAAAAGAACCGTCGGTGTTTGAGTCATTGAAGACACAGTGGAAATAACCTTGTCACTAGGGTACATCTTACTGAATTGCAAAATAATTGAATATGTCTTTAAAATCGTAGTCCTGTTTGTGGTTTTCTTGTGGTTCTGGCTTCAGCTCGTCATTGAACCTTCTTTGTTTCATCAGAGCGTTTGGAGCTCCAACAGATAAAATGGAAAGGCTTCGCGCGAGTAAAACAAGTTTAAGCCCCAATCAACCGCTCCTACAGTCGTTTCATTATTGGGTGTTCCAAGGCGGTTCCTCTGTTACAGTTCTTCTTTGTTGGTGCGTCGGTAGTTTCATATGTAGTGTTTCATTAGTTGCTCCTCATCTCTCCTTTTTGTAGGTGATCGTCGTGATTCTGGCATATCCTGGGTTTCTTCTCTTATGTTTCTGCATGATGAGACCATTTTCACTGGGTGTTTGCTTGGTCCCGAAATGAAAAAAAAAATCCTGACTTTTCTGACTTTAGGTTCCGATAGATAAATCTTTTTTTCTTACTCGGGTAATGGATTTTTCCTAAACGAAAATCCAGAAATTTAGACCAGTAGTTTTCCTACAATCATTTGTGACATCATTACAGGAATATTATTTTGAAAAAAAAATGTGGATTATTTGCATTTGTATGCATAAAATGTTGTGGCAGTTGTTTTTTATATATATATATATATATATATATATATATATATATATATAGAGAGAGAGAGAGAGAGAGAGAGAGAGAGAGTTAATGTCATAAAAATGTAACATTTACACATTTACAAATAAAAGTTGCATAAATTGAAAAACAGAGTATGCCCTTTTCGGGCCCATGTTATATATATATTACCTTTCAGACCACGGTTAAAAAGATAAACAAAATATATGGAAAAACCTCATTCATCAAAGTCAAAAAAATATTCAAAGTCGGGACCAAGCAAACAACCTGTGATATTGTACGTTTTGACGTTTCTGCTGTGCTGGCTGTTATGTTTACACGTAAACCTGTGGACACAATTGCCTTTACTTGAGCCGCAACATCAGAAAACATACATTCGGACATTTGCACACAGAGAATATTTAGATGAACCAGCGCATTCGCATTTGGACAGCTAAGACTTCAACGCTTGGTTTAAACATTTATTTATTTTTTTTTTTTTTTTTTTTTTTTTTGTACGTAACATGTGCATTAATGACACGTACAGTGTAACAAGTTTCAAACAATAAACTACAGAGGATCTGAACGAAAGCATTTTGCTTGTAGAGTTCAATTCCTCTAAAATGGCTGTTTACATTCAATGTATTGGAATGTTTTACCGGAGACAATGCAAGAGAATGAGTAAATATCAACGTTTAAACATTTTTTTTCTCTTATAAGTGGGTCGATCGTTCTCTGAGGTTCTGGGGGCTGAGGCCGTGGGTCTGACGGGGAAGATTCCATTGAATTTTTTGTTGTACATTCTTCCGAAGGTGACTGCCGCTATGTAACTTTTGAGTTAAGGGTCGTACGGAGTCATTGTTCAGACTTATTAAAGCGTTTTGATGCTAATATGCACTTGTCTGAATATTTGATCATTTACCTCATCATATAGCCGCGAAATACCTTTCAATAAAACAGGCACTGTGAGAGGATGCTGAAGCGTATAAATGCAGTGTTGTCGAATAGCGCGGTATTTCGGACACACTAATGAGTAGTGGACCCAGTCTTCATAATGGCCACATGAACAGAGAGGAACCTCAACGATGTTTTTATTACATAAGTGTTGATTTAGTAAGCTACATTCAAGTCTTAAACGATTGTGATATATATGATTTTGCAGTGTGGTTTGAACATTATCAAAGTATTTAGGAGTCTCCGTTCTCTCCGCTTGATGATTATTGATATACTTTTTAAATGTGTTTAACTTTGCGGAGTTTTGTACGGCTGGTACTAGGCCGTTCCGGTCTCTTACAGTTGATGGAAAAAAAAACAGCTGTAATATGCAGCAGTACGCGTGGCTGTATTGCGAAATCTTCGTTGTTACATAATCGGCATCTGGTCAATTCATGTACCCTGGGTGGGAGTATATTTTGCAGGTATTGTGGGGTTAGTCCATTAATGATATTGTATAGCTGACATAATTTATATTTGTTTCTGTGCGACTGTGTCCCATCCTGTTTCAGTGTAGAGGTTTTGGATACTGCAGAGTTTGGTGGCTCCAGTAGTTATTCGAGCCGCTTCCGTCTGAATTTTGTCAAGTCAGCGTTTGTTTTCCACTGGACAGCTGTCCCAAGTAATGTTCGCATATTCCAAGAGAGGTCGTATATATGTTATATAAATCTTGTTAAGGTAGTGTTTATCTAATATAAATTTATTACGTCTTAAACTGTCTATTCTTTTCCATGCAGTTGAGGTTATTGATGCTGTTTGATCGTTCTACGTTTAGTCATTTGAAAAGGTTAATCCTAAATGCTTGTGTGAGTCTATTTGTTTTTTCTCTACATTGTTCATATATAGTGGAGGATGATGTATTTTGTTCCTACGTTGCGTTATTACAAGCCATTCTGTTTTAACAGGATTGAATTTTACTAAACATTTCCCAGCCCAAGGTGAATTTTTGATAGGATTTGCAGCTGATATAAGATCGTCAACTATAATATATAAACTCGTATCGTCAGCGAAGAGTCTAACGTTTACACTTAGTTTCTTGACTATGTTATTAATTTAGATAAGACAGAACGTAGGTCCTAATATAGAACCTTGTTGAACTCCTACCATAATATATCTCTATGATGAAAAACAACATTTTATGCCTACTCTTTGGCGTCTGTTGCTTAGATAATCAGAGAACCACTCTATCAATTCATCGGACAGACATATGCTTTTAAGTCTAAAGAGTAATCCCTTGTGCCAAACACGATCAAATGCTTTGCTAATATCGCAAAACACAACTCTTATTTCTTTGCCTTCTTCTAAAGTTTTAAGAAATGTACCTTGCATGTATAATAGCTGATAAACAGTAGAATCGCCGCTTTGAAATCCTGACTAGTTAGGGGAAATGATGTTATGATCTATCAGGTATCCATTTAAATGTTTATGTATGCATCTTTCCATGAGTTTACCTACGCAACGTATCAAAGAAATTAATCTGTAATTGTTTGGGTCCGATATGTTATCTTTTTTATGTACTGGCATAACGTAGGAGTCCTTCCAACGATCGGGGATTTTTCTCGAACGTATTGATAAGTTAAATAGTTCAGTAAATGGATCGGCTAGCTGCTGTATACCTTCTTTGGTCGATTTCAGACTTATATAATTCAGAAAACTTATTAACCTTTATAAAAGAATTGGCTTTAGCCTCGATATTATTCGGCAAACTGCATGCCTAGTTGTCAACCCAATCATTTTTGATGGCTATGCTTCACTCTTTAATTGCACGACGGCGGTTCGGGCCTCAGACTCAATGACGGCCTCTTCGTAAAACTTCAACCAGTGGGTTGGGGCTTGACGATATGTCTTTGGCTTGGCCCGCCGTGGTTCAACTATTGGTTTTCATTTACTCTAGCATACTGTAGAATTATCCATGAGTACTCGTCTTTGTTTATTATAGTGATTAATTTGATTTTTATTTTTTCGCTTTGATGCATTGACTGAGTTGGGAGCCTTTATGCGAACCACATTGTTATGTGTTTCTTTATTAAGAGTTGCATCGGGACCCAGGGCGAAGTTAGCTAGCTGTAAAAGTACTTCAAACCCCACCCCCACCCCTCCCGGTAGTTTTTTTTTTCTACTAACCGTTCTAAGGCGGTGGTCCTGGTGTTGTTCTTACTCTTGGTAGCTCTTTCTTTTTTTTCTTTTTTTTTCAGTATGTGTTGTGATGCTAGCATTGCGGCCACCGTCTTCAACAGCTGCCCACTTTGCTTTCTGTTTTACTAGTTGTTTTGTGATGCTAGCATTTTTGTCACCTTCAACAGCTGCCCATTTTGCTTTCTGTTTTACTTGTTGTGATTAAGAGTGGCATCGGGACCCAAGGTGAAGTTGGCTAGCTGTAAAAGTGCTTTATACCCCCCGCCCCCCCCCCCCCCCCCCCCGGTGGTTTACTCTACTGACCGTTCTAAGGCGGTGGTCCCGGTGTTAGTCTTACTCTTCGTTGCTTTGTGCTTTATTCTTCGAGGCGATTTGTTGTATGTCTTTCCGTTTGTCATTTTGTTCTTGTGTTTTCAGTCCTTTTATTATTGCGATTACCTCGCTTGGGGAAGAGAGAGCTAATCTTAGTGCTTTTCGTACGTTTGTCTGATTTGTGCTTGTTTGGATTTGTCGGTTTCCTCTTCCTCTTGGGGTCTGGGATGGGCTGCGTTTTGTGATTGTCGCACTCCCTGGACTGTTCTCTTATTTTTTTTTTTTTTTTTTTTTCATTTCCTTTGGGATCATTAGGCCCATTGTGGAGTCTTTGAAAATGGAGTTCTGCTCTACTGCTTATGAAGAGTCTCAATAAAACGGAGACCCCCATTTTCTTATCTGTAGTGTGTTATTTGTTTCCAAAGGCAATCTTTTTGACATTTATTATAAGGTCGGGTTCAGAAGGTTTATTTATATTAAATCTCCTAATAGCTTGAATAAAGTCGTTGCGACAAATTTCAATATAGTTTAGTGGCTCATAGGTAGTTGGAGTTTACTCAGGGAGGCAACTGCTGGAGTCGTCGTAGATTGTTTTACAAAGAAATCATTTAGTATGTCAGACGTTTCTTTATCAGTTTCTATTATATTGCCATTGGCTTCCAAGAACAAGATTTGCTTTTGTTTAGAATCGAGTTTTAAATATGTATTTGCTAGTTTGAACCAAGCCTTGCTATTTAATGCATCAAGTTGTAAATCTTGTCTTAGTTTTTTTTTTTAAATATCCCGTTTTAGCTTTCCTTATTTCGTCTGTTGTTTCATTACATTTCATTTTAAATGCTGTCTATGAGATGTTTTTACGCTTGGCTTTCCTAAAGAGATGTTTTCTTTGTCTGATTAGTATTTTTATGCGGGAATTTATCCATTCGTTTTCATTTGGGCGCACTGTTTTTATTTCATTTGGAATGCTCTGTTTGGCTGCATCAATAATTTTGTCGTCAATAGTTACTGTCATATATCGTTTATATCTGACAACTAAAAAACCCGTTCCCAGTCTATTTAGTTGAGTTTTTCACGGTAGAATGTATAATCATCTCTGTCGTACAACAAAATATGTCTTTTAAAATGTTTATTGGTTAATTTATGAAATTTCATTGTGAGGACTATTGGACAAAGGAATCTAACCAAGTTAGGTATGAAGGGGGATATAACTTCTCTGAATACTACATTTTCAGGTTTACTTAATAAAGCAAGATCAATCAATAACGAGGAGTTTTTAGTATAATGTGTTGGCTAATCGATTATTTGTGTAAAGTTATAGGAAGATAATAAGTTACGCATTTTAGTATTAGTTCTTGTATTTAGCATGTCACAAATGAAGTCCCAAAGAATTATCCAATCTTTTATAATAGAATTGTTAAGGTTTTCAGGAGACTTCTCTATTGAATCCCAATATTCATGGCCGGAGTTCGGCGGTCTATAAATTCCGCAAAGCAAAAACTAGTGCTTCCTGATTTTTACTTCGATACTGAGGCTTTCTTCAGCGTTATCGATGAGGTTCGTCCGTTTATGTTTCGAAAGACTAGACTTTATATATACAGTAACACCCCTATCAACTCTATCGACACGATCTTTTCTATAAGGTAGGTCGATATTAGGTAAGAGCAGATCATTATCTGAGGTTATAGGTGATAACCAGGTCTCGGTCAGCACCGCTATATCATATAGCTGAAGCTCGATTACGAATATATCGAGTTTGAGGACTAAGCTCTTAACATTTAAGTGAAGAATTCAAAGATTATCAAGAAAATCAGCGTGTCTGAAACTTTCATTTGAAGAAAAGTTATATGTTGACACGGAGTCAGGGCCCGGATTCGTATGATCAATGTTCAAGTCCACGAGTCGAATAATATTAAGCAGATAAAGAAGTTAAGGGTGATACGACGGTTGGCCTCAACATTTACCCCTCTAATTGCTTTTTTGACGGGTCCCTTAACATCGGAAAGAACAGGTTTAACCAGGTCGTTGTAAATACTAAGTAAGTAGATTAAGGTAACGTTAGTTATGGTCAAGATAAGTAAAACTGTTATAGTCTTGGACGTATTTTGATGTTCATACGACAGTCACTTGGATAAAACATGATCCTGTTACGTCCTCCGGCGCGTATGTTGGTGGCCATGAATGTGTTTACGCTAGTCATCGTCGAAAACAAACAACACAAGAAATATAAGAAACCACTTCTCCGCGCCGGAGAAAATTGCTATTGGAAATAGGATCAGCCCCGAAACCCTCTGCCCCAAGCGCCCAGAAACCCACAGATAACCGACAAATTGTAAGAGACACTTGACAGCTAATAAATATAACATTATAATGGAGATTTCAATCGAAATTTGGGATAATATTTGTTTACGTAGTACGATAGGTCGCATAGATGGCAAGAATGTAGACCCCGATCCGAGTGCTCCTTTGAAGTTGTTGTGGTAATGGTACCCAAGCCATAGTCCAAACTCATAAATCCGTAAACAAATGAAAAATCAGAATGTTCAGACCAACAGATATGGATCCCAGAATAAAGGGAGTAATCAGGCGTCCGCGGATAGATTGCATTTCTTGGTAAGCAAGCTTCACTCACTAAGCCCATAGGCCTGAACTAAGGAAATGTAGATAGAAGCATATGTCTGGGATTTTGGAAGTCTACTTATGCCTCGTCATTGACAAAAACATCAGAAACGATTCTGAAAACTTCCACATTGTAGGGATTGAGCAGATTATGATGTCTCCCATAGAACTTCTTAAGTGTTGCTACCAGTTTGGTTTTTTGATACTCATGCCTCAACAACTTTGTAGTGAGCACTTTCCCACGCTCCATGAAGTCCTGATAATTTGAACAGGCTCTGGCATAATGGATTAACTGTGATACATAAACGCCGTATTCTGGTGCAGAAGGCATATTCCTGCTCAGGAATGGAAAGTTAACAATGGGGAAATTGAAGTCATTCCGTTTGTCGTAAAATCTAGTAGTAAGTTTTCCATTGTCAATGTAGAGATAACAATCCAAGTATGAGGAGGAGCCTGCAGTCTTCGTTGTTTCCTTTATTTCAAGGTCACGTGGATAGATGAATTCCAAATACTCTGCAAATTTTGTGTTGTTTAGAGACAATACATCATCTATATATTTGTAGGTGAAATTGAATTGTTGTGCAAGGTGTTTCTTGCCCGCTTTGAGGAGACTCTGTACAATCTCCGCTTCATACGAGTATAAAAACAAGTTGGCAAGCAACGGTGCGCAGTTAGTACCCATCGGTATACCGATTGTTCGCTGAAATATCCGTCCGCTGAACTCCACAAAACTATTGGCGATTAGATATTCCAGCATATTTATGACATTTGCATCTGAGTATTTTTGTGGTGCATCAACGTGATCCCGAACGAAGTATGTGTCTTTGTAGCCAATGACAACATACTGAAACCGCCGGTTACCAAATTTTGTGGAAGAAACACTGGTTGATAATTTCCTTTAGTTTAGCATTCAATTTATCATGAAGAATAGTTGTGTAAAAAGTAGAGAAATCAAAAGATTTCATACTGTTGACGGAATGAAGAGATTATGCCTTTAGGTTTTCTAAAACCTCTTTGGAGTTTTTCAGGATCCAAATCTGTTTAACACAACTCCTGGCATATGCAGTGTCACGATACTTCTGTAGGCCTTTTTTAACTGCGGTTACGATCCGTGTTAAACTCTGAGAAAGAGGCTTGGTTGAGAACTTATCCCAAGCAGTAATATATCTCTGCTTGTACGGATTCTTGTGAAGTTTAGGAATCCAGTACAATTTGGGAAGGTCAATATCTTCCTCTGGGAGGGAAATTCCGAATGTCAGCATCACCGAATGTTGGCTTTGTAGAATTTTGTCATTGGACATAGCAGTAAGATTATAAGTAGGGTTTCCAGTCATGGTACTCATACCAAGCTTTTCCATTAAGCAATTAATATAGTGTGTTTTGCAAACAAACACAATGTTGTTAGATGCCTTGTCGGCTGGAACAACGACAAACTTTTCATGGATTTTAGCTAAATCAGCAGCAACATCTGGGTCATCAAACACCGATTCATGTCGGCGAGACATGGGTCTGCTGAGTACTGAGACCCGTCCGTTTACCAAGGACATTACCGATTTAGCCCATTCAGACAGGGTATCAACCTCCACGTCCTTTTTCTTGGCCCAGCGTCGTGCATACACTTTAACAGAATCCAAAATTAATTTGGAATTCTTTTTCCAAGTAAAAGACCTGGGTTTCCTGTATTTAGGACTTTTGAAAAGAATATCTCTGAGTTTGTTAATCCTGACTATATTGAGGTCTCCTGTTATGATGTGACCGACTGGATTATAGCAGAACTCCGTGGCTTTACAGGAACACGCGGAGGGGTTTCGAGTTAATGCTCTTGGTATTTAGAAAAAAAAAAAAAAAAAAAAAGTAAGAGAAAGTCCAGGGAGTGCCACAATCACAAACCGCAGCCCTTTCCAGACCCCAAGAGGAAGAGGAAACCGACAAATCTAAACAAGCACAAACCGAACAAACGTTCGAAAAGCACAAAGATTAGCTAAGACACTAAGATTGGGTATACCCCTTGCAGCACGTTTTTTGAAAATGAAAATTTTAGGTACAATGGGAGATGAATAACTGTAGGAGATGATGGATGGGCTCTGGTTTTTGAAGTAAGCTGGTATGGTTGGAGTCACTTTCTTATGGTTCAGGATATTGCTAATGTTAATGGCGCCAATACCTTTGTTTCTGAAGACAAGTTTCATAAAATTACGAATGGGATTCTTCTCGAGAAACCGTTTGAACTGGCTTGTACAACCTAAACTTAGCAACATCCGAAATGATAGCTAACAGCTTATATTCAGGAGAATTTGGAACGTATGTTTTTTGTATCCACAACTTACTTCTGCAAAGAGCGAAGTTTAGTTACCGGCAGCTGATACAGTTTGGTGCGAATATGATGAAGTCCTAATGGCTGCTGTACGTGTGGAAGGAGCGTGTCAAATGCGGCATCAGCAGGAAAATTCGGACAATTGTAGTGCCGATGTCCATGACTTCTTACGTTTTTGAGAGCTGTCAAAGAGCCTCATCACATTGACCGAGCTGCATCTTGGGCTGGTAAGATTCCCTACAGAATCTATTTTGTCATTGCAACCGTATGGTGCTGCAGTGCCCAATTCTCTGATTTAGAATTCCTCATGCTGTCTACGTAGAGGGGTACTCAGACTGGGATTGTAAGTAGGGTGGTATATGTTTACTAGCATTCTTACTTTGAAGGACAAAATAGAATGATCTGGTAGATTAAAATGTTGATATAGCAACTAATTGCTCCCATGATTTATCTCATATCTATGACCAGACACTCTCTTACGTAGTTGTCTTTTCGTGTCACCTACGTATGTCAATCCACAGAGCAAACACTCCACACCATAGACAACATTAGAGGACTTACAACTGAGATCGGCCCAGCTCCGTGTATGGTATGTTGTATTAGTTTCCACTCGTAAACTGAGTTTCTTTGATCAAAATTTTGCAGATTTTACAATTTTTTTGTATTGCATGATGTTATACTGCAGTGTGGCTCACTGTCATTAAAATTCCCAAATATTACGTAATTTAACACAACAGTTTTTGATCTCTTTATAAACATCACCATCCCGGTACCATGGGGATTTGTCATCAGATTGCAAGTATGTCATTTCAAAAGTATTCCAGAGGCACCTGTTTTGGCTGCAGATCCCGTGCCCTTGGAACCTGCAGGAATTGTATGCACGGGTTGACTTGTAGCGAAAGAAACCTGTGTTAATCGGGACCTTTTTATAGTGGGCGATGTCCCAGCCACTATCTTATCTGACTTTATATGTGCGACCATTTAATAATACTATGTTAACGGTGTCCTCGGGGACTCAGTCTGGGTCTGCATAGTTTGCTTAGATTTGGCCAAAATAGTCTAGCAAGAAAAACATAACTGCAGCATGTTTTAACAATAGGTTATTGTGAGTAAGCATCATGCGGTAGAACGAAGTGGCAGAGTAGATAGCAAAAAGTGCAAACACAGACAAGATTACTTCTTACTGATTAATCTGATACGGGCTTGCAATGTTTGAATTTATTTGTTCAAACAAAAAGTCTAGAAGCATCATCATAACAGCAACATGTTTAAATAACTAAACAAACTCGACAACTAAATGACTAGATATCAAAGGATGCAGGCGCAGACTAAACTGCTCTATTCGGCGCAGACCAAACTGCTTCTTTCGGGTCACTCCAGTCAGTGTCTGCAATGTTTGCTGAGTTTGTTTGAAAATGTCTAGCAAAATCATCATACAAACAGCATTTGTATCAATAGGTATTGTAACTAAACAACCTACTCGACAACTAAGTGGCAGACAAGAATGCAACGGATGCAGGCACAGACCAAACTACAGTGGAACCTCGATAATTCAAAGTCCAAGGGACCAATCAGTTGTGTTTGAATTATTGAGACTTTGAATAATTGAGGGTTAAAATGCATACATATATCTAAGTCGAGATTTCAAAATGATTTTGAATTATTGAGAATTTTGAATTATTGGAGTTTGAATTATCGAGGTTCTACTGTACTTCTTTTGGGTTACCCTGGTTCGTGTCTGCAATGGTTACAAAGTTTCTGCAGTGGTTGCAAAGTTTCTTCATTCGGACAACAAACGCTATGATAGGACTGCGCTCATGCGAAGTCTGATTTGAGTCTTCATTGCGCGCACATGTCAGAAGGTATGCTGTTTCAGGTTGTGTCTCATTTTTCAAAGGAATTTGAAATACTATAGCATTTTAGAGCACAACATGTACTTATTATGTGTATTTATTTGTAGATCCATGCAAAGGTCAAAATGGGAATTGTGAACAGTTGTGCTTTTCTATACATGACGGCACTGGAAAGAAGCAAAAGCGGTGTGATTGTGCCTTTGGTTTTCAGCTTCAAGCAGACGGAGTAAGCTGTACATCAGGTATGTAATATATCTAAGTCGCAACGAACCTTCGGGTGTGTGTGCCCAAAGAAAGATATAAAACTTTACTGCGTATTCGCGCAATTTGGACAGAATCTTCATTGTGTGCATTCAGAGTAGCCAAGGATGTAAAGTATCTTGACGAAAAGACTATGCGGAAGCGCAGGCTGATCTGTGTCTTCGTTGGCGCACATGTCAGATGGTACGTTTTCTCACGTTGCGGCTCCTCGATTCATGACGAATGTCGAAATACATGTACACATACAGACTGTTGTCATTAACCTAGTTAGCATCTATTAAATTTATAACGGGTAGATGACGGGCCGATAACGGCCCGCTATAGATTTATAAAGAATGCTAGCTGGGTACCTTTTAATTCTGTTATATGGAGAAATGAAGCCATCCCTCAAGAATTCAAGGATGCAACAATTATCCACCTATTCAAAAGGAAAGGGAATCCTCAAGTCTGTGACAATCATCGGGGCATCTCTTTATTGTCAATTGCTAGGAAGATCCTTGCCAGGGTCCTACTGAATCTTTTGAATGAACACCTTGAACAGTCAGGGCTTCTACCAGAAAGCCAGTGTGGATTCAGGAAAAACAGAGGAACAATAGACATGATCTTTACAGCACGACAGCTTCCGGAAAAATGCCCAGAACAGAATGTGGACCTCTACATGACCTTTGTCGACCTTACCAAAGCATTTGATACAGTCAGTCGTGAGGGACTTTGGAAAATTATGGCAAAGTTTGGCTGTCCTGCCAAATTCATAGCAATGGTGCGGTAGTTCCATGAGGGAATGCTTGCAAGGATCCAAAATGATGGCGAGTTTTCTGATCCATTCCCTGTGACAAATGGAGAAGCAAGGCTGTGTACTAGCGTCAACACTGTTCAGCATGATGTTTTCTGCCATGCTTACAGATGCTTTCCAGGATGGTGACAATGGTATACCTAAGAGGTATCGCTTTGATGGGAAACTTTTCAACCTAAGAAGGTTGCAAGCTAAATCCAAGGTGCAGACAGAGGTGCTAGATGAGTTCCTCTTTGCTGATGACATGGCAAAGTGTGCTCCAACAGAAGAGAAAATGCAAAAAGGTGTGGATCAAGTATCTGATTCATGTGACACTTATGATCTCACAATTAGCATCAAAAAGACTAAGAAAGTATGTCAGCCAGCACCTGGAAAGCCTTACAAGGAGCCTATCATTACAGTGAAAGGTCAACGACTGCAAGTGGTAGACAAGTTCACCTACCTTGGAAGCACATTGTCTAGATTTGTGCACATTGATGATGAAGTCAATGCTAGGATTACCAAAGCTAGCGCAGCATTTGGCCGGCTACGTGGAAGTATTTGGGACCGAAGTGGAATCAGACTTGACACAAAGCTGATAGTATATAGATCTTTGGTGCTGCCAACACTATTATACGCATGCGAAACTTGGACAGTTTACCAACGGCATGCCAAAAGACTAACCACTTCTATACAAGCTGACTTAGAAAACTTCTAAAGATCATGTGTCAAGACAGGATTCCAGACACAGAAGTCCTGAAAAGGGCAGGGATGCAGAGTGTACATACTCTTCTGAAATTGGCACAGTTAAGATGGACAGGCTATGTTACCAGAATGCTTGATGAACGTTTGCCAAAGAAAATCCTCTGTGGAGAACTACAAATTTGGAAACGCTTCCATGGTGGTCAGAAGAAGCGATACAAGGACACCCTCAAAGCCTCCCTTAAAGACTTCAATAAAGCCCTTACTGCCAACTTCTTAGGCAGGGCTATCGTTATTTTAAACTTCGTAAGGCGTTTTCGAAAATTTATCGTAGACACAGTGCCTTGTTAGAAAAATATAGCGTCAGTCTGAAAACACTTCTGCAACAAAGTATATCGGAACCAGAATTTTACGGTGACTTAGTGTACAGATTTTAAAAATTGTAGGTAAATCTAACTTTTCGGAGCAATTCAGAAAACTTATTAACCGTTATAAAAGAATTGGCTATAGGCTGGATATTATGCGGTAGACTGCATGCCTAGTTGTCAACCCAATCATTGTTGATGGCTATGCTTCACTCTTTAATTGCACGACGGCGGTTCGGGCCTCAGACTCAATGACGGTCTAAGCGAAAAACACAGTTGATTAAGATTGGTCATTGTCAGTAATGACAGACGAAAACACAATTCTGTTTACATATAATATGTCAAACATTGTATCTGGTGAAGCCAAAAGGTATTCATATTTTTTACCTATATTTTTCTCGAAAACTTCTATTTGGTCCCACAAAATATTTTTGTGGATAACAATGAACAAAATATCTGGATACTGGTCATCTATTTCTATGATATCTTTACGTTTTTATTTCTTTTCAAATGATATGCACGTGTCAATACGTTTGACGAAAATAAGGCAAATACGCGTCTTAACTTATTTTTAGCCGAGAAACCTCAAAAAGAGTAGTTAGCAAATAGTGCAGACCTATATCAGAAGCCGCAGATAGCCGCGTCTGATCAGGGTATACATTGTTCTATTTGCATAAATTACAGGAATTTATATGAAACATTGTGATAACAACAACTACCCAGACATCCCTTTTACTGGAAACGGTCCGGTCTAAAGAGTTGAGAAGGGAGAGTCCACATTTAGGCAGGAGCGTCCCCTCTGCATAAAAATTGAATGAGCTGTGGTGTTAGCAAAAAATAGTTACACGGAAAATGAAGGCCTTGATTGACTTTAATATCGGCGTATTCTGACCAAGGTTTTGGCTGACTACTTACATAGAAGTACCGTAAGCCATATGAACCGCAACATGACACAAAATAGCTTCTGACATGTGCGCACAATACTCAAATCAGCCTGCGCATCTTCGCAGTCTGATTAGAGTTTATGTTGTCCACCTGTCCACATGGAGATCTGTTTCATCCTTGGCTATCCAACATGCGCCCAGTGAATATTCACCACGCGCATGCGCGCAGTCTGATCAGAATCTTCGCCTCGCGCACATAACCGTCGTTATGATCTTGACTTTACGACTCATAATAGAGTGTTAAAGGCAGCACTGCAACAGATTAACTACTTTGGCCTGGAACTAGTTTTACTCGTGCTAAATCTCGCTCTTATCTCCTGATGCAGCTCTAAATATTAAAACATACTTCAAGCAGAAAGAAAATTGAAAGCAAGCTGTTGAAGAAGGTAAACAGAATCCTAGCCTCTACACAAGGAAACAGAAAACAAAGTAGGCGACGAAAAAAAATAGAATCAAAGGTGATAAGTATCAGAATAACCGCCTTGGAACTGACAATAGTATAAAAGTGTAAGGGCGGGGAGGGAGGGGGCTTAGACCAACTCTATTTGCGCAAACCTTCGCCCGCATTTCTGATCCACAAATTACAAAGGTATGTTAAGTCCGGATCGGGGTACTCTGCATATACCATCACAGTAAAGCACTGCACTGGTGCAAAGTCTGAATTTAGTCTTCGTTTGGCTCACTTGTTAGAAAGTGTATTTTTGCACTTGGCGGCTCATATGTGAGATACACAATCGACTCTCGTTATCTCGAAGGCCAAGGGACACTCTGAAATAATTCATGATATTCATACCTCGACATATCTGATTTGCAAAACTGAGACAAAAATAAATCCAACAACCACATTTCATAAATGAATATGTTATTTGGCTCATGAAGATAGAGGTATGTTAAAAATATTGTGGAAACGAGGTGAAATTGCTCCTTTTCCACAATATTTTGTTACCTGTTGTTACATTTCCGTGTTAAAACAGGGGCCAGAGATAAGCAATTATTCGAGATATGCGAAATGTAGTTGCGGTTCAAAATCATAAATCCATAAACGAATGACGAATCAGAATGTTCAGACCAACAGACATGGACCCCAGAACAAAGGGTGTAACCAGGCGTCCGCGGATAGTAAGCATTACTTGGTAAGCAAGCTTCGCCCACCATGCCCATGGGCCTGAACGAAGGAAATATCGGTAGAAGCGTATGTCCGGGATTTGGGAAGTCTACTTATGGCGCGTCACTGGCAAAAACATCAGAAACAATTCTGGAAACTGCCACATTGTAGGGATTGACTAGATCATGATGTCTCCCATAGAACTTCTTAAGTGTTGCTACCAGTTTGGTTTTTTGATACCCCTGGCTCAACAACTTTTGAGTGAGCACTTTCCCACGCTCCATGAAGTCCTGATAATTTGAACAAGTTCTGGCATAACGGATTAACTGTGAAACGTAAACGCCGTATGCTGGTGCAGAAGGGATATTACTGCTCAGGAAAGGAAAGTTAACGATGGGAAAATTGAAGTCATCCCGTTTGTCGTAAAGCCTAGTAGTAAGCTTTCCATTGTCGATGTAAAGATAACATTCCAAGTATGAGGAGGAGGCTGAAGTCTCCGTTGTTTCCTTTATTTCAAGTTCACGTGGGTAGATGAATTCTAAATACTCTGCAAATTTTGTGTTTTTCAGAGACAATACATCATCTATATATCTGTAGGTGAAATTGAATTGTTGTGCGAGGTGTTTCTTGCCTGCTTGGAGGAGACTTTGTACAAAGTCCGCCTCATACGAGTACAAAAACAAGTCGGCAAGTAACGGTGCACAAAACCGAGATAACGAGAGTCACCTGTAGTTTGCCCGGGAAAGGCAGTACTGTCTGCCTTAATAGCATAGGCTTGTTATTTTCTCCGGAACGGTGGTGCTTGCTAAGGACACCCGGCTGCCACTTGGATTTAAAAGAGCCACAATGTGAGAAATCGTACCTTCTGACATTTGTGCCCAACCAAGAATCAAATCAACCTGTGCATCGGCGCAGTCTAACCAGTCTTCTTTGTCCGCAAAAAACGCGTCCCGGTGAAGTTTCGGCAATTCTGATCTAACTGCGCAAAACAAAAAGGTAAGAGAACAGTCCAGGGAGTGACACAATTACAAACCGCAGCCCTTCCCAGACCCCAATCGACTGATTGAAATCTTCGCTGGTCGCGCATGTTCGTAAGTGCATTTTGACGTTGTGGCTCAAATAGTTCATAAAATGAACCACTCTTCATTTCAGGTGTCAAGACGAATGCCAGTTTCTTGTTGGTTACAGACACAAAGCATGACCAGATAGTCCAAGTCGATCTGTCAACAGACGAGTTACATGCCTTAGACATTGGTTTAACTAAATCGCCGTCTGCTATCCTATATGATCATCTAACCGGTCTAGTCATGTACAGTCTAGATTATGAAAGTGCTGTGTATGCTACAACTTTAGATGGACAAAGATCAGAATTATTTCTTGAAACAAGTATGTAATGTTGTTTCAATATAAGATTTGAAACCAAACGCAGTGCTGTTAATGAACATATTTATATATTTACAATTTTTAAGGGGAATTGATAAACATGTTTTTTTTTTGTTTTTTTGTTGTTTTTTTCTACCATTTCTTTAAAAGGAAGACTGTTCTTGTGACCCTATTTGCTTTCCCACACAACAAGTACCTTCTGAGAAAAGGAGTCTGATCTGTAAAAAAAGAAATTGGGAGCAGAGTCTTTCCTTCTTTAGTAAAACATTTTCAGAATGAAAACAAAATAATTAGAAATAAACAAAGTTTCCTCCCTTGAAAGAGTAGCCATAACCCTTAAGATAATCTTGTTGAGAATTAGCAGAAAACCAGTGCCCTCTTTTACACAATAAGAAGTCGTCAGACATTTAATGGGCCATGCTGTGAGAAACATGTTTTCGGACAAATCCGGACAACGAAGGCGCAGATCAGCCTGCACATTCGCACATTCTGACCAGGACATTTGCTGTCCGCTAACAGATTCATTGGACACTATAAAATCCAATAATGGAGAGCAACTGCCCGGATGAGTCTTTGCACATGCGCGGGATAAATCTGAATATGTGCATTTTGCGCATGTTCAAAGATACCCATTACGAAAACACGCCTATTCAAATATACTAAAAATTTTACCACCAAAAATTGAAAATTTTCCTATAAAAAATCTGATATTTTTCATATTTCTGATCAGAACATTGATTGTGGGTACTCGTTAGAACCGCGTCGATGAGGCGGTTCTAACGAGTACCCACAATCTATGTTTTTGAGCAGAAATAAGAAAAATAATGTATACCCCTGTAAACCCCAGTTTTACTATATGAAAGTGGGGTTTAAAGGGGTCAAAATTATATAGGTATGTTTTCGTGATGTTTTTGGCGCATGCCGCGACCCAAATACGGGAACACACAGGACATCACAAAAACATGCCTATATAATTTTGACCCCTTAAACTCCACTTTTATATAGTAAAACTAGGGTTTACAGGGGTATACATTATTTTTCTTATTTCTGCTAAAAACATAGGTTGTGAGTGCTCGTTAGAACCGCCTCGGCGGGGCGGTTCTAACTAGTACCCACAATTTATGTTTTAAGCAGAAATATGACAAATATCGGATTTTTTTTTATTTGAAAAACGCAGGACGATCTGGACTTTCGCTGTCCGAATCTCTCCAAAGACATGAAGAAAAAATACTTTTTTTTGGTAGCCGGCTTCGGTGGCTCAGTTCGATGCGCGTCCGACTGGAGACCAGGAGGGGTTCGACCCCCGCCGAGGTCGGCAACATTCGTTCGTGGAGATTAATTATGAAATATTTTCTACCATCATTCTCTCCCTTCCGCTGATTCAAGAAGGGCAGTTGTCAATTTCTGGCGAAAGAATGTGCACAATAATGGTTAACCGCTTAGGGGACTAAGCCTGCGCAGTTAACGTGTGGTTAGGTAAACAGACCGCGCTCGACATGACCCCATTGGGTTGACTGGGCCGTGAAACCTCAACACAAACAAATCCCTTTTTGGTTGTAAAATTTTCAATATATTTGAATAGGCGTGTTTTCGTAATGGATAATGACGGAACACCGCTTACCCAAGCACTGGATAGGGGCTTAGCTGCATCAGAACTAAGGGTGAGGTTTCGCGCGAGTGAAACTCGTTTACGTTTCACAGTAGTTTATCAACTGACCGTTCTTAATAAATTTGTTTGACATTATTTGTTCCTCATCTCTGCTAGTGTTGGTGCCTCGGGAAGGCTGGGCTTCGTAAATGTGGCATTTCTCAGGATTCTTCCACTATACAGTAGCATTCCAGTATTAAGACCACCCAAAAGAAAGACCACTCCACTATTCAGACCCGCTTTTGTCTAAGCTTCATAATATATTATATGTTTAAAGTACATGAACAGCATTCCCTCGAATACACTGAGATTATAACACAGCAAGCCTATATAGGCAACGGAAATGAAGTGTGTTTTATTCTGCAAGAAATCACTGGGCGGAAGATCGTGACTCAACATTACGAAAACATGCCTATTCAAATATACTGAAAATGTTATCACCAAAAACTAAAAATTTTCAGAGAAAAATGTCTGCTATTATTCTCATTTCTGCTTAAAACATAGATTGTGGATAGTCGTTAGAACCGCCTCGGCGAGGCGGTTCTAACGGGTACCCACAATCTATGTTTTTGAGCAAAAATAAGAAAAATAATGTATACCCCTGTAAACCCCAGTTTTACTATACAAAAGTGGGGTCTAAGGGGGTCAAAATTATATAAGCATGTTTTCGTGATGAAGAGCCGCTGTTTCATGAAGTTTTTTATTTATTTTTTTTTCTGACATCAATTGGTTTAAACATATTTATTTCAGAATCAATATTGAGTAAACAAGCAAGTAAACACAAACAAATCATAGGATAAGAACGAAAGCACGAGTACTTATAGAGTTCTTCTCCTTACATTTATAAATATTGTATAAATTCAGGTGGTTGTTTGTCAAATAATGTGTACTACGGATCATGGTGACATTTACTACATAGCAATTATTAAGGAAAAAAATATGCGAATAAAGTAAACAAATTAGACTAGTGATAGCAAAGAAGTTACTATTTTGGAAATACGTGAAGGTCAATGTAATTAGCTAATTGTGATTGCAAACAGAAAAATTGAATACATCAAAGGATAGATTATAAGTGAAAAAAAAAAAAAGGGAATAAGCCAAATGGTGGATAGGTTTTACTTAAAAAATGTAAGTTTGGGATGCAATTTGGAATATGAAAAAAAAAAACGAAAAATGAGAAAAAAAAGTAAACTGTATAAATAAAAAAAGAAACAAAAAAAACAAAAAAAAAAACAAACGGATTGGTGAGTGCTAGGGCGCAGGCAATCGGTAAGGCATCCTTGGATCCCGTGAACTGTTACTAAAAGTCGTCGTAGAGGTCATTAACGTAATTAAAACCGTTTTGTGTCTATAATATATTTGTGAACATTTTCAAATATGCCATATCTGACATCAATTGCCGGTTAGACTGTGTAACGTCATTTTTTCGCATGAGATACGAATACGTTACAAATAGACGTAAATGCATGTATTACGAAAGGAATTGATCGAAAATCGGAGACTTGTTTTATTTAGTCCCTTCATATACTGCAGCAACCTTCGCTCATTGTTACAATAAAGTTTCAGTCATATATATAAAATTTTGGGATCGCTTAGGTTTCCCTATTATTCATTGAATGAATACCGCCAAACATGAAACTTGTCATTTCAACACTATGATGAATTAAAGATGAGCGCTAGACTACAAACCAGGCTCCGAGGTTATAAAACATTTTCGTGCTCAACTTAGGTGAGCATAAAATTTGTACTGCTAATGAATCTCTAATTACTTAAAATTTCAAGATAGAAGGGAAGGCAATGATCAGGAATCGATACAATTATCCCACACCTCCCATCCGAGACATCAAAGGGAGAGAAACACTAACATGAAATAATTAGACCCTAATGGAAACATCACTAGCGGAAAGCCAAACGGACAGTTGCTTTCCCACAAAGTGGCCAAATGGCTATCCAAAACAAAAATATGTAAGCGACACACACATTCAAAGACGAACTATAACAAAAATAAATCATGACAGAAGAACCGCCTTGGAACGGTCAGTGAAAAGTATTTCACTGGGGAGCTTAAATCGAATTTACGTGGCCACAATCCTCGCCCTTACATCTGCGGCGGTTTAGAAATATAGTTTGTTCAGTCCGCATGAAGGCTTCCTAACTCATCAGTGCTACATCTCTTTCTTGAAATTCTTTTTTCTTGCTAAACATAGCTGAGAATGAAAATCCCTCTGCTAATAAATAGAAAATACCAACAATAATATGAACATACCAACTATTGTTGGCATTTTCATATTTATTAGCAGGAAAATTTCCTGCTCAGCTGAGATGAGCACGAAAAACGTTTTATAACCTAGGGGCCAGGCAAGAGAATAAAAGGGAACTACCAGTAGACCCATGGAAAGCTCGACCGTAGACTAATAATGTGAAAAGTTCAACCCTCGCCTTGCTGAATAAATTAAGATGCTACGCCCACCTCTATTTTCGAGCCAATCAGATTACTTGATTCAAGTTTATGATAGAAATTTACATATCTAATGACAAACAGTGCAGATCCAGATCTTCAGAAGCCAACTTATCTGGATCTACTCTGTTTGCTAAGACAGTGCATGTCGTGTTCAGCAAGGGAAGGGTTAAGAACGATCCGTCAGAGCATCCGCTATCCAAACCATCGTCATGTAGTGAAGGACCACCCAAGGAGTTTTTTTTTTTTTTTTTTTGTTGTTTTTTTTTTTTTTTTTTGTCTTGATTGATTTAGCCACTGAGTATATAATTTGTCGCATACCAAAATACATTATTTCCTAGCCTTTTAAATATATGGTATATTAATTGTTTTTTATTCTTGAGATGATAAACGTTTTACATCTGTTTAAGCATTTCGCCTCTTAGTTTCCTAAGTAGACACTTCCTTCTCAGAATATGGTTATAAATATTATTCCAAATAGGGATCTCAGTCAAAAAATCATAGAATGACAGTCGGTGTAGATCTTGATGAGACGGCTAGTTTTAGCCGTTTTCTTTAGGATTTACTCTGATTGCAAAAAAATATATATATATTTGTTCGATTTGCGCTTGTTTGGATTTGTCGGTTTCCTCTTCCTCTTGGTTTCTGGGAAGGGCTGCGGTTTGTGATTGTGGCACTCCCTGGATTTTTCTCTTACCTTTTTTGGAGATAGCACAGTACGAAGCATCTCTCGTAACTAAACCAAAACAAACATGCAACACGAGGAAATCAGTTACTGTAGTTCCCTATAGAATACATACAATTCGTTTATATAATTTAGTACCAGTTCTAATATCAAGAATAAAAAGATACGGATATCGCAAAGTATTGAAAAAGCAGACTACAAAGTAAAATATTTATGATTCTTCCGAGGGAAAAGCGATGCGTTTATAGAAAACACCTTGTCGATGAAACCCACTTTATGTTATATATTTTCCTACAATAGATATTATATTAGGTTTTCATTAAAGGGCATTGTTGAGTCCAATTTATTCTTACAGTAGTGAGTACACTGCTTATTGTGGTATGCATTATATGGGCTGCGCCAAGCGAAAAGGTGTATTCGAGCAAAATTCACGGATTCATGTTCATCCCATGCATGCGCAAGTCTCACCCTGGCATCTGCCCTACATTGATACATTCTAAAGTGTTCAATAATTCTGTTAGCAACAGCGAAAACTCTGATCAGACTGCACGGACGCACAAGCTGATTCCCGCCTTTGCTGATTCCCGCCTTTGCTGACCGCATCTGCCGGAAGACTCGACCCATATTGGAGTGTTTGAGTGTTAAAACAAATCACATGAAAGACAGATAATTAAGATTTCATGTGTTGAATAGTTAAAGGATTTCTAAGCATATTTCAATTCTTATACTGTTATTGTAAAACATCTCCATTTTTTCACCCAGGTTGTTTTCTTTGTTTCGTTTAATAAGAGTATACGAAACTCATTACAAAAACGCGCCTATTCTTATATATAGAAAATTTCTCCTCTAAATTCATTATTTTCAGATAAAACAAACAAACAAAAAAACAACTTTAATATGTTTCATACTCCTGCTTAAAACATAGATTGTGGGTATTCGTTAGAACCGCCTTGGCAAAGCGGTTCTTACGAGTACTCACAATCTATGTTTTTAGCAGAGATAAGCAAAATAAGGTTTACCACTGTAAACTCCAGGTTTACTATATAAATATGGGGTTTAAGTGGGTCCAAGTGATATAGGATAATTTCGTGAAGTGGAAGATCACAACGCATATACCCAGGAAAAATATAAATTAACTTCCCAATACTTGATGAAACGCTGATGAGGGTTGACTATAAGCTGAAAGTCAAAAAAAAGAGAACCACTGACCGTTCTAATGCGATGGTTTTAAATGTATTTTCGTCTGTTTGTTTGGTGAGGGAGCGGAGGGGGCGGGGGCTGTCGATACATATACTTGCGTCAGTGCTTTCTCTTGTTCGGTCCTGCGTAATACGTTGGTTGTTGTGTTTTGTAATTCCTGTCAGGTATTGTGATTACCACGTGCAGGGATAGAGAGAGAGCAGAGTTGAAATATTTGGTTTGCTTTCCGTCGTTTTGCTACGTCTCGTATGTACTAGCCGTCAAGGTTTGTTTACTCTTGCTTAGGGTGTCATTGGGAGGCAAATAGCTGTAATGGTGACACTTTCTAAACATCTTCTTTACTATTTTGTGGATATCGAACATTGTCCTTAATCCTGATGCAGATAGGTCTTTATAAACAGTCGACTCTCGTTATCTCGAATTCCAAGGGACTCTCTGAAATACTTCGAGATATCAATACCTCGATATATCAGAATTGCAGAATTGAAGAAAACATAAATCGAACAACATCATTTAACAAATGTATATGTAATTGGACTCTTGAAATTCGAGCTATATTGAAAATATTGTGGAAAAGAGGAGAAAATGCTCCTTTGGAGTATTTGTTTTTTCTCTTTTCCACAATATTTTGTTACCTGTTGTTAGATTTTCATCTTTATGCAGGGACCAGACTTTCACTTCGAGATAAGCGGTTATTCGAGATAAGTGATGTCGACTGAGATGACGAGTAAATTGTATTTATAGATATCCTACCCTCGTCCATTTTCTTGATACAGATTCTATCTGTCCGCTGAGAGTACAGTTCATATTTCGATACATAATCATACTGCGCAGTCTGATCATAGCCTATGTTGTCCGCATCAAGTAACTTTACATCCTTTGCTATCCGAAATATGCCCAATAAAGATTTTTAATGCACAGGCTGATCTGAATCTTTAGTGGGCGCACATGTCCGAAGGTACTTTTTTCTGACCTTGCGGCCCATATTTTGCGATAAGATAAAATCACATATCCTGGAAGACCTACAAAGTATATTAAGACTTTGACTGGACAAGGCGTTCTGAACTTTCTCGTGCACATTTTCTGTAGATCAACATGTAATCAACACGTGCTTAAGTGGGTGAATTAAACCTCTTTGTACCTTTTGATATCAGTAAAGATGTGTCCTTTTGTTGTGTAGGAATCTGAGGACGTTGACTTTTTGTGAGCCATTTCGAAAACACGCCTAATCAAATATACTGAAAATTTTACCACCAAAAAATGAAAATTTTCAGATAAAAAATTCTGATATTTTTCGTATTTCTGCTCAAAACATAGATTGTGGGTAGTCGTTAGAACCGCTTCGACGAGGCGGTTCTAATGTGTAGCCACAATCTATGTGTTTGAGCAGAAATAAGAAAAATAATGTATACCCCTGTAAACCCCAGTTTTCCTATATAAAAGTGGGGTTTATGGGGTTTAAATTATATAGGCATGTTTTCGTCATGTGCGTCACTTCATAATATGTCTTTGGGTCGTATGCGAACAGCCTGGCAAAGTTGTTCAAAGCATCGTTAGCTTAACGAGCTTGTTAAGGGTCAGATAAAAAATTCTGATATTTTTCGTATTTCTGCTCAAAACATAGATTGTGGGTAGTCGTTAGAACCGCTTCGACGAGGCGGTTCTAATGTGTAGCCACAATCTATGTGTTTGAGCAGAAATAAGAAAAATAATGTATACCCCTGTAAACCCCAGTTTTCCTATATAAAAGTGGGGTTTATGGGGTTTAAATTATATAGGCATGTTTTCGTCATGTGCGTCACTTCATAATATGTCTTTGGGTCGTATGCGAACAGCCTGGCAAAGTTGTTCAAAGCATCGTTAGCTTAACGAGCTTGTTAAGGGTCATTTCGTTAACTGTTTTATCGGATTCAATACACAATATTCTGATATTTTTTGCTGAAAAAAAAATGTGAGTAGCTTTTTCACTGCAAAAGCTACTCACATTTTTTTTCAGAAAAAAATTCAGCATATTTGCGTATCACTCGATTTAAATTTTAACGAATCGTTAACTAACGATGTCGTTAGCTTTGAACAACTGGGCCCTGATCTTTATCTTCGCTATCAATTTGAATACAAACTCATTGGTTGATGTAGAATATATGTAGATATAGCGGAAACGTTATGACCTTAATCTGAGTGTGCAACTTCGCTTTCTGGTCTTGATCTTTGTTGTTCGCATATGCCTGGAGACACATTTTCCCATTACGCGGCATATCAGTTTTTAACATTTGCAATAAACAAAACTATGAGCCTAACTATACTCTAGTTAAACTTCAACGACTCATACAACGATGGTTCGTTTACCGTGGCTGATTCGAACTCGTTTTAGAGTCCCTAGGAAATTCTTCCGATAGCTCAAGAAAACAAATATTTAAGGACATTTAAAAAAGATTTTCTTATTTTCTCAACAAAATGTATACTGTGTGTACTCATTAGAATCACCTCGATACACACAACATACCATTATTTTATCGAAGATCGAAACGTCATCCCTAAATTATCCCCATTTATCTCCTCAAATGGCATTTTGATTAACGCTCAATGGCTCAAACTGCCAATGTCTAGACATCACGAAAACGTACCTATAAAATTTTGACCCCCTTAAACCCCACTTTAATATAGTAAAACTGGGGTTTACAGGGGTATACATTATTTTTCTTTTCTGCTCAAAAACATATATTGTGGGTACTCGTTAGAACCACCTCGGCGAGGCGGTTCTAACGAGTACCCACAATCTATGTTTTGTGCAGAAATATTAAAAATATCAGAATTTTTGTCTGAAAACTTTCAGTTTTTGTTGGTGAAATTTTCAATATATTTGAATAGGCGTGTTTTCGTAATGAAAAAAAATCATTATCCCAAAGATTTTTGAGTCATTGGACTGCATTTAATGCTTTTAGGTATCGACGACTTGATGTTATCTGTAACTCCAAAACGGTTAGCACTAGATGAAACGACTGGTAATATCTATGTTATTGGCCCAGCATTATCTTCACACGTCGGCATAATAACTCCACATCGGACGTATATAGAGCTTGATGTTGAGACGATACCTCCATTTGCGGAAACATATGCGATCGCCCTTCATCCAGGGAAAGGGTAAGGATCTATCTATCTATCTATCTATCTATCTATCTATCTATCTGTCTGTCTGTCTGTCTGTCTGCCTGACTGCCTGGTTGCCTGGCTGCCTGCCTGCCTATCTATCTATCTATCTATCTATCTATCTATCTATCTATCTATCTATCTATCTATCTATCTTGTGTCTTGATACTAAGGCTGACACGTTTTTACGGCTTTGCTTTTAAAAAAAATATTGTACCGGACACTTGAGATGTAGCAAGATGGATATGATAGCAAATAAAGTGCAGATTTGATAATAAACGCTTTTAAACAAATGATGCGGTACATTCAATGGATAAGCCTGCTGGCATAGTGCTTATATTTCCTACAATATTAATGAATAATTTTCAAGTTGCAAAGCAAAAGTGTTTGTTGTCATTGATGAAGCCGTTCGACAAACAAAAAGTATGGAGAAACCTTTGATTTCGATGTAAAGTCGATACCAACTCCTTGTGTTTCTTTTTTTTTTTTTTTTTTTTCTCTTGTTTTATACCTAGTGGTTAATGTACGCCGCGCCAAGCGAAAAGGTATATTCGACCATGCGCAGAATGCACCGATCAGATTCATCCCACGCATGCGGAAAGTCTCATCCGGGCATTTTCTCTCCATTGCTGCATTCTTTAGTATCCATTGATTCTGTGAGCGTACAGCGGATACCCTGATTATACCGCGCAATCTGTACTATTGTGAAGTACGGGGAGACGTTTCAAGGCCGCCAGGTTTTAGTTTGTCATTCTGAATCATTCATATATAGCACTGGCTAGAAAACGCATCCGCATTAAGGTCTGGTAGAACGCCAGTTTTCTTATGACCTATTTTGTTAATTAAGGACGATTGTTGAATTTATAAGACTTCTATTTCTCACTGATTTAAATTGATTGTCGCTTGCAAAATGGAAGGTAATAAGATAAATGGTCTTTGAAAACCTACTTCTTTATGTGCCCCGAAGAACTGCCTTGCAACAATGGGCTTTACTGGGTAATTACATTTTTATTTTATAGGCGCATAATGTCCACCTATAATCCTTGCTACATATACTTTAGTCGCAAAGAGAGAAAACATACTTTCTGACATGTGTATCCAACGAAGACTCAGAGCAGCCCGCACATCTGCGCCGTCCGATCAGAATACTTGTTGTCCCAGGAAGAAAAATAGAATCTTGACTGTTCAAAATGCACCCATTGAAGATCCTGAACAGGCTGCTCAAATGCGCAGGCTAGTCTAAATCTTCGTTAGGCACACGTGTCAAAAGGTACATTTATTTACGTTCCGGCTCAGTTTGGTTGCTTCATGTAGGGATTTCGTAATTCATTAGCAGACTCATATCGTATATATATTTTAAATTCTGACCACTGACATGAACCTAAATAATGCAGGCATGATTGCAAATGGAAGACCAGAGTGAATAAAATCCGCTATCTGAACCAAGGTGACATCGAAAACACATGATTCCGTTAATGCGTTGGCGTTTAATAATTTTTTTGCGTTAGTTTTTTTTTTTTTTTTTTTTTTTTTTTTTTTTGTCATATGTGTTATGAACCGTTTTGTACGTTGCATCTTACATTAAATGTACAGAAACTGCGTTTGATTTCTCCCTGTATCTTTTATCTCAATTTCAAGGTATATGTATTATGCGAACTACTACCACATTGGCCGTGCTAACATGGGTGGTACATCAAGCACTATACTATTGCAAAAGCGTCTGAGTGGTCTAGCCATAGATTACACCAGTAAGCACAATAATCTAGACGCAACATCAGAAAACTTACCTTCGAACCTCTGCGCCAAGCGATGATTCAGATTAATTTGCGCATGCGCACAGCCTGATCAGAATCTTCACTGGGCGCATTTTATTCTGAATATCAAATAGTGCAAAAATTCTTCATACGTACAAAAAGACTCTGAACAGACTGCACGGTGCGCAGGCTGATTTGAGTCTTCGTTGGGCGCACATTTCAGAACATTACAAAAACAAACCTATTCAAATAAATTGAAAATTTCACCTCCAAATTCTGAAAATTTTCAGATAATAAACTAATAATTTTCATATTTCTGCTGAAACGTAGATTGTGGGTACTCAGTTGAACCGCCTTGGCGAGGCCGTTCAAACGATTATCAACAATCTATGTTTTTGAGCAGAAAAAAAAAAATAATGTATGTCCCGGTAGACCCCAGTTTTACTTCATCAAAGTGGGGTTTAAGGTGGTCAATATTATAAAGGCATGTTTTCTTGATAAGGTACGTTTTCTCATGTTGTTGCTCAATATATTCCTTTTTGAAAACTACAATTGCAAGTAATGTTTATCGTGTATATTAGTATACAAGGACGTGTGCTGGGATAAGGTCAGTCTCCGCTCCCCAACATCATCCATGGTCTCCGCTCAGATACACAGTTTGGGAAGCCTTGTTGTTATTATTTTGAATAGAATTGTCAGTATACTAGTCGTTTGGCTTTAGGCTGGTATGAAATGTCATTTATGTTACTTTTGTAGAAGTAGGTAAAATATAACAAATGAAATGTGGACAAACTACAGTTTAACCTCAATGGCTCGAACACGGATAACTCGTTTACCGTGGAGTATTCGAATTTTTAAGTCCCTATGAAATTCTTCCGACAGCTCAAGAAAAAAAAATATTTAGGGATATTTTAGGGAAACTGTCTTATTTTATCATGAAAATGTATGTTAAGTGAGAGTCTAATAAGTACCTTAAACACACCATTTTGTATAGCTTAAAAATACTTCCCTTAATCATCCCCATTCGCACCCTGACCTGGTGCTTGATCAACCCTCAGTGGCTCAATTAAACTTGCTACATCACTTCCCCTCACGGTAAGGTTGTGCGAGAGCAGCATCATTTTTCCGTCCGTCCATGCGACCGTCGTCCGTCCATCTGGCTGTCACGATATTACCATTGGGCGGAATTTAGCCAAACTTGTTACATTACTTTCCCTCATGCTTATGTTGAGCGAGAGCAATATTATTCTTCCGCCCGTCCGTCCGTCCGTCTGTCCTCCGAGCGTTCGTTACTCTGACGGCCACGCCATCTCCTCCTAAATCACTGGGCGGAATTCAACCAAACTTGCTACATCACATCCCCTTATGGTAAGGGTGTTTGAGAGCAACATCATTTGTCTGTGCGTTCGTCCGACCGTGCGTCCGTCGCCCGTCCATTTGTCTGTCACACTATCTCCGCCTATCTCCTCCTAAACCACTGGGCGGAATTCAACCAAACTTGCTACATTACTTCCTCATGGTAAGGTTGTGTGAGAGCGATATATTTTTCCGTCCGTCCATCGTCCGTCCATCTGTCTGTCAGCTATCTCCTCCTAAACCACTGGGCGGAATTCAACCAACTTGTTACATCACTTCCCCTCATGGTAAGGTTGAGCGAGAGCAATATTATTTTTCCGTCCGTCTGTCCATGCGGCCGTCCATCTGTCCGTCACACTATCTCCTCCAAAACCACTGGGCAGACTTGCTACATCATTTCTCCTCATTGTAAGAGTGTGCAAGAGCAACATTATTTTTCCAAGCGTCCGTCGTCCGTGCATCTGTCCATCACACTATTTACGCCTAAACCACTGGGCGGAATTCAACCAAGCTTGCTACATCACTTTCTCTCATTGCAAGGGTGTGCGAGAGTAGCCGTTTTCCGTCCATTTGTCTGTCACGCTATCCCCTCCTAAACCACTTGGCGGAATTGAACCAAACATGCTTCATCACTTCCCCTTATGAGTACGGTGTGCGAAAACAACATTATTTACCGTCCGTCCGTCCGTCCTGCGTCCGTCATCTGTTCTCCTTAACCACTGGACGGAATTTAACCAGACTTGCTTCATGACCTCCTTTCGTGGTAAGGGTGTGGGAGAGCAAGTCCGTCCGTCCGTCCGTCCGTCCGTCATGTTATTAGAAACATTAGCAACGAGCGTGGGTATTTTCGATGGCGCGCCATCGACTTCGCATTCTATTTTGTTTGTTTGTTTGTTTTTTTTTTTTTTTGTTGTTTTTTTTTTCATTGTATGTACATGCAACCAATTTATTTGTAGCAAAAAGTCTAAACGATTGTTAAGAGTAGGTGGACGTTTCCAATCTCAAATATAAAACAAAGAAAGGGGTGCATGTTATCGTTATTTTCCGACTGTTATGCTTTGTGCACTTCGGGTCCTACGTGATCCAGTTGTTGTTGTTTTTTTTGTTGTTGTTGTTGTTTTTTGTTTTTTGTTTTTTTGTTGTTGTTTTTCTTTAGTTCTGCCTTTACATCTCCATTAAAGGAAATATAGATTGTTTTTTATTTCTACGCTGTCATTTGTGAAGACCACTAGTTTGTTTCATAGTAATTTTGTAAATATTTGTGTTTTACCATGATGTTTGCACTGATGACGTAGACGATCCTACGCGGACTGAATATATATCTGTACATTTGACATGCGTCAGGCGTTAAGGGCATAGATTTGATTTTAAATCCCATCCAGTAGCTTTCAATAGCCCGTGCCTCGTGAATGCGTTTTTTCCTGCATAACTTTATGTATTTTTGTACCCTTGCAGTTGTTTCATTTAATTTCGGATAGATTCATTTGTAGTGCAATAATAATTTCATTAATTTCAGTTTGTATTACTTGTTCAATCTCATTCAAATTTGAAGCTGTAGTATTCAGAGGCTTATAATTCTACTAACGGGACTATGAACTTTGAAACGTCTTACACGAGGAAGGTGCCCTATTATTGTCTAGCTGACTCCAGCAGTGATTGGTATTCAAGTGTTTGTAGAATCAGAATGATTTCAAGTTTTATTACCTTAAGTGTGGTCTTTTAATCTTTAGCTCTTTCTGGACAAATTCAGCAGACGACAAATTGATGAGATTTTTTTTCAAAGTTGTACCCAGAAAACAGGGTTTGACATTTCATGCAAATTGTCTGCTCAGGAGCAATTTGCAAGAAATGTCAGACCCAGTTTCTGGAGAAAACAAAATGAAAATATTGCCTGTTGAAAATGTAACCAAGCAAGCAATACGTTAACTTGCTTGGACTGAGCAGCTGTAAACATTTAATGATGTAATGCAGAGGTGATAGTTATTTGCTTAACAGTTTCTCTACGGGAACTAGTTTGTATTCTCGATGAGCTCTCAGTCAGAAGCCAATCAGATGATAGGCACCCCGCACACAGCATTTTGTATATCCTATACTAGGGAGCTGACAACCCCCGTTCGTAGAAACATATGTCTCTGTAGTATTCTAATAGCTAAATCACCTGATGTGTATTGTGATATTTTTCTTAAACAAAATAAGCCTTGTTATTTTATACAAGAAAACTATAACAGGTGGTCTGCTTTCATTTATAGTCATCGAGTCAAATCAAGCTTTTAACATTGGAACCTCTCTCATATGCTTGTTCTTAGCTAGTTACCGCTAAATTATATATATAAAAAAATAAAAATAACAAAAAAAAAAAAAAAAACAAACAAAAAAAAAACTGAATGATTCTTAAATTACTCCTGAGGTTTGAATAACATCAGTAAAAAGATATAATTATTTTTTTTATCACTGAGACAAAACGTTTTTACATGATGAGGAAGTGCATATAATGGTCTTACAAGTTCTGATATCATTTATCAGATCGCGACTGTACATGTACCAGCACTTAGAATGTCACAGCATATATACATGTAGCTTCTCTATTTCAATCCAGGAGATCATATCTATTGGTCAGACTTCCTAAACGATATTATAGAACGATGTGATCTTAATGTATCAAACTGTGAACTGTTCATTGAAGAAAAAGGTGCTGGCATAGAGGATCTACTAACTGACGGCGTTTACTTATATTATATAGGGTCCAAAAATGGGTACGTTGATGTTTTTAATCGAAAATTGTTTTTTATGGCATTAATTAGAGTCAAGAAAGTTTGACGTTCACGCACACCGATCAGATCGATACACAATTGAACTTCAATGGCTCGAACATCTTTTGGACCGTGACGTTGGTAGTTCGAGCCACAGAGGAATAACCGCAGTATCAGGTTAGGAGGCAAATCGGAATAATTTGGTGATTCCATTTCGATCTTCTTTAACATAATGTATTGTTGAGTGTACCCATAAGAATCGCATCGATGAGATGATTGTAATGAGTACATGCAACATAGATTTTCATGATAGAATAAGAACTTTTCCCTGAAATACATTACGAAAACACGCCTATTCAAATATATAGAACCTTTCATCTCCAAAAACTGAACATTTTCAGATAAAAAACTCCGATATTTTTCATATTTCTGCTTAAAACATAGATTGTGGGTACTCGTTAGAACTGCCTCGATGAGGCGGTTCTAACGAGTACCCACAATCTATGTTTTTGAATAGAAATAAGAAAAATAATATATACCCCTGTAAACCCCAGTTTAACTATACTAAAGTGGGGTTTAAGGGGGTCAAAATTATATAGGCATGTTTTCGTGATGATCCCTATACATTTTTTTCTTAAGATATCGGAAGAATGCCCTAGGGACTCATAAGCGTGTACGAATCATCCAACAATCTATGTTTTTGAATAGAAATAAGAAAAATAATATATACCCCTGTAAACCCCAGTTTAACTATACTAAAGTGGGGTTTAAGGGGGTCAAAATTATATAGGCATGTTTTCGTGATGATCCCTATACATTTTTTTCTTAAGATATCGGAAGAATGCCCTAGGGACTCATAAGCGTGTTCGAATCATCCAAGGTCATCACATCACGAAAACACGTCTATATAATATTGACCCCCTTAAACCTCATTTTATGTAGTAAAACTGGGCCCAGTTGTTCAAAACTAACGACATCATTAGTTAATGATTCGTTAAAATTTACATCGAGTGATACGCAAATATGCTGAAATTTTTTGCTGAAAAAATGAGAGTAGCTTTTGCCGTGCAAAAGCTACTCACATTTTTTCAGCCAAAAATATCAGAATATTGTATATTGAATCCCCTAAAACAGTTAACGAAATGACCCTTAACGAGCTCGTTAAGCTAACGACGCTTTGAACAACTGGGCCCTGGTGTTTACAGGGGTATACATTATTTGTCTTATTTATATTAAAACATAGATTGTGGGTATTCGTAGAAACACCTCGCCGAGGCGGTTCTAACGAGTAACCACAATGTATGTTTTGAGCAGACATATGAAAAATATCAGCGTGTATTATCTGAAAATTATCAGTTTTTGGAGGCGACATTTTCTGTACATTTGAATAGGCATGTTTTCGTTATGAACCTGTTTCGAGTCATTTAAGTTTCATTACGAAAACATGCCTATTCAAATATACTGAAAAATTTACCACCAAAAAATGAAAATTTTAAGATAAAAAATTATGGTATTTTTCATATTTCTGTTCAAAACATAGATTGTGGGTACTCGTTAGAACCGCGTCGGCGAGGCGGTTCTAACGAGTACCACAATCTATGCTTTATTGTTGGTACTCGTTAGAACCGCCTCGGCGAGGCGGTTCAAACGCATACCCACAATCTATGTTTTTGAGCAGAAATAAGAAAAATAATGTATACCCCTGTGAACCCCAGTTTTACTATATAAAAGTGGGGCTTAAAGGGGTCAAATTTATTTAGGTATGTTATCGTGATGACTGTTAATACATGGCTTCTAAGGAGTATTAACATATATTTTTCTTATGTCTACAGGACAACATACGAGCTTGAAGGTGTTCATACGAACGTCCCAATTTCGCTCTCACTATGCATTACGAAAACATGCCTATTCAAATATATTGAAAATTTCGCCACTAAAAACTGAAAATTTTCAGAAAAATATTATGATATTTTTCATATTCCTGTTCAAACATAGATTGTGGATACTTGTTAGAACCGCCTCGCCGAGGCGGTTTGAATGAGTACATACACAGTATATGTTTCTGAGCAGAAATAGGAAAAATAATGTATACCCTGTAAACCCCAGTTTTACTATATTACAGTGGGGTTTAAGGGGGTTAAAATTATATAGGTATGCTTTCGTGATTATTTGCCCAGAGCGTAGCAATAAGAAAAACTATATCAACATGTTCGAATGTAATTCGCGCCTTGTCTAAAGCTATGGATATCGCAATGCATTCGTTAACCCATTACATGTAACACCGAGTTAACTCTACTACAAGTTTGCATTTGACGCTTTGTATCCTTGGTTACCCATAAAGTTATCTGCGAAATTTCATCAGAAGTACAAATTGATCTGAGCCCTTGTTTGGCATCCATGCAATCTTGTAGTATTATTGTATCTCTGCTCATTTAATATAAACAATACAAACCCTGAAGATGATATGTGCTTGAGATATCGTCGATTTTATACCCCGCAAATGACGGCGTATTATGGTTTCACGCTGGACGTCCTTGTGTTCGGCTGTCCCGGCCGTCCGTCCATCCGTCCATCCGTTGTAAGTCCGTCCGTCTTTCCGTTTCCGGTTGATACATTAAATACCAATGGGTTTTCATCAAGCTTGGTATGTTCATTTATATAGTAGACATCTAGTTTGGAATTGCTAATGGGCAATTTCGTTATTTGGCCGCTACATGTCTGCATTTTTATTTCCGGACAATAGCGAGTAAATATCATGGATTTCATCACGAAAACACGCCTATATAATTTTGACCCCCTTAAACCCCACTTTTGTATAGGAAAACTGGGTATATATTATTTTTCTTATTTCTGCTCATAGACATAGACTCTTCGAGGCGGTTCTAACGAGTACCCACAATCTATGTTTTGAACATAAATATGAAAACTATCAGAGTTTTTTATCTGAAAATTTTCAGTTTTTGGAGGTGAAATTGTCTATATATTTGAATAGGCGGGTTTTCGTAATGTGCATCAATCTTGGTACATTGTATGTGCATTGATATTATGGAGATCTGATTTGGGATTGCTAATAGCCAGATTTTGTCATTTTTGACATAGTCATGTACCTGCTACTCGATTGTGGCGGGTTATAATCGTTTCACGTTTTTATTGTCTAACATATTCTAATACAGAATATATTATTCGAGAGCTGAAGATAGGAGCAGTATCTAGGCATACATGTAGATGCACACTGGTTACAAATCTCTCAACAGTAACACAAAGTAGGCTCCTCTACCCTTCTCGTCGGTAATAAATTTGACACGGGACACAACATTTCCTACGAATGCATGTACACCTAGCGAGGACTCAGATCAGCCTTTGCATCTGTGTAGGCTAATCAGTATGTTTTTTGTCCGTATCACGAAAACATGTCGGTATAATTTTGACCTCCTTAAACCCCACTTTTATATAGTAAAACTAGGGTTTACAGGGGTAAACAACATAATTGTTTGTATTTTTGCTCAAAAATATAGATTGTTAGTACTCGTTATCCGAGGCGATTATTACGAGTACCCACAATCTATGTTTTGAGCAGAAATATAAAAAGATAGAGGAGTTTTTTATCTGAAAATTTTCAGTTTTCTTTTATATGATTTTTTTTTCTGTATATTTGAACAGGCGTGTTTTCGTAATGGCATAAAGACACTTTGCACCCTTGACTACCCATAAGGTTTGCGAAGTTTCATTAGACTGCGCGGATACGCAGACTGATCTGAAACATCGCTGGGTGCACATGCAGTTTTGTTGTATTGTTGTACCCCGGCTCGTTTGATACAAACAATACAGTCCCTGATCAGATATCGCATTCTGAGACTCTGATCTTGGTCGTCACTTTCTCTGTTTGTCCAGCGCCCAGCGAGGAAATAGGTCAGCCTACGCATCTGCACAGTCTTATCACAGACATGACAGAAAAAAATCCATGGGTAGACGACGATGCAAAACGTCTTCAGGAGGACTGCGAAGACTCTATGCAGACTTCGTAGATTCTCATGGTTGATCCGAATATTTGCTTAGCGCAGTGCAATCTTGTAGGAAAAGATGTTCCCCGGCTCAAATATCAATATGTTTGGTTTGAAATGATTTTGTTTTAATAGTATATATATTATTAGCTATATGGACAATTTTTTCCGTATTACATTTGATCTGGGGACCTTGACTGGCGTACCTGCCACTTTCTTACTTTGTTTCTATTTTAGTCGCTTAACAAAAGTAAAACTTGACGACAACGACAGGAAGAAGTTACCAATTGGAGGTTTTGAAATTTTGAGAAAATTCAGGTCCATGAGTATTTTTGTGATAGATACAATAAACAAACAGCCAGGTACTTTCTATTATATTATATGTTAAATAAAAGTACCCATAATTTCTGCGGTTGAACTCAGCATATGTTGTTTTCATAATATAAGTGTAATTACCACATGACCGTCAAGTTATTCAGCGAAATAACCCATGTCATAAAAATGATATAACCACACGTGCAATAACACCTGCAGGACTTCCCATTGGTAAGCCTAGTTACCCTCATTAATATTCGTATTACCCCACTTATTGATAGCAACCAAGATGGTGTCCGCTTACGCCAATACAACTTTCACTTTTGAAACAGTTCCTGCCTTCAATTTTGAAATGATTTAGAGATGAACGATAAATTCAGACCGAAGGACGGGGAAGACACAACACAATCACAATGTGAATAACACGGCTACCAGAAATATTCATGGTGGTTTAAATTTGATGTTATCCGGCAACATATTTGGAGGCACTTTCAAAATCGATGTCGTAAAACAATGAAAAAAAATCACCTCCTCCAAAAAAAGCAATGGAGGATAACATGACTCCGACAGTCAATAATTGTGTCAAATTAAAATCCAAACTACAGTTTAAATGGTTTATGTTCTTGAAATCTGTCATTTACTTGGGTGCATCAACCACCGTATAAACTGTATTGATCTAGGTCAGTGACCTTTAAATACGACAGCTGACTTCGGGGGATTTCCCTACTGATTCTCAGTGACGTATTGACTCGCTAAATGACGTTGAAAGGAATTATTAATTTTTTAATTCATTTATTCAAATGAAATACTTATTAGCTCAAATAAAAATCATCATTAATTCCTATAGTTTAATGAAGTAATAAATGGCATATTTATCTTGTTTCTAGTTATTGTCTGTACTTATCAAATAATATATGAACTATTTTTATGTAGTACTATTGAATCTTTGGTTTTTGTTTGTGTTGAGGTTTTACGGCCAAGTCAACCCCATAGGGTCATGTGGAGCGCGGTCAGTTTACCTAACCACACGTTTACTGGGCAGGCTTAGTCCTCTAAGCGGTTAACCAGCGTTGTGCACATTCTTTCGCCAGAAACTGACAACTACCCCTCTTGAATCAGCGGAAGGAAGAGAATGACTGTTATTTTCCATTTGTTGTAAGTTGGACAACCATCACAAAAACACGCCTATATGGTTTTGACACCCTTCAACTCCCCTTTTATATAGTAAAACTGGGGTTTACAAGAGTATACATTAATTTTCTTATTTCGGCTCAAAAGCGTAGATAGTGGGTACTTGTTAGAAACCCCTTGGCGAGGCGGTTCTAACAAGTACCCATAGTCTATATTTTGAGCCGAAATATGAAAACTACCAGAAATTTTTTATCTGAAAGTTTTCATTTTTTTGTGGTAAAAATCTCAATCTATTTGAATACGAGTATTTTCGTAATGTTTTGACTTTGTTTTTTTTAATTCCCGCACATGAAGAACCCTCCGGAAAAAATGTGCTCCCCTTGTGAGTCAATTCTTTCCTTATAAAGTAGACTTCAGAAGGGCAGCAAACAATTTAGATAGAATTGCCTCCGCTGAAAGTGTACCACTTAACTTATTCAACAGTTCTACTTCATAACTAATTTTACAGTTAGTACCAGATGCCTGGCTAACAATGGAAAAGGGGATTGTAGTACAATTTGTTTGCCAACGGCAAATGGACGAACATGTGCGTGTGACTATGGTGTGCTACTAAAGGCGGACGGAAAAACGTGTTCTGATAGTACGTAGACTTTGTCAGTAAATGCCAACAGTAAATTAACCCCCATACGTAGTCTGTAAACAAATAGGTTCAACTATTTTGAATTCCTTGTGTAGCTTTCTTTTCCTTCAGAAATATATGTTAAATATGGCAATACGCAAATAAAGCTGTCAGAATATATAAAGTTAAAATCATTAATTCTACTGAGAACATATCATGTAAACAGGTGATTCCAATGAGAAGTACCTAATTAATTTTTTTTGTACCTCAAGCTTTACCTATTGAGGGCATTTACGGAAACAGGACGGCTATATCTTAGTGTATATGAAAGGACACGAACTATTCTTTACAGAGATACATTACTTGGTCGATTATTTTTTAAATCAAAGTGATATGTATTATGATCATTTGTCTGTTTTTCGCTTACGTATACGCTGTATGTTCTTATGAAATTTGCTCGGCGACTCGATTATAATGTGTATATCTCACCATTAACAACAACTACTAAACAAAAAGGTAAGAGAAAAGTCCAGGGAGTCCACAATCACAAACCGCAGCCCTTCCTAGACCTAAGTTTACACACAAATGAAAACTCCTTTATGTACATGTGGAACTATAACTTACAATAGACAGAACAAGATACGAGTGGGTGACAGCTAAATATTTTTCCTGCGCACTTCAAATGATTACCACAACATATGGTTTCGTGGGATATAAGACAACTATCAGCGAGACGCTTCTAATGGGTACCCACACCATATGTTTCCGTGTAGAAATAAGAAAATGCAACTTATCAAGAGCTACGAAAGGTTCATTTTTTTCATTTTCACAACAACTTGAAGGACAAAACTTGGTGCTTCCTAATGGTCAGTCTCCTTGCAGAGCTGCAACAGACTATCCCATGTCTGTTTGACCTGTTCTAATACGCATTGTTTGAGAAATGCGTTCGGTATTCATGACACTTGCGGCATTTTCTAAACATAAAGGTTGTTAGTGATTATATCTGTTGAATGGAACTTCATACATTTGGTATATTTTCCGCCACATTTTAAAACTGATACAACATTTGCGACCTTTTCTGTGCTCTCCTGCACACAAATCTCCTCTGAAAACTGATCTACTCGAAAGACAAAAAAAAAATGCTTTCAGAGGAAGCAAACTTATTTCATTTAGAGTAGACTTCTTTTCAGAAGGTTAAAACAATTTTGTTAAAATTTTCATCCCTCCCTTTAAAGTGTATCCATTCGTATTAATGAGTTTGACACTGAACAAGACATATCCCAAATTTTCACCTAACGTCGATCGACACTGCTTCAGGTAAGGTACAGTAGAACCTCGATAATTCAAACTCCAATAATTCAAAATTCTCAGTAATTCAAAATCATTTTGAAGTCCCGAATTAAATATATGTAGGCATTTTAACCCTCAATTATTCAAAGTCTCAATAATTCAAACAAAATTGATTGGTCCCTTGGACTTTGAATTATCGAAGTTCCACTGTACTTTCTTTTGCAGTTTGTTTACAAAGCGATTCTTGTCACTTCTGATGTATACAACAATCACAATTTATGGTCGTGTCAAAACGTCTGTGATGCTCTTGTTTATCTTTTGGATAATATTTTTATTAGATTTGGGACTAAACTTTATAGTTAAAATATTGGTATTCCGATGGGAACTAATTGTGCCCCTCTTGTTGCAGATTTGTTTCTGTTTTGTTATGAGAGAGATTTCATGAAGTCTCTCTCACGGGAAAATCAGGCTGACATTATTGAGGCTTTCAATTCAACTTCAAGATACCTTGATGATTTATTAAATATTCTCAAATATCTATTTTGACCATATGGTGGACCGCATATACCCTACAGTACTCCAATTTAATAGAGCAAATTCTTCCGGTACCGAGGTACCTTTTTAGATTTGAATCTATGTATATCAAATGGTACAGTTTCCACCAAAATTTATGATAAACGGGACGATTTTGATTTTTATATAGTCAATTTCTTTTTTTTTTCTGGATGGCTATGTCCCCCACGGCGTAACTCATATGGGGTATACATATCTCAACTTATTAGATTCGCCAGATCTTCTTCAAATCTTAACGAATTTAACTACTGTAATAAAGCCCTTACTGCGAAATTTCTTAGTCAGGGCTATCGTTATTTTACACTTCGTAAGGCGTTTTCGAAATTTTATCGTAGACACAGTGCCTTGATAGAAAATATAGCGTCAGTCTGAAAACGCTTCTGCAACAAGGTATATCGGAACCAGTACTTTACGATGACTTAGTGTACAGATTTAGAAAAATTGTAGGTAAATCTAACTTTCCGGAGCAATTCAGAAAACTTATTAACCGTTATAAAATAATTGGCTATAGCCTGGATATTATGCGGCAGACTGCATGCCTAGTTGTCAACCCAATCATTGTTGATGGCTATGTTTCACTCTTTAATTGTACGACGGCGGTTCGGGCCTCAGACTCAATGACGGTCTCTTCGTAAAGCTTTAACCAGTGGGTTGGGGCTTGACGATATGTCTTTGGCTTGGCCCGCCGTGGATCAATTATTGTTTTTCATTTATTCTGGCATACAGTAGAATTAGCCATGAGTACTCGTCTTTGTTTATTATAGTGATTAATTTGATTTTTATGTTTTCGCTTTGATGCATTGACTGAGTTGGGAGTCTTTATGCGAACCGAATTTTTATGTATTTCTGTATTAAGAATAGCATCGGGACCCAGGGTGAAGTTGGCTAGCTGTAAAAGTGCTTTAAACCCCCCGGTGGTTTATTCTACTGACCGTTCTAAGGCGGTGGTCCCGGTGTTAGTCTTACTCTTTGTAGCTTTGTAGTTTATTCTACGAGGCGATTTGTTTTATGTCTTACCTTGTGTCATTTTGTTTTTGTGTTTTCCAGTCCTTTTAGCATTGCTATTACCTCGCTTGGGGAAGAGAGAGTTAATCTTAGTGTTTTTCGTACGTTTGTTCGATTTGTGCTTGTTTTTTTCTTTGTCAGTTTCCTCTTCCTCTTGGTGTCTGGGAAGGGCTGCGATTGTAATTGTGGCACTCCCTGGACTTTTCTCTTACCATTTTTGTTTTTGTAATTTTTTCTATGTGTCTTGACATACAATTGACAAGTCATTAGTATGGTATGTTGACCACGGCTGTGCGAGTAAAGGGAATTGGTGAATATCGTATATTTCTACATATTAATAAAAGACTGAACTTTATTTAATACCTGGAAAGACGTTTTCTCTTGACCTGTGGTTCGAAATGAAACAAAAGTTGTGTTATGATCGGCCACATCCTATTGGAAACTACTTGTCTTTTCTGTTTTCTACTTTCATTCTTCTTAAATATCTAACTTTAATTGAAGGCAAAACACCGTGCACACACACGCACACACACACACACACACACACTATGTGTGTGTGTATTGTTTCACTTTTCTTGAATGATTTTAATCATAATTAAAATTGAAATTCCTTACCTGTTCTTTGGGAAATGGGACAGTTAGGACAAGCCGGGTATGATATTTCCAAAAAAATGGTAAGAGAAAAGTCCAGGGTGTGCCACAATTACAAACCGCAGTCCTTCCCAGACCACAAGAGGAAGAGGAAACCGACAAATCCAGACAAGCACAAATCGAAAAACCATACGAAAAGCACTAAGATTAGCTCTCTCTTCCCCAAGCGAGGTAATTGCAATACTAAAAGGACTAGAAAACACAAGATCAAAATGACACATGGAAAGACATACAACAAATCGCCTCATAGAATAAGCCACAAAGCAACAAAGAGTAAGACCAACACCGAGACCACCGCCTTAGAACGGTCAGTAGAGCAAACCACCGGGGGGTTTTAAGCACTTTTACAGCTAGCCAACTTAGCCTTGGGTCCCGATGCTACTCTTAATACAGAAACACATAAAAATTCGGTTCGCATAAAGGCTCCCAACTTAGTCAATGCATCAAAGCGAAAACACAAAAATCAAATTAATCACTATAATAAACAAAGACGAGTACTCTTGGCTAATTCTACTGTATGCCAGAGTAAATGAAAAACAATAGTTGAACCAAGGCGGGCCAAGCCAAAGACATATCGTCAAGCCCTAACCCACTGGTTAAAGTTTTAACCCTGCTAAATGATACTGACTTTTTGTCTAGTAATCCAGTGTGATAAGACCATTGGCTATGCCTATGCTCCAGATAGCTGTTCTCGGTATGATGGTACTTGGTGTGATCTTGTTTGCCAGGAAGGATACATGAGGGAAACCGCTAAAACAAACATGACATCACTCTGTAGCCCATTTGGATGGGATATTGATGACAATCTTTGCATAGGTAATGGTTTAGAAGAATTTATCATGTGAAGGTGTTGCATGCCCTAGATAGACACCATTTACGACTTCCTGTTTGTATTAATGAGAAAGAACATGTTTCTCTTTACAATCAAGTCAAAGAAAATTTTCTCTTAAGAAGGATTTAAGAATTTTTTCTCTTAAGAAGGTTTTTAATTAATCAATTTATGCGACAGAAACAGCTGAAAGTATTATCAAAAAAAAAAATAAACATCGCTTAAAAATAATAAAGCAGCATCAGACGATGTGCAGAGAATAATAACAGCAACTGTATACAACTTGTTATTGAGTTTATTTTTATTTGTAAATTGTCATTTTGTTTTACATTTATGCCTGGTCCATAACTTTATATCGGTGGAAGATGTTTTCTGAAAGCTTGACACACACACACACAATATATATATATATATATATATATATATATATATATATATATATATATATATAGAACATGAAAGGTAACTTTGCGAATGTTTTTGAAATGGGTTTTCATCAGTGAATTTGGACGTGTCTGTTGTTGCTAATAGGGTTGCTAGTCAAAACTCAAAACACAATGGCAAATAGTGTAGATACTGATGCGATGGCTCATTATAAGCCTTCTTATCTGGATCTACACTTTTTACACAGATATTGGTTTTAGTCTGCCAGGCTGAAAAGGTTACATTTCCGCCAAATTTTAACTTTTGTATAGAATGTGTGCCTGCTTGAGAGCTTTAAAATAACTGCAGATATTGTCATGTAATTTATGTAATGCATCAATAGATGATGCTTAGAAAACAAAATCTGGTATTATTGTATTGTGAAACGAATTTATGTTCTCCCCTTGCCATCATATTATTTTCTTTGTAGATAAAAAAACCCTTTTTCAGAAACATATATATGAGCTGACATTAGGTAGGTTTTCTCTTACCTTTTTTATGTTGATCTATTTCTGTAAAGCCTATAGAAAACGGTAGAAGGTTTATATGAAACGCAGTTTGCATGCGATATTTAAAAATTGATGTCAGACAGGAAATCGGGGTACATACCATTAAATGCGGAAAGCGACCGCGGTGTCACTAATGACGTCACGTTTGCATATTCGCATGAGAAAAAATCATTCTGCTTTTTGTTTTGTGTATTTTTTTCTTTCGCTTTTAAATGACTTTAACCTGAATACACAAGATTTTGTATACTTGGAATTTGTAAATCTGCGGCCTCTGTAGAAACGCGCGTGTTTTCACGAAATGTAGTCATACTTTTTGTACAGTTGTTTTATACACAGACATGGCCTGGTTTTCTTCCTATATCGAAATAATTCGTATATCTTTCCAATGCTATGGTTAGCAAAGTTTGAGTACTGGAGTCCGTACTATAATGATATTGATCCGATTGGGTCGTTCTTTTTTGTGTGTCTGTGAGAGGCAAATTCGTGTCTGAAAAATTGTCTTCTTTTACAAAATAGCAGAAACATAGTCACTTCTATTGGTTCCCCTATAATCCCCTTTTAAACTTTTTTTTATTGTAGTTTTATTTCCTTTCTAAGCTCTGTCTTCGGTGACACACCATTCGTGATATTATGTAGTTTCATTTAGCCCTCATCCGGTGCTTTGAGAAGACTATTCCGTGATTGTAATATTTCATGGTCGTCTGCATATTTACTTCTTTACTTGTAGAGGAACGATGTCAACTGTCATTAAACAATGTGAAGTTCGGCGAGTCGTGCTCAGCAAAAGTTAATGAACAATGTGAGTATACGTGTGCAGATGGATACTATCCACTACAGAGTCCTGCAACCGCCATATGTCTTAGAGGAGCCCACTGGAATATTAGAAACGACTTCTGTCAAGGTATTCCTTATTACTGTCATATTGACCATTGACTCATTTAGTAGATCGAATATATATATATATAAAAGTCAGATGCACAACAAAATTTTTGACTGACCGGTTTCGTGACAAAAATCAATTTTCAAAGCCCTTTATATAAACTCGTCAACAAATATATAATGGCATTAGGTAACTATAGAAGCTAATGTTACGTGACGTTATCAACTTCCTCCCTGTATGTATTACATATGAGACATATTGCATAAAAAGAAGAATGGGATAGTAAAAAAAAACACTAGGTCACCACTTTTTTTTTCAAGCTGAATTTAATTCCGCTCTGTATTTTTGTATTAAATATTTTTTCTTTGTCTTTCCTTATAAAGTGATAATAATATGACATTAGACACTCCCTAGATGCGTGCAAAGCAACCCCACTAAATAGGCACTACCAGGAGGTACATTTTCCCTAAAAATAATCGGCCACGTTGCCTTGTTCCCTAAAAGCACTTTTCCAAATTTCCATGCTCCCTGTACTAAAAAATTAGTTTTGTTCCCTTAATATATTTTTCAATGTTTCCTGAAAGGAAATGAGCATGATCTATAGTTCCCCAAAACCTCTTGGAAGGCCTCACTAAAGACTTTATACATAGTACATAATCCAGGAATCATGCGGAATTCTGGGCCGCTTGACTGGCCCCAGCGCGTAGATAGGTCCGGTTGCCCAGAGGCAAAAGAGAAAGAGAAAGTGCATATTAATTTGCCTGCATGAGAAAAGGTGAGGCTTGTATAGGATGTGGTGTTGGGGGGTGTGGGTGGGTGAAGATCATCAATATCCTGTATCCTTGGAAGTCAACAGACGAATATCCTATACCCCTTTCATATATTTCGTTCAATACTATATTTTTATATTTTTAAATATCTTAAATATCCATAAAAGTACCAAACTGGGTTTCAAATATACCATATCCCTGGAAGTAAAATGTCAAATATCCCATACCCCTTGAAGTAAAAAGACAAATATACCACATCCCTAAAACTCTTATAATAGCCTCAAAGGTACAACGGTCAACAGTTTCGATTTTGTTTTCCATAAAACGAATAATGCATAATATGCCTATGCACAATATGTTTCTGAAATTTTGCCTTTAAATAAAACGTTGCACTGTGGCCAATTTGTGGAATGTAAATATTGCATTGTTGGTTGTATTTCTGTTTATGACAATGAATTTTTTTTCAAATGTGAAAAATGTGCTATTTTACTTTCAGCTGGTATAATTTTGCAGTTGGTTGGCTTTTTGATGCGGTTTACGGCAAAGAGCTCTATCATTATATAGCAATTTCATTGAAACAATAAAAACTATGTCATTGCAGCTTTAAAATCCTTCTCTGAGATTCAAAACACTGAGGCAACGTTGTATTAACGTCATACACCTGCTTGGCAGAGGCATGTTAGCCTAATGAATAAATAAAACACAGAAAACTAGTTGGGCATTAATGTTACAATACTGTTTCTTCTCGACTTCTTGACTAAAGGTATGTAAGACAGGGCAAAGCAGTTGCCTTCAACCAAAGGGGCCCATCATATTTCTATGGAATGGAATACTTTGGCTGGTATGCTCGTCACCCCACGTCCACTCTCTGAACTAGAACATAGTTAGGTGCAGTGACAGTGGAATAATGAGACCCTCCCAGGGGGGTACCTGTTTGCTTGTTCCCCTGAAATATTTCAGCATTTTCGCTTTTTTCCCCCAAATCAAAACCGTAATTTTCTATGTTCCCTGCTCCCCTGAAATTATATTTGCTCCCCTATTCCCTTCATCTTTAGACTTGTATTCCCCAGTTTCCCTGAAATATATGACATTATTCCCCTGTACCCCATAACCCCTGAGAGAGCCTCATTAATCTCCCGGGAATAAATCTCAACTAGTGGAGAACAAATGTTGTTGCAAAGAGGGTTTTCCCTTTTATTTTTCATTTAGGCAAAATAAAATGTGTTTTATTAAATAAACTGAGACAGAAACAAACTTTATAAACGCAATAATTAAAAGAAAAATGCACCTGCTGGGTTTTGAACTCGTGTCACCCGGATTTCATATTCAACGACTAAACCACCTTAGCCACCACGATTGTAACCTCACTTTCCACAAATATTATTATTACCCAAACCAAATGTTACACTGGACGAAGAGACCGTTTATTAAAGGTATCTCCAGGAAAAATCACCATATATTTAACATAACATTCAGATCCTCATTCATATCTATGCTATTTGTGATTGCACTCATTTTTTTTTCTAAGAAACAAAATCCAAGCTCATTTTATCGCTTCAGAGCACCTCCAGTAAAACCTATTTTTTGCATGCAATTATCTATAACTATGGCGTATTGGAATAGATAAATTAAAAAATTATCTTAAAATCTTGTCTCTATTTGCTGGTTTCATAAATACCTGCTTTACATCTCCAAAACACAGTGTAAACAAACGCGGTAACATCGACAGGAAAATACCCGGGAACATTCAGCAGACAACAAAAGCTACGCCACGGAATTTCCGAAGCTGTTACGTAATGCCCACTTTATCGTGCAGATTTTATCTTTTTGTTTTTCTGTAGGATGTAAAATTCGGTTACCTTTCATTTCGTTTGACATCTGATTTTGGAATTCGGACTTTTCGGCTTTTTTATGCTGTTTTCGAAATTTTATCGCAGACACAGTGCCTTGGAAGAAAAATATAGCCTCATTCTGAAAACACTTCTGCAACAAGTTATATCGGAACCAGAGTTTTACGGTGACTTACTAGATGTTATACTAAACATGCTCTTAGTCCTTACATTGATTCTGCAATTAACCACATTAGACACTTTATCAAAATTCCATTCATTAATAAAGGTATTGAATTCATAGATTTACCTAGCATATTTCGAGATTCGTAATAATGTTACATCAGGTATACCTTCATATTTCGAAAACACGGAATCTCCTATTATTTGTAATAAATATAATAAACCTATCCGTAATACTATACTTAATTTCAATAAATTAGTTTCTGATCTTGATACTGAAACTAGTTCCTCTGATTCTTGAGATTGTAAAGATTCTAAATTATGTTATCAACCAGCGGGTCATATTGTCACTGCTAACTTTAAAGATTATAACTGATTCACGAATCCGTTCAATTATTTCAAAAGGACCTAAATATGGATTCCAGGCCCACATTGATCCCAATAAATGTCGGGAAACAATTGCAAGTGCTTTAAATGATAATGATACGCGTTGGTGTAAACGAGAGCATGTTGAGTCTGATGCTTTAAATAATTAGAAATTAAAGATTTTTAAGATCATTGATGAACGTGTGTTATTTTACTCTAATAACCTTGATCTTCTCCCTCCTAAGCCTAAATTATCTTTTCGATATTTGAAACAAGGTATGCCAGAATTTCATAAGAAGTATTTTTTGGCTCCAGCTGATAAATAATGTTGTTGTTGTGTGACGCCTATTGTATCAATACTCTAATACAAGAACTTGGTAGTACCAAAACATATGAACGGATTTCTACTGACGAGAGGTCTATTGTTGATACCCATTCTATCGATATTACTGCTAAATTTGCAGTGAGTATTACAAAAAAACAAGACAGACTTCCTACGTTATATTGGTTACCGAAACTTCATAAACGACCTTATAAAGCACGTTTCATTGCTAATTCCAGTTCATGTACGACTACTGTTTTGTCCAAACTACTAACTTCATGCCTTACTGCTGTTAAAAATCATTGGCTTAGATATTATGATAGTGTTTACGAAAGGGATGGAAATAACTATTTTTGGTCAATTAAAAATTCCAATGATGTTCCCAATAAAATTAAATCTAAAAACTTTCAGGCTTCTAAATTCTCTACATATGATTTTTCTACTCTGTATACTACCTTACCTCATCATCTTATAAAAGATCAACTTATTGATTTAATTAACCGAACATTTCTTTGGAAGCATATCCAGTGTTTGGCTTGCAACGAAGAATGCACTTTTTTTTCACGTCTGATGTATACAATAATCACAATTTATGGTCGCGTCAAAAAGTCTGTGATGCCCTTGTTTATCTCTTGGATAATATTTTTATTAGATATGGAACTAAACTTTATAGGGAAACTATTGGAATTCCGATAGGAAAAAAAGGTAAGAGAAAAGTCCAGGGAGTGCCACAATCACAAACCGCAGCCCTTCCAAGACACCAAGAGGAAGAGGAAACCGACAAATCTAAACAAGTACAAACAGAACAAACGTATGAAAAGCACTAAGTTTAACTCTCTCTTCCCCAAGCGAGGTAATCGCAATACTAAAAGGACTGAAAAACACAAGAACAAAATGACACACGGAAAGACATGCAACAAATCGCCTCGTAGAATAAACCACAAAGCAACAAAGAGTAAGACTAACACCAGGACCGCCGCCTTAGAACGGTCGGTAGAGCAAACCACCGGGGGGTTTAAAGCACTTTTACAGCTAGCTAACTTCACTCTGGGTCCCGATGCTACTCTAAATACAGAAATACATCAAAATTCGGTTCGCATAAAGGCTCCCAACCCAGTCAATGCATCAAAGTAAAAACATGAAAATCAAATTAATCACTATAGAAAAACAAAGACGAGTACTCATGGCTAATTCTACTGTATGCCAGAGTAAATGAAAACCAATAGTTGAACCACGGCGGGCCAAACCAAAGACATATCGTCAAGCCCCAGCCCACTGGCTAAAGGATTAATTGTGCTCCTCTTGTTGCAGTTTTGTTTCTTTTTTGTTATGAGAGTGTACAGAATTGGAAAAAATGTAGGAAAATCTAACTTTTCGGAGCAATTCAGAAAACTTATTTACCGTTTTAAAAGAATTGCCTATAGCCTGGATATTATGCGGCAGACTGCATGCCTAGTTGTCAACCCAATCATTGTTGATGGCTATGCTTCACTCTTTAATTGCACGACGGCGGTTTGGACCTCAGACTCAATGACGGCCTCTTCGTAAAACTATAACCAGTGGGTCGGGGCTTGATATTTGAAACAAGGTATCCAGGAATTTCATAGGAAGTATGTATTGGCTCCAGCTGATAAAGCTGCTAATAATGTTGTTGTTGTGTGACGACTTTATTATATCAATACTCTAAAACAAGAACTTGGTAGTACCAAAACATATGAACGGATTTCTACTGAGGAGAGATCTATTGTCAATACCCATTCTATCGATATTACTGCTAAGTTTGCAGTGAGTATTAAAGAAAAGCAAGACAGACTTCCTACGTTATATTGGTTACCGAAACTTCATAAACGACCTTATAAAGCACGTTTCATTGCTAATTCTAGTTCTTGTACGACTACTGTTTTGTCCAAACTGCTAACTTCATGCCTTACTGCTGTTAACAAACATTGGATTAGATACTATGATACTGTTTACGAAGGGACGGAATTAACTTTTTTTGGTCAATTAAAAATTCTAATGATGTTCTCAATAAATTTAAATCTAAAAACTTTCAGGCTTCTAAATTGTCTACAGATGATATTTCTACACTGTATACTACGTTACCTCATCATCTTATAAAAGATAAACTTATTGATTTAATTAACCGAATGTTTATTCGGGAGAATACCCAATATTAGGCTTGCAACGAAGAATGTGCTTTTTTCACTTCTGATGTATATAATAATCACAATTTATGGTCATGTCAAAAAGTCTGTGATGCCCTTGTTTATCCTTTGGATAATATTTTTATTAGATTTGGAACAAAACTTTATAGACAAACTATTTGTATTCCGATGGGAACTAATTGTGCTCCTCTTGTTGCATATTTGTTTCTTTTTTGTTATGAGAAATATTTCATGAAGTCTCTCTCACGTGAAAATCAGGCTTACATTATTGAGGCTTTTAATTTAACTTCAAGATACCTTGACGATTTATTAAATATTGACAATATTTACTTTGACCAAATGGTGGACCGGATATACCCTACAGAACTCCAATTAGATAGAGCAAATTCTTCCGATACCGAGGCACCTTTTTTGGATATGAATTTTTGAATGGTACAGTTTCCACCAAAATTTATGATAAACGGGACGATTTTGATTTCGATATAGTCAATTTCCCTTTTCTGGATGGCGATGTCCCCCGGCGTACCTCATATGGGGTATACATATCTCAACTTATAAGATTCGCCAGAGCTTCTTCAAATCTTAATGACTTTAACTACCGTAATAAAGCCCTTACTACCAAACTTCTTAGGCAGGACTATCGTTATTTTAAACTTCGTAAGGCGTTTTCGAAATTTTATCGCAGACACAGTGCCTTGTTAGAAAAATATAGCGTCAGTCTGAAAACGCTTCTGCAATAAGGTATATCGGAACCTTAACTTTACGATGACTTAGTGTACAGATTTAGAAAAAAAAATGTAGGTAAATCTAACTTTTCGGAGCAATTCAGAAAACTTATTAACCGTTATAAAAAAAATTGGCTATAGCCTTGATATTATGCGACAGACTGCATGCCTAGTTGTCAGCCCTATAATTGTTGATGACTATGCTTCACTCTTTAATTGCACGACGGCGGTTCGGGACTCAGACTCAATGACGGCCTCTTCGTAAAACTTTAACCAGTCGGTTGGGGCTTGACGATATGTCTTTGGCTTGGCCCGCCGTGGTTCAACTATTAGTTTTCATTTACTCTGGCATACAGTAGAATTAGCCACGAGTACTCGTCTTTGTTTATTATAGTGATGAATTTGATTTTTATGTTTTCGCTTTGATGCATTGACTGAGTTGGGAGCCTTTATGCGAACCGAATGTTTACGTATTTATGTATTAAGAGTAGCATCGGGACCCAGGGTGAAGTTAGCTAGCTGTAAAAGTGCTTTAAACCCACCGGTGGTTTGCTCTACCGACCGTTCTAAGGCGGAGGCCCCGGTGTTAGTCTTACTCTTTGTTGCTTTGTGGTTTATTCTACGAGGCGATTAGTTGTATGTCTTTCCGTGTGTCATTTTGTCCTTGTGTTTTCCAGTCCTTTTAGTATTGTGATTACCTCGCTTGGGAAAGAGGGAGCTAATCTTAGTGCTTTTCGTACGTTTGTTCGGTTTGTGCTTGTTTAGATTTGTCGGTTTTCTCTTCCTCTTTGGGGTCTGGGAAGGGCTTCGGTTTGTAATTGTGGCACTCCCTGGACTTTTCTCTTACTTTTGTTGAAGATAGGGTTTTGGCTTGGCCCGCGGTTATTCAACTTTTGGTTTTCGTTTACTCTGTCATACAGTAGAATTAACTATGAGTACTCGTCTTTGTTTATTATAGTGATTAATTTGATTTTTATGTTTTTGCTTTGATGCATTGACTTAGTTGGGAGCCTTTATGCGAACAGAATTATTATGTGTTTCTGTATTAAGAGTAGCATCGGGACCCAGGGTGAAGTTATTTACCTGTAAAAGTGCTTTAATCCCCACGGTGGTTTACTCTACTGACCGTTCTAAGGCGATGGTTCCGGTGTTAGTCTTACTCTTTGTTGCTTTGTGGTTTACTCTACGAAGCGATTTGTTTTATGTCTTACATTGTGTCATTTTGTTTTTGTGTTTTTCAATCCTTTGAGCATTGCGATTACCTCACTTGGGGAAGAGAGAGCTAATCTTAGTGCTTTTCGTACGCTTGTTCGATTTGTGCTTGTTTGGATTTGTCGGTTTCCTCTTCCTATTGGTGTCTGGGAAGGGCTGCGGTTTGTGATTGTGCCACTCCCTGGACTTTTCTCTTACCTTTTTGTTTATTTTGTCTATGTGTCTGGACATACAATTGACCAGTCATTAGTATGGTATGTTGACCTAGGCTGTTTGTGCGAGTAATGGGAATTGGTTGAATATCATATATTTTGCATATTAATAAAAGACTCACCTTTTGTTTATACCTGGAAAGACGTTTTTCTCTTGACGTGTTGTTCGAAATGAAACAAAAGCTGTGTTATGATTGGTCACATCTTATTGGAAACTACTTGTCTTTTCTGCTTCCTACTTTCATTCTTCTTAAATATCTAACTTTAAATAAAGGCAAAACACACACACACACACACGCATGCACGCACGCACGCACGCACGCACACACACACACTTTGTGTGTGTATGTTTTTTCACTTTTCTTCAATGATTTTAATCAAAATTAGTTCTTATAAATATTTTGAAAAAAAAAATGTTTGAATAAGAGCTATTAAGACCTTATCCTTTATCGAGTAAATTGAAATTTCTTACATGTCCTTTGGGAAATGGGACAAGTGGGACAAGTCGGGCATGATATTTCCAACCCTGCTAAATGATATTGACTTTTTGTCTAGTAATCCAGTGTGATAAGACCATTGGCCATGCCTATGCTCCAGATAGCTGTTCTCGGTATGATGGTACTTGGTGTGATCTTGTTTGCCAGGAAGGATACATGAAGGAAACCGTTAAAACAAACATGACATCATTTTGTAGCCCGTTTGGATGGGATATTGATGACAATCTTTGCATAGGTAATGGTTTAGAAGAATTTATCATGTTAAGGTGATGAATGCCCTGCGTAGACATCAGTTATGACTTTCTGTTTGTATTAATGAGAAAGAACATGTTTCTCTTTACAAGCAAGTTTAAAACAATTCTCTTAAGAGCGATTTAAGATTTTTTTTTCTTAAGAAGGTTTTTAATTAATCAGTTTATGCGGCAAAAACAGCTGAAAGTATTATAAAAAAAAATCGCCTAAATATAATAAAGCAGCATCAGGTGATGTGCAGAGAATAATAACAGCAACTGTTTACAGATTGTTAATGAGTTTATCTTTATTTGTAAACCGTCATTTTGTTTTATATTTATGCCTGGTCCATAACTTTATATCGGTGGAAAATGTTTACTGAAAGCTTGCTATATATATATATATATATATATATATATATATATATATATATATATATATATAAATATATATATATATATATATATATATATATATACTAGCGGAAAAAAGAAACTGTGCATGTATAAAAAATAAATTTTCTATAATTCTAAAATCCATTTATGCTTGAAACTTTACACAAACATGATGTGTATACTCCTTAACAATATTGATTGGTAAATAAGGTCCTTGCACGTGCATTGCCTTGTCCTTGTGCACGTGCATCATTAAGCATATTCGTGGCTAGCAATTAAATGTGAACGTCTTTACAATCTTTTTGACTCTTGTGTAAAACCATTTTATCCAAGTGAAACAGAAAAACAAATTTATTCCACCTGAATGTGTTGGTAAGCAATGCCTAGACTCGACGAAGCTCAGCGCAACCAAGCGGTTGGCATGATTCGGGCTGGTGTATCCCAAAATGAGGTTAGCAGACGGTTTGGCGTGCATAGGAACACGATTTCTGCTTTATGGAGACGTTATCAGCAATCTGGTAACACCAGGGACCGTCGCAGATCGGGATGTCCACATTACGTCAAGACACTTACATCCGTGTGACGCATCTTCGTAACTGACTTCAAACTGCTGCGTTGACGGGTAGAAGCATTCCTGGCTTGAGGAACATTAGTCCAAGAACCGTGAGAAACCGCTTGCGTGAACGGAACATTCGCCCTCGGCGTCCAGCAATCCGTCAAGTCCTACAGCGACGTCACCGTGTTGCTCGCCTTGCATGGTGCAGGGCCCATCTTCGCTTTACTAGACGAGATTGGGCGCGTATCCTGTTCTCAGACGAGTCACGTTTCCACTTGGATAGCAGTGATGGTCGTTCCCGTATATAGCGTCGAGTTGGAGAACGGTACCAGGATAACTGTGTTGTTGAACGTCGTCTCTTTGACGGGGGCAGTATAATGGTATGGGGCGGAATAACAGGAAACGCACGCTACCGCGATGAGATTTTGCAAGCCCACGTCGTCCCGTTTGTGCGTCAACATGCCGTTACGCTGCGACACGACAACGCCAAACCACACGTTGCACGCGTTGTGACTGATTTTCTTACTCAGCAGAATGTTAATGTGTTGCCATGGCCTGCGGTATCACCAGACTTATCGCCGATAGAGCACGCATGGGATGAGATGGAACGTCGTCTACGTCAGTTGCCAAATCAGCCAGTGACGTTGGCTGAGCTTTCCCGCGCGTGAGTTCGCATCTGGAACGGCATTCCTCAGGCGTTTTTCACCAATCTTGTCGGACCCATGCGGCGGCGATGCAACGCATGCATTACTGCTAATGGTGGACACACCAGATATTGACTTTGTGACATGGTGCTTGAGACATTTTTGATTTGTTGAGCCTTGGTGATGAAATGGGTCTTCTTTTCGCACTTTTGAATCCCTTGAACTTCAATGAAATGTGCATTGTTACAAATCTGAAATATATTATTACTGTCTGCTACGATGTTATGATTTTGTATAACTTTTTACCAATGCACAGTTTCTTTTTTACCGCTAGTATATATATATATATATATATATATATATATATATATATATATATATATATATATATATATATATATATATATTAGCAGACAGTGTACAGTGTGCATAGAACATGAAAGATAACTTTGCGAATGTTTAATCTTTTCCGTCCTGTGTTTTTGAAATGGATTTTCCATCAGTGGAATTGGACGTGTCCTTTGTTGCTAATAGGGATGCTAATCAAAACTCAAAACACAATGGCAAACAGTCTTATCTGGATCAACACTTTTTGCACAGATATTGGTTTTAGTCTGACAGGCTGAAAGGGTTACATTTCCGCCAAATTTTTATTTTTTGTATAGAATTTGTGCCTGCTTGAGAGCTTTAAAGTAATTGCAGATATTTTCATGTAATTTATGTAATGTATCAATAGATGATGCTTAGAAAACAAACTCTGGTGTTGTAGTAAAGTGAAACGAATTTATTTTCTCTCCTTGCCATCATATTGTTTCTTTGTAGATAAAAAGCCTTTTTAAGAAATATATATATGAACTGACATTAGGTAGGTTTATGTTGAAAAGAAATAATTTGTTTCCCTGAAATAAAGTGCTACCTATAGATGTGTAATTATTTTTCTCAGTATAATGTTATCACTTAAACCCAATTTACATGCATAAGTTTGCCCCTAGGAGCAAATTTACCCATAGGGGCAAATTTACCCCTAGGGGTAAACTGGTCATGTAAACGCATTTGCCCCTAGGGGTAAAATTTGCCCACGTAAGTAAAATACCCTGCTCAAGGGTGGGCCCCTAGAGGTATATTTCGTCATGTAAACGCAATTTTTAATTTACTCCTATGGGTAAATTTATAAATATGTTTGGAATTCCTTAAAATACATGTATACAATGTTTTTATTCTGAATATATTTTATTTGTTTATTTACTTGATGTCTGTAGGTACTTGTACCTTCTCTATCACAAATTAACGTTTGCAAGTTGTGGTCAGAAGTGATTTATTTGACATGAATTCTATTATGCTAGCAGTTTGAATACTGAGTCAAGGCAAATATGATTTATATATTTTCATGAAAATGGTCTTATCCCTTATTTTATGAGAAAAACTGGGAAAATACATGTACTACCAATTTGTCGTCTGTAAACTTTGCCCAGGGAGTGGGAAAGGCTTATGACTGAACAAATTACATTAACAAAAATGCATTACTAGGCTGCAGAAATGTCAGATACAGTCAGTCTGACCTAAATTAAAAGAAAAGCAAAAACAAAAACAAACAATGTTAAATAATTTATCTTTATATATATATTATTGACTGGAAGTTGGCTAGCTGTGAAATTGCTTTAACCCCTCCCTCCGCCCCGCCCCGCCCCGCCATGTAGTTTATTCTACTGACCGTTCTAAGGCGATGGTCCTGGTGTTACTCTTTGTAGCCTTGTGTTTCCCGCATGCAACACCTTAACATGATAAATTCTTCTAAACCATTACCTATGCAAAGATTGTCATCAATATCCCATCCAAATGGGCTACAGAGTGATGTCATGTTTGTTTTAGCGGTTTCCCTCATGTATCCTTCCTGGCAAACAAGATCACACCAAGTACCATCATACCGAGAACAGCTATCTGGAGCATAGGCATAGCCAATGGTCTTATCACACTGGATTACTAGACAAAAAGTCAGTATCATTTAGCAGGGTTAAAACTTTAACCAGTGGGTTAGGGCTTGACGATATGTCTTTGGCTTGGCCCGCCGTGGTTCAACTATTGTTTTTCATTTACTCTGGCATACAGTAGAATTAGCCAAGAGTACTCGTCTTTGTTTATTATAGTGATTAATTTGATTTTTGTGTTTTCGCTTTGATGCATTGACTAAGTTGGGAGCCTTTATGCGAACCGAATTTTTATGTGTTTCTGTATTAAGAGTAGCATCGGGACCCAGGGCTAAGTTGGCTAGCTGTAAAAGTGCTTAAAACCCCCCGGTGGTTTGCTCTACTGACCGTTCTAAGGCGGTGGTCTCGGTGTTGGTCTTACTCTTTGTTGCTTTGTGGCTTATTCTATGAGGCGATTTGTTGTATGTCTTTCCATGTGTCATTTTGATCTTGTGTTTTCTAGTCCTTTTAGTATTGCAATTACCTCGCTTGGGGAAGAGAGAGCTAATCTTAGTGCTTTTCGTATGGTTTTTCGATTTGTGCTTGTCTGGATTTGTCGGTTTCCTCTTCCTCTTGTGGTCTGGGAAGGACTGCGGTTTGTAATTGTGGCACACCCTGGACTTTTCTCTTACCATTTTTTTGGAAATATCATACCCGGCTTGTCCTAACTGTCCCATTTCCCAAAGAACAGGTAAGGAATTTCAATTTTAATTATGATTAAAATCATTCAAGAAAAGTGGAACAATACACACACACATAGTGTGTGTGTGTGTGTGTGTGTGTGTGTGTGTGTGTGTGTGTGTGTGTGTGTGTGTGTGTTGTGTTTTTTTTGTTTTTGTTTATTTTTTTTTCTATATGTCTTGTGATGCTTTGCTTTCTGTTTAACTAATTGTGTTGTGGTGCCAGCATTTTGGTCACCTTCAACAACTCCCCATTTTGCTTTCAGTTTTACTAGTTGTGATTAAGAGTGGCATCGGGACCAAGGGTGAAGTTAGCTGGCCGTGAAAGTGCTTTAAACGCACCCCCCCCCCCCGCCCCCGGTGGTTTACTCTACTGACCGTTCTAAGGCGGTGGTCCCAGTGTTAGTCTTACTCTTTGTTTTGTTTTGTGGTTTATTCTACGAGGCGATTTGTTTTATGTCTTACCTTGTGTCATTTTGTTCTTGTGTTTTTCAGTCCTTTTCGCATTGCGATTACCTCGCTTGGGGAAGAGAGAGCTAATCTTAGTGTTTTTCGTATGTTTGTTCGACTTGTGCTTGTTTGGATTTGTCGGTTTTCTCTTCCTCATGGTGTCTGGGAAGGGCTGCGGTTTGTGATTGTGGCACTCCCTGGACTTTTCTCTTTCCCTTTTTTGCGTAAGGACAATACAGTGTTCTGTACGAATATGTTTATTGAAAAAAGAAAAACAAAATCAGCATGAACGTCCGAAACATATCTGGTAATACCCAACATGTGTCATTCAAAATGATGTTGTAAAATTTGCAATCAAACGTTTTTTTCAGGTTTATCGTAGCGGCCATATCAAACATGTTTTTGGTTTGTTGAAACTCTATTTCTGTATACTTTTTGTAGTAAAGCCTATCAAAAAACGGTAGAAGGTTTATTTGAAATGCAGTGTGCATGCGATATTTACAAATTGATGTCAGACAGGAAAACGGGGTACATACCGTTAATTCTGGAAACCGACCGGAGTGTAACTAATGACGTCACGTTTGCATATGCGCATAAGACAAAAAAAAAAAAAACATTATGATTTTTGTTTTGTGTATTCTTTTACTTCGCTTTTAGATACACAAGGTTTTGTATACTTAGAATTTGTAAAGTATAATCTGGGCCTCTGTAGAAATGCAATGTATGCGAACTTGCTATACAGTTGTTTTAAATGGCATGGCCTTCTTCCTATATCGAAATAATTCGTATATCATTCCAATGCTAGGGTTAGCAAAGTTTGAGTACTGGAGTCCGTACTATTATGGAATTGATACGATTGAGTCTGTGTCTGCAAAATTGTCTCCTTTTGCGAAATAGCAGCAACACAGTCACTTCTATTGGTTCCCCTATAGTTCCCTTTTTAAACTTTTTTGACATTTTCTGTTGTAGTTTTATTTCTTATCAAAGTTCTGTCTTCGGTGACATTTCATTTGTGATGTTATATAGTTTCATTTAGATCTCATCCAGTGCCTTGAGAAGATTTATATTCAGTGATTGTAATATTTCCTGGTCGTCAGCATGTTTACTGCTTTACTTGTAGAGGAACGATGTCAACTGTCATTAAACAATGTGAGGTTTGGCGAGTCGTGCTCAGCAAAAGTAAATGAACAATGTGAGTATACATGTGCAGAAGGATACTATCCACTACAGAGTCCTGCATCCGCCATATGTCTTAGAGGAGCCCACTGGAATATTGGAAACGACTTCTGTAAAGGTAATCCTCTTATTACTGTCATATGAACCATTATTTTGTAGATCGAATATACCAACCGTACACAATATATATATAAGTAGGGAGAAGGAGCATAACATCTAACAAAATGTCTTTTTGGTGGCACGGGATCCAGAAAGGATGCTGAAACGATAGGCGTTAAACTATATGTTGAGAGGTAATCATTAACAGTGCAAATGATTTGTTTATCTGAGGCCGTTCGGCTTTCCCCTTCTTTTATTTTAAAAAAATGACATAAAAATGTAAAATTTACAAATAAAAGATTATAACCTTTTCGGGCCCATGTTATCTGGCCCGCTGCGCCTTGATAACTGATCGTGTTTAGATATATGTGAAAATGTAAACAATACGCGGAAACACAACGTGCAAAAAGAATAAAGCTTATCTTCACCATCAACACAATGTGCAAAACGTATAATGCTTATCTTTACTATCAACACCACTCTACACATATACGCAATGTATACAATGCACAAGTTACGTAAAATTACATTAACAAAACGTTCCATATGGGGTGAACAAGGGTGACCAGTAGGGGGAATCATTGTTCCTAAGTCAGGGCATGCGACAGCTTATGTGGAACGTTTTGTTCATGTGATTTTACGTATGTTGGGCCCATTTGCCTTACGTATTGGTGAAAAAACACTCAGTTTGGTGTATATCCCTTTCGGTGTAAGGTTTATGTTCGATTTGCGCTTGCTTGATTTTGCCTGTTTCCTCTTCCTTTTGGTGTCTAGAAAGAGCTGCGGTTTAAGGCTGACATTATTTGAGGCTTTCAATTCAACTTCAAGATACCTTTAAGATTTATTAAATATTGACAATATTTACTTTGATTAAATGGTGGACCACATATACCCGACAGAACTCCAATTAAATAGAGCAAATTCTTCCGATACCGAGGCACCTTTTCGAATTTTAATCTGTGTATATCTAATGGTACAGTTTCAACCAAAATTTATGATAAAAGGGACAATTTTGATTTTGATGTAGTCAATTTCCATTTTCTGGATGGCGATGTCCCCCGGCGTATCTCATATGGAGTATACATATATCAACTTATTAGACTCGCCAGAGCTTTGATGCACTGACTGAGTTGGGAGCTTATACAAACCGAATTTTTATGTATTTCTGTATTAAGAATTGCATGGGGACCCAGGGTGAAGTTGGTTAGCTGTAAAATGCTTTAAACCCCCGGTGGTCCCGGTGTTAGTCTTACTCTTTGTTGCTTTGCGGTTTATTCTACGAGGCGATTTGTTGTATGTCTTTCCGTGTGTCATTTTGTTCTTGTGTTTTTCAGTCCTTTTAGTATTGCGATTACCTCGCTTGGGGAAGAGAGCTAATCTTAGTGCTTTTCGTACGTTTGTTCGATTTGTGCTTGTTTAGATTTGTAGGTTTCCTCTTCCTCTTGGGGTCTGGGAAGGGCTGCGGTTTGTGATTGTGGCACTCCCTGGACTATTTTCTTACCTTTTTTGACACAAAGCTGAAAGAATATAGGTCGTTAGTGCTGCTAACACTATTATACGCATGCGAAATTTGAGTTGGGAGCCTTTATGCGAACCGAATGTTTATGTATTTCTGTATTAAGAGTAGCATCGGGACCCAGAGTGAAGTTAGCTAGCTGTAAAAGTGCTTTAAACCCCCCGGTGATTTGCTCTACTGACCGTTCTAAGGCGGTGGTCCCGGTGTTAGTCTTACTCTTTGTTGCTTTGTGGTTTATTCTACGAGGCGATTTGTTGTATGCCTTTCCGTGTGTCATTTTGTTCTTGTGTTTTTCAGTCCTTTTAGTATTGCGATTACCTCGCTTGAGGAAGAGAGAGCTAATCTTAGTGTTTTTCGTACGTTTGTTCGATTTGTGCTTGTTTGGATTTGTCGGTTTCCTCTTCCTCTTGGGGTCTGGGAAGGGGTTCGGTTTGTGATTGTGGCACTCCCTGGAGTTTTCTCTTACCTTTTTTTGTATCTGTTACACGGAAACCACATTTCTCAATTTTTAATATAATAATATATAATGCTGTAATCATAATTGTTACAGTTTATAACAAACAGAGTTTTTGTTTATTTTGCCTTTTTATGGATGGTGATAGTCCCCTTACAACAGCCTATGGTGTGTATCTTTCTAAGCCTAGTCATTTTGCTAGAGTATCTATTCAAGTCAGTGCAGTAATAGTATGAAGTAATTCTTGATTGATACATTTCTAAACACGAGTATAAGTAAACTAAACCGTGTAAACTATTTTAAAGATTTTATCGCCGTCATTTTGAATCAATTTTCAAATATAACGTAGGCTTGAAAACACTTCTGCATGACCGTATATCGGTACCCGATTTTAATAGTGACTTAGTATAGAAATTCAAGAGGCTGGTAGGTAATATAGGTTTTTCCTGAACAACTAAAAATTGCACCATGTTACAGAATCATAGATGATCTCTTGAATAAGTTGCAACGGATAGCATGCATGATTGTTGATACTGTTATAGTTAATAACTTCGCTTCCCTTCCAGCTGAATGACGACGAGTCGGGCTCATAATAAATGACCGTTCATACCTCCATCTCTTTCAGAAGGTTGGTGCCCGACTACCCTTGCTTAAGGGTGGGCTTTGTGATTGTCTTTACTTGGTATCTTTACATATGTTTTAATCTTTCTTACTTGGACCGAACAGATATTTACACAGAGCGAACGCATAACACGGAGCGAAAATATACTTCCATGGAGGAGTGAAAATATACTTCCATGGAGGAAACATATACTTACTCGGAGTAAACACATATTAAATTTGGTCCGCAGCGCACGAAAATAGCCCGTATGCGGACAACGCAGGCTGATGAGAGCCTTCATAACCTGCTTACAGAATTAATAAATATTGTAGGGTATGTCGACATAGAATGTCCTGAACCGATTGCATATATTCGCACGCTTATCTGGACCTTCGCTGTTCGCACATAGCACCATGGCTTTTTAACCCATTATTTGTAATTTAGAGCTGCATCAGAATAACCGATCGAGTATAAATAGCCTAAATATCCCGCCCCACCCTCAGTAGTTTTTTTTTTTTTTTTTTTACGCTTACCAAGTTCCTCTTTTTGGATTACAAGAATATTTCATTTATATCGAACCGATCTTTCATCAAAGGTGGGCGAAAACCGGAAAACGTGGGGAAAAACCACCTTACCATCCGTTAGCAGAACTTGGCTTTCCCACATGTGACCCGAGCGAGGCTCGAACCACAGCGGCGAGAAACCTAATGGATTAAGAGTCAATTCGCCTATCCATTAGGCTACGGGGGCCCGCTTTTGATTATTCATTGCTTGTCAGCCAGTTTTCGCAATTGTGCATTTCTGTCTTGTTCTTCATCTCTTCTTACGGTGCCTTGGAAGGTTGTTTTTCGCGTTTTTGGCCTCTCCTGAGAAATTTTATTTCTTATATTTTCCCTAACCCTGTTCAATTCAGGCAAAAATGGCATCAACAAAGAATACCATGGTTTTTCATTTTCCTGTCCCCTTGATAATATCTCAATTCGGTCTAGTACTTTTGTCTGTATAATGATGGGTACAATTGTGCACTCCCTTGTGGAGGTTTGTGTCGTTTTATTAGGAAATATACTTTATGTTGTCCCTTTCTCAGGATTGGCTTGATCACAGATATTGATAGCGAGGCACCACTCTTCTGAAACAGATTGAGTGGGAAGTCGTCATTTAATCTGATTTCCAAACATTGTCGTGTAATTAAATAAGGTAGGAAAGTAATCAACTGTGGTCGGGTTGTATACAGCGTTCGTAGCAGCTGACAATCTTTTGTATTTTATTTAAAAAAAAAAAAACTCAGTTTTTTAAGAACCTTTCTTAATTTATAGATTGTCACTGTAAGATACAGAATTCACTGTAATATACAGAATCCAAGAGACCTTCTCGCAGAACTGTTTTCAAGCCGAAGTATCTCTTTACATTAATTCAGAATTGCTACAATAACAGTTCCTAGCTAAATTCCCCATTATTTTTATTGCTGGCTTTTCTTAGGCGCTACTTTCAGTTTGGTACTTTTTGTCAACTGTTATGTAGTGTTTCACTTTCTATTTTTTTAACAGTTTAAGATATATTCAGTCAAGTTTGGGTGACAGAGTTTCCACCTTTTTATTGTGGGTCTGATTTTATCAGTTCCTGTTCTCTTACTTACTTTACAATGCTTTTATACTGGAAGGTCTGCTTAAATTTAAAGAGCGCAACATCAGAAAACATATCTTCGAACATGTGCGCCTAGTGAAGATTCAGATCAGCCTGCGCATTCGTTCAGTCTGAACTAATTATTCACTGGGCGCATTTTGGATGGCCAAGAACCTAATATTTTTCGTGTGAAGACTCTAATCAGACTGCGAGAATGCGAGGACAGATTTGATTCTTCGTTTGGCACACATGTCAAAAAGCTGTTCTTCTCACATTGTGGCATAATATTTTCTGAGAATTTTGTTTCCAAATGCAATCCTTTTTGACTTTGATTTTACTCTATTCTAGCTTGTGTGACGGCCGTAAAAAGTCTCCCCGTACATCATCATAGTGCAGGTTCTATTTTATTTCTTTTGGTATCACTGAGTCCATCCTGGTTATTTTGAAAATCAAATACCGCTTAAGCCGGCGCTAGGGTGCGTATGCAACCTTGCAACCTGCATTGTTGCATATGAAGAGAGACAATCGAACCGAGTCTCCGATTTTCGTACAGTTGTGTGTTCTTTGTTTTCCGAAGGCAATCCTTTTTTACTTTTATTAAACTTTTATTCCGATTATTTATGTCACTGACGTCAAAATGCTGTAGCCAAACGACTTAATCGAGACATATATACAGTATAGGATAGAAACGACACACACACACACACACACACACACACACACACACACACACACACATATATATATATATGTAATTTGCAATTTGTTTTTATTTCCAAGGGCAATCGTTTTGACCTTTATTGATGTGGATCTGCTTGTGTCAGTTCCTGAGTTAACATATTTACCTTGCAGCTACCAGTGCCTTGTAGTAAATATAATCGAGCAAAACTCCTTAGAGGCAACTGTCATATATTTATAATCGAGCAAAACTCCCTGCCAGCAACTATCGCAACTATCAGTGATCTTAATCAAGCAAAAATCCCTGCAGACAGCTGTCAGGAATCATAATAGAGCAACACTCTCTACAGGCAACTGTCAGTAATTACAATCGAGCAAAACTCCCTACAAGCAACTGCCAGTAATCAAAATCGAACAAACGTCCCTGCAGACAACTGTTAGTAATCATAAACCAGCGAAACTCCCTATAAGTGCCTGCCAGTAATAGTACTTGAGTAAATTTATCGATTTATGAAATGGGTGACAAAGACAATACGCTATGAAATATATGAGTAGGACATAGGCATATAATGACACCACAGTGCTTAAGTCCCTGTTTGAGTTAGCGTATGCCAGATTTGATGATTGTAGGTATTTTAATCAATCTGTTATTAAGCTAAATACTACGTTTGAGGAACAACACTAATTCGACAATGAAATATGTCAGGTCATAACAGATAACCACAGCCTTTGGGTAAAACTGGTTTAAGCCCCACAGGACTTTTATGTTTTCTTTTTTTTTCTACTGGTCGTTCCAAGGCGGTTTCACTGTTGCAGTTCTTCTTTGTGCGTCGCGATTACGTATGTAACATTTGATTTGTCATTATTTGTTACACTTCTCACCTTCTTTTTGTGCACCTAAAAGTCGATGCTTCGTGATCGTGGCACCTAAAAGTCGGTGCTTCGTGATCATGGTATTTTCTAGGTATCCACTTGTAACTGAGCCAGCGCATGACACAATATACAATGAGACTTGTGTGACCAGCAAAGATTCAGATCAGCCCACGCATCCGCGCAGTCTGATCAGCCTTCGTTGATCGTATGTGCCTTCTACAGATGATTATAGTTTCCATAGTTTTTCGGAGGACAAATGAACTACTATATCGCAACTGATAGCTTATTATTACAAGCAGGTGCAACAAAATTATATTTGTTATCTATAACCAAAGGGTTTACCTTCTGAAAAGCACAACTGCAATTCCAATGATAATTATTATAAGAATAACGGCCCCGATTGTAATACCAACAGCTTGGCCAGTGGTTAAGTCAGAGGACGACACGTTTTGAAGCGGCTTATGTTTATCCACTGAAATCAAAGATACGAATGCTACCTCAACGAACCGTTCAACATACCAAATGCCTCCTTTATTGCAGATCAGGCTCTGTTTTGTTACCAAGGAGGCCCATGTTGTACCTGTTTCGTGTAAATCAGGCCAGTATTATCGAAGCATTTATTTCAATTCCTTGATATTTGTATGGATACAAAAAATATTGAGAATATTAATTTTAAACAAATGGTTAATAAAAACTAACTTTAAGAACTTCAGTAAAACCTAATCCATCTAATAGAAAAACAGTATGTCTAATTCGTCAATATTTATTCATATAAACTACACGAATTTTCTTGAAGAAATGGGCAACTTTGAATTAGATATTGAAAATTATCCGTCTATATATATATATATATAGGACAAATTTCAGGTTAGGTTATAGAAAAGTTCATCATATGCAGTAATATACCTTGTAATTCCTAAGGCTAAATATGATATTGGTAGCGATGCGCTTGAATGGTGAAGCCTTAGCAGTGACACACTCATCTTATTTGCAAACATGTTTGCTGTCCATTTCTGTTAAGGATCACAAATTTTGTTTCTTTTTTTTTATTTCACTTGTGTTTCCTGTATTGATGGACGGAAGATTTACTTATGAATCTTTCTGATTCTCAGATTCTTTTTTTTTTTTTTCTCCTAGCGGACAATAATTAGTATTTGTTTATGTTTGTATATCAGAAGAAATTAATTTTGCGACAATTTCTGATGTTTAAGCCAGATACAGTACTGCAGATGTACCCATTGACAATCCAGTCTACAAATTGGCAACTCTAAACGTTGTAGACGATACAGGGTACAATACTTTATACCCACAAGACGTTTATGTTAAAATCAGATTAGGTTTGATATAGGCTTACTAAAATGTCTGTCCACTTTTAATAGTATTTGCTTTGTAAACCGCATGTCTCGTAATGTAACTTTTCCTATGTTTACTGTAAAATGAGATACATTATAAAACTAAAATACGTGAAATGGGACAATAAAGCACAAAGAACTAACGTTGATTTGACCTCATATTGTATATAACAACTAATGACAAACCGTCTGTAAAGTTTATAATGATGGCGTCAGAGGAACATCTTAAGAGTTCTTATTTTGTACCCTGCCGAATATATTTTAGCCAGGGGTTTGCAAGAACATTCCTAGTTGTAAATGTACTGCTTTTAAGTTTTTATATTTCGAAAGGCTAATTTGGCGATTATTGTCTTGTCCATATAATTCCCGTTATGTTTCTTTATTTCACTCTTGCGTTATTGACGAATTCAGAAACAAAAACATGTCTTGCTCAAGAATCTTTCTGATTCTCAGATTATTCTTTTTCTCCTAGGGGACGATAATTAGTATTTGTTTATGTTTGTATTTCAGAAGAAATTTTGCGACAATTCCTGATGTTTCAGCCAGATACAGTACTGCAAATGTAGCCATTGACAATCCTGTCTACAAATTGGCAACTCTAAACGATGTAGACGATACAAGGTACAATACTTTATATCCACAAGACGTTTATGTTAAAATCAGATTATGTTTGATATAGGCTTACTAAAATGTCTGTCCACTTTTAATAGTATTTAAAAAAATGTCTTGCTCAAGTTCGAAACGATGCAATTTCGAAAATTCTATTCGACAGAGTAATACGTAACAAAAGAGGTCCGTAATGCAGCAGAGCTAACACATTTATTTGAAATGAAATGCATCACGAAAACACGCCTATATAATTTTGACGCCCTGAAACCCCACTTTTACATAGTAAAACTGGGGTTTGCAAGGTATACATTATTTGTCTTATTTCTGCTCAACAACATAGATTATGGGTACTCGTTAGAACCGCCTCGCTTATGCGGTTCTAACGAGTACCCACAATCTATGTTTTGAGCAGAAATATGAAAAATATTAGAGTTTTTTTTTTTGTTTTGTTTTTTTTTTTTCATCCGAACATTTTCAGTTTTTGGAGTTGAAATTTTCTATAGATTTGAATAGGCGTGTTTTCGTAATGGTAAAGTATGCTCTAGATTGGGTACTAACTGTGCACCGTTACTTGCCGACTTAATTTTATACTCGTACGAGGCGGAGTTTGTACAAAGTCTCCTCCAAGCAGGCAAGAAATACCTCGCACAACAATTCAATTTCACCTACAGATATATAGATGATGTATTGTCTCTGAAAAACACAAAATTTGCAGAGTATTTAGAATTCATCTATCCACGTGAACTTGAAATAAAGGAAACAATGGAGACTGCAGCCTCCTCCTCATACTTAAATTGTTATCTCTACATTGACAATGGAAAGCTTACTACTAGGCTTTACGACAAACGGGATGACTTCAATTTTCCCATTGTTAACTTTCTATTCCTGAGCAGTAATATCCCTTCTGCACCAGCATACGGCGTTTACGTTTCACAGTTAATCCGTTATGCCAGAACCTGTTCAAATTATCAGGACTCCATGGAGCGTGGGAAAGTGCTCACTACAAAGTTGTTGAGCCAGGGGTATCAAAAAACTAAACTGGTAGCAACACTTAAGAAGTTCTATGGGAGACATCATGATCTAGTCAATCCCTACAATGTGGCAGTTTCCAGAATTGTTTCTGGCCAGGAAGTAGACTTCCCAAATCCCGGACATACGCTTCTACCGATATTTCCTTCGTTCAGGCCTAAAGGCATGGTGGGCGAAGCTTGCTTACCAAGTAATGCTTACTATCCGCGGACGCCTGATTACACCCTTTGTTCTGGGGTCCATGTCTTTGGTCTGAACATTCTGATTCGTCATTCGTTTATGGATTTATGAGTTTGGATTACGGCTTTGGTACCATGACCGCAACTACATACTACATTTCACTCTTCACAACAAAAGTGGCTGAAATAGAGCCAATTCTTCCTATACTGAGGCATTTTTTTTTAATTTGAATCTATGTATATCTAATGGTACAGTTTCCACCAAACTGTATGATAATCTGGACGATTTTGATTTTGATATAGTCAGTTTCCCTTTTCTGGATGGCGATGTCCCCCGGCATATCTCATATGGGGTGTACATATCTTAGCTTATTAGATTCGCCAGAGCTTCTTCAAATCGAAGTGACTTTAACTGCCGTAAAAACCCTTACTGCCAAACTTCGTAGGCACGGTTATCGTTATTTTAAACTTCATCAGGCGTTTTCGAAATGTTATCGCAGACACAGTGCCTTGGAAGAAAAAATATAACGTCAGTCTGGAAACACTTCCGCAACAAGGTATTTCGGAATTAGAATTTTACGGTGACTTAGTGCACAGATTTAGAAAAATTGTGGGAAAAGCAAACTTTTCTGATCAATTCAGAAAACTAATTAACCGTTATAAAAAGAATTGGCTATAACCTGGATATTATGCGGCAGACTGCATGCCTAGTTATCAACCCAATCATTATTGATGTCTACGTTTAACTCTATAATTGCACGACGGCGGTTCGGGCTTCAGAATCAATGAGGCCTCTTCGTATAACGTTAACCAGTGGGTTGGGTGGTTGGCTAGCTATAATAGTGCTTTAAACGTTTGTTCGATTTGTGCTTGTTTGGTTCTCCTACCTTATTTTCGTCCGCCTAGGTTCAACTATTGGTTTTCATTTACTCTGGTACACAGTAGAATTAGCCATAAGTAGTCTTTGATTATCATAGTGATTAATTTGATTTTTTATGTTTTTGCTTTGATGCTTGGATGAGTTGGGAGCCTTTAGTCGAACCGAATTTTTATGTATTTCTGTATTAAGCGTAGCATCGGGACCTAGGGTGAAGTTCGCTAGCTGTAAAAGTGCTGTAACCCCACCCCCACCCCACCCCCACACACACAACCGGTGGTGGTTTCTTATACTGACCGTTCTAAGGCGGTGGCTCTTGTGTTAGTCTTACTCTTTGTTGCTTTGTGGTATATTCTACGAGGCGACCGATTTGTTCTAAGTTTTGCCTGATGTTATTTTGGTCTGTTGTTTCAGTCCTGTGAGTATTGCGATTATCTCGCATGGAGAAGAGAGAGTTTTGTACTTTTGTTCGATTTGCGCTTGTTACGAGTCGTAGGTTTCGTCTGTTTCCTATTCCTCTTGGTGTCTGAGAAGGGCTGTGGCTTGTGATTGTGGCACTCCTTTGACTTTTCTCTTACCTGTTTTGTATTTAATATTTTAAAAGCGTAGAGATTCGTTTTTAGAATGAAGAGTACAAATTCACAGTATGTTATATTATTTTAACTTGACCCTTTCCCCCCTGCGTTTCTGACGTGGACTCTTGTTTCTGTGACTTGATCATGCCCAATGTTGTAAAAACGGGCTTCAGTCTATAGGGCTAATAGTAAGCAGTGTAAATTCTTATGATGGGCCATCTCATCAGGATCTACACTGTTTGTTTAAACGGGCTGAAATAGTTAAGAAGTAATGATGACTGCAAACTGCACGCATAATAAATTGCAATGTAGCATCCACGCTTTCTGCGTTTGTGTTTGCGATAAATATTTAGTAATAGGCGTTATAATAATAGTGTAATTGTAATGGCCAATAAGAGCTGTCGCAGGACAGCGTAGCTTGCCTGAATCGCGCTGAACCTAACAACTTTGCCAAAAATAACATATTTTTTTCTAAGTCCGTGATATTGACCTCAAGGTCACTAATGTGGCTACGTAATTTTAGAATGTAAGTAAACAGTATCTTTCAAAATTATAGCCTTTAAAACATATGTAACACTTATCTTGGTGCTTTTCGTACTTTTGTTCGATTTGTGCTGGTTTGGATTTGTCGGTTTTCTCTTCCTCTTAGTTTCTGGGAACGGCTGCGGTTTTTGATTGTGGCACTCCCTGGACTTTTCTCTAACCTTTTTTTTTTTTTTTTGATGGCACAGTATTCACACTAGTACCTAACATCAGGGCAAGTATAAACTATTTCCATCTAAAGGTTCAGGAGATATAGCCTTTAAAACATTTAACCAAAACCTTTCACCAACACAGACGCTGTGGTGAGTGCTATAGCTCTACCTGTACCTATACTTTTCATGCGAGAAAAAAAATGAATGATAGTATACAAATACTACATTCTTGAGAGGGTGACGGTACGAAGGTTCGCCTTGAGGATAATCATATTTGAAGAATGAACTTTTATACAATCACCCTCTCCAGAAAATTGTATTTATTTCATTGCATCTAGCGTGCATAAGTCAGCAGTGTTTGAATTTTCAGTTCCATCGGAAAGGTAATGAGAAAAGTAAGCTGTTTGAAAGTTAAGGCGAAATGCATACTTCAAACAAATGAATTCATGTTTCTTCTGAAACTGTTCGTTTTAATGCAGTTAAAAGTGTATATCCCGTATATCCATTGTTACGAGCAAGGCGTAATGCGAAAGAAATGAAAGTGAAACCAGCAACAAGCTTTGAATTATTAACAATATTTATTCACAAAAATATAAGACAAGATGCAAAACGAAAGAATGTAAGTAAACAGTATCTTTCAAAATTTTAGTTCACTTAGGCCCTCAGAAATATTTCATGAGAATATTTAAAACAAATCCTTTGAGTAACAGTTTCTGATCCAACAATTTGAAGTTCCTGAATTCAGAATTTAAGTCCAGAATAAATAAAATATTTAACTAATCCAGTATATAATAATTTCTAGTGAAATTACGCAAAGATGCCCATATGAAAATCTTTTTTCCTTATATAATATCAAAGAGCATTCGAGAAAAAGAATTTACTAGAGAAATCACTTATTGTCTAGTTTTGGCAAAGAATCTTCCAAATGTTCTTTGACATATCAAATATGGCTCAATCCAAAACATTTCTTTCCGGAAGATTCATGAAAATAATGATACTTAAAATAATCACACAACCTATATATAACACCATGTTTTTTATGATCCCGGTGTTGGTCTTACTCTTTGTTGCTTTGTGGTTTATTCTACGAGGCGATTTGTTTTATGTCTTACCTTGTGTTATTTTGTTCTTGTGTTTTTCAGTCCTTTTAGCATTGCGATTACCTCGCTTAGGGAAGGGAAATTAATTGCACGACGGCGATTCGGGCCTTAGATTCAATGACGGCCTCTTCGTAAAACTTTAACCAGTGGGTTGGGGCTTGACGATATTTGGGCTTGACGATATCGCCGTGGTTCAACTATTGGTTTTCATTACTCTGGCATACAGTAGAATTAGCCATGAGTACTCGTCTTTGTTTATTATAGTGATTAATTTGATTTTTATGTTTTCGCTTTGATGCATTGACTGAGTTGGGAGCCTTTATGCGAACCGAATGTTTATGTATTTCTGTATTAAGAGTAGCATCGGGACCCAGGGTGAAGTTAGCTAGCAGTAAAAGTGCTTTAAACCCCCCGGTGGTTTGCTCTACCGACCGTTCTAAGGCGGTGGTCCCGGTGTTAGTCTTACTCTTTGTTGCTTTGTGGTTTATTCTACGAGGCGATTTGTTATATGCCTTTCCGTGTGTCATTTTGTTCTTGTGTTTTTCAGTCCTTTTAGTATTGCGATTACCTCGCTTGAGGAAGAGAGAGCTAATCTTAGTGCTTTTCGTACGTTTGTTCGGTTTGTGCTTGTTTAGATTTGTCGGCTTCCTTTTCCTCTTAGGGTCTGGGAAGGGCTGCGGTTTGTGATTGTGGCACTCCCTGGACTTTTCTCTTACCTTTTTTTTTTACGATTTCTTAACTTTCTCCCAAACGCTACCATACTGCATAGGTACTGGATACTTTGTGAAATCAGCTTTTTTTTTTTTTTTTTTTTTTTTTTTTTTTGTTGGTTTTTTTGCACGGAGTGAAGATGTGTATGTGTTTTTCTATACTTTTCTGATTATTTCTTCTCACTTTTTCAGCTTTGTAAACTTGCTTTTGTGTTGTTGTTTTTTTTTTTTTTGTTTTTTGTTTTTGTTTTTGTTTTTTTTTGTTTTGCGAAACTTTCTATATTGTATAGCCAGTAGGCACTCTATAAAATCAATCCTCTTACAGATTTACACTTATTGTTTTGAGACTTTACAGCTGGTTGCTACATGGAGTGAAAATGTACATGTGTTTTTTTTCATGCATGTCGAGTAATTGCAATTTCCTTTTTCCCCCTTTGATATTTTTTTTCACAAATTGAATAGGCAGTCTTTTCCACCTACACCTTTGCACCGATTGTTTTGAAACTTTGTTTTATTATTTTTTTATTATTATTATTATTATTATTATTACTATTTTTTTATTTTTCATGGAGTGAAAATGTATGTCTTGATTTTCAATGCTTTTCTGATTATTTCATTCTCACTTTTACAGCTTTATTAAATTGTTTTTATTTAATTTAGTGTTGTTTTTTTTTTGTTGTTGTTTTTTTTTGTTTTTTGATGTTTTTTTTTTTGTTTTTTTTTTTTTTTTTATTTGGCTAGAATTCTATTATATTGTATAGACAGTGGGTATCTTATAAGAGCAACTCCCTTTACAGTTTTGCACTGATTATTTTGAATCTTTGCAGATGGTTGCTACATGGTATGAAAATGTGCATGTGCTTTTTGTAAAATCTTTCAATGACTTTTGCTAACTCGGTCAAATTTATCCTATATTGTGAAGTCAACTCCTATTACGGCTTGGTATTGACCGTTTTGAAATTTTGCAGTCATCTTTTACATGTATTGAAAATATGCATGTGAATTTTAAAAACGTTTTTTTCTTTCTTTTTTTTTTTTTTTTTTTTTTTTTTTAGTGTTTTAAATCTTTTAGCCTGAAGCTTTTATACACTCTTTTTTTTCTTCCTTCTCATATAGAGCTATAACGAGGTTATAATCAAATTCTCTGACAGCATTAGTTGACATTATAAAATGCACAACATGTTTTCGTAACTACATGTCAACCGAAAATGCTATTCTTTTCAGTGATTAAAAAAAGTCTAAAATTTGCAATTTGCCCACAATAAAAATTTAGAGCGATATTTTTTTTTTTTTTTTTTTTTTTGCAAAATTCAATAGGGTACTGGGTAGTTTGGATGCATGTTTAGTACACAAGAGCTACTTATTCAAACCTCCTAAAATGTTCACATGTTTTATAAGGAACATCAATAATGTAAACATCAGTGGAGTTAATCGAACACATTTTCTAAGAAAATGTTCCAAAAACCCCAGTTAACTGCAGACACTTCATAAGTCAGATCTATTTTTAGGTCGTAAATTTGCAGTTAATATTTCAAAACAAAGCATAGAAACAGAAAAGTCATATGGCTGTCAATCACTAATCAATCTTGTCATTTAGAAAAAAAAAACAACAAAAACAACGCCAATCGAAAAACATCTTTCGGAATGATGTCGAAAGCACAGTTGCAACATGTTCTAAACTGAGAAATTAACGGGAATAAATAAACTGGCTGGGGAGGTAATTCCTGTCTAAATTGATATTGTCTCCTCTGAAAAGAGGGCTACAATAAAATGCAAGAATTTGCTCTTCGGGGCAAATAATGTCCTTTGTCTTTAGACTTTTTTTAGAAGTGCTAGAAGTGCAGTAAAGCAAATAGGAAGTCAAAACAAGTGTTTCTATTGGTGGAAATGGCGGAAAAAACTACAAAATGCATCCAGTTCCTTAAATGGTTAAGAGATGTAGATGTTAAATGAATTGCCCAAAGAAATTATGTACAGTAAAACCGTATATTCATAGTGAAACCAAGCATGACAGACACATTACGAAAACACGCCTATATAATTTAGACCCCCTTAAACCCCACTTTTATATAGTAAAACTGGGGTTAACAGGGGTATGCATTATTTTTCTTATTTCTGCTCAAAAACATAGATTGTGGGTACTCGTTAGAACCGCCTCGCCGAGGCGGTTCTAACGAGTGCCCATAATCTATGTTTTGAGCTGAAATATGAAAAATATCAGATTTTTTTTATCTGACAATTTTCATTTTTTTGGTGGTAAGATTTTCAATATATTTGAATAGGCATGTTTTCGTAATGATTGCAACGTACTCCTCAAGTTAGCAAACAATCTCAGGCACGAATCAAAATAACTTATAGTTGGGCAAGGCTTGTTATCCTTGCAGAATTTAAAGGTAGAGGGGAATGATTTTATTTTATTTTTTTTTTTTTTTTTTTTTTTTGTTTCTCCCTTTTTCATTCCTGTACCTCTTTCGTCCCTTTCCCTCTCTTTCATATACTCTACTTTCTCTTCTATCTCTTTTCTCCCTTTCTCTGGGAGACGACACAAAATGACCCACATGGGTTGACGTGTCGTTAAACCCTAACACAGTGAATACATGCCTTAGAATTTCAACAAATATCTAATTTAGCCGACCTCGGTGGCTGTCGGATGCGGACTAGCCGCCACGTCAAAAATGTACCCTCGGACATGTGCGCCCAGCGAAGTTCGCATTCGTATAGTCTCGTCAGAATCTTCATTATGTGCATTTCGAATAGCAAAGAATGCAAAGTTGTTTTTTGTCTTTTTGTTTGTTTGTTTGTTTGTTTGTTTGTTTGTTTTTTTTGTTTTGTTTTTTTTTAATTCATGCAAACAAAAAGGCTCAGATGAGACTGCACGGATGCGCAGGCTGATTTAGTCTTCGTTGAGGGCACATGTCTGAAGACACGTTTTCTTACTTTTCAGCTCATCTGTTAACAGTTATCGGATATAGATAACCTTGGGTACGCGCAAATCCAGCCGGATTGTAGCTGATATGGTGTTTATCTGAAATTGTGTGTCTTACCATAGGCGTGTTCAGAAAGAACCATGTGTGTGTTCAGATAAGTCATAAATAGATCAGACTTACTACTGCTGAAAGTTGCATAAATATCGTTGTCGTTGTCTACATTCATGTACATATTAGTCCCGTTTCTTCTTATTGATTTATATGCATTTTGTTATCGCAGTCGCTTTTCCTGTATGCGTTCAAATTGTATTTGTTTGCTATACTTAATAGCCACGACAGACAATGCTATTATATTGGCAATTCAGAATCATATATAGCATAACAGGGTATATAGGAGTAAACATTAGGCAGATTTTCTTAATTTAGCAGTTACTACGGAGGCTTTCCAATCTATGCAGTTCCTACCTTTTAGACTATATAGAATTGTCCCAATGCACTTAATATCCTAACCTCTATCCATCACGAAAACACGCCTATATAATTTTGACCCCCTCAAACCCCATTTTGATATAGTAAAACTGGGGTTTACAGGGGTATACATTATTTTTCTTATTTCTGATCGAAACATAGATTGTGGGTACTTGTTAGAACCGCCTCGTCGAGGCGGTTCTAACGAGTATCTACAATCTCTGTTTTGAGCAGAAACATGAAAAATATCAGATTTTTTTATCTGGAAATTTTCATTTTTTGGTGATAAAATTTGCAGTATGTTTGAAAAGGCATGTTTCCGTAATGATTCTTTATATGATATTATGGCTTACATAGCTCTAGATAACAGGGTACCCAGATGAATAGTTTTCTTTTTCTCTGCCTAAAATAATATGTCATGGGTACTAACAGAAGCGGCTATGGACACCGGTTCTAATGAGCACCTACTTCATATTTTTATGATATAGTTAAGAAAAACAGTGTATACATTCTGGTTAAAAATATTTCGCTATCTAATGTTACGAAATATACAAATTTTGTAGGGATCTGTTTACGTATAAATAGTAGTGCAAACCTGCTAAGTATTATGTTCTCTTGAGTTCAGATACTACCCGGGCGTATTATGTTAAGAGGAGTGAATACTCTTCAGGGTCAGCAACTCCATGAGAACCGTTTATATCCCTTATGAAAACGGTCTACTCCAAAAGGCAGTAATTTGCTCCCACTTTCTCTCTTGTGCGGCAAAAAGCTAAGCTACCAATGTGTCCAGTCCCCTTAATTATTGTAATTGTTCCCTGATCCCTACCGCCTAATCGCCGTACTGAAGGTACGGTACCAGACATACGACGGAGTGGCCGTCAAAAGAATAAAGCATGCAAATACGTCGCACAACAAGCATAAATGTGTCTTAAGTCACAGATGAGGCATAATTGGCCGAAATTAGCTAGTCTGGCCCAGAAAACGTGACATTTCAGCTGTTTTCAGTTTTGTTAGTGTGTTCATTGCTATTAAAGGATCTTTGCTTTTATAACCATCTTAACATTTAGCATGATATAGGCATATTCAGCATGAGACAAATCGATGATCTGTTTTGTTATTTTCTACAGTCGACTCTCGTTATCTCGAAGGGACTATCTGAAATACTTCGAGATATCCGTATCTCGACATATCAGATTTGCAGAATTGAGGAAAAAAGATAAATCAAACAACCACATTTCACAAATGAGTATACTATGTAATTTGACTCCAGAAACTAGAGATATACTGAAAATATTGTGGAAAAGAGGAGAAATTGCTCCTTAGGAGCAATTTCTCCTCTTTTCCACATTATTTTGTTACCTGTTGTCATAGTTTCATGTTAAAACAGGGACCAGATTTTCACTTCGAGATAAGCGGTAATTCGAAATAAGCGAGTTCGAGATAACAAGGTTCGACTGTATTTGTCCCAGAAAAAAAAAATTGAAATTCCATGCATTTTTTCCCCTAAGAAAGCAATTTGCATGAAAATGTTAATCTTATTTTCTAAGAACAACAAGGAAAATACAGTCGACTCTCGTTATCTCGACCTCGCTTATCTCGAAGTGAAAATCTGGTCCCTGTTTTATCAAATTAATCTAACAACAGGTAACAAAATATTGTGGAAAAGAGGACAAATTGTGCCTAAGAAGCAATTTTTCCTCTTTTCCAGAATACTTTCAATATATCTCTAACTTCAGGAGTTAAATTACATATTCATTTTGTTAAATGTGGTTGTTTGATTTAATGTTTTCCTCAGTTCAGCAAATCTGATATGTCGAGGTACGGATATTTCGAAGTGTTTCAGAGAGTCACTTCGACTTCGAGATAAAGAGAGTCGACTGCATGTCAAAATATCGTCTACTACAACTTTATTCATCGTGCTAAGCGTTACAGTACAGAAGAACTGATCAAACATATTCCATATTCGGATATGGTATGTATTGTTTAATTTTTCCTAGTTAGAATTGTGACCTTTTGTAAATAAACAACCGTGTTTACAGACTATCGTCAGGTTGCTTCAGTCTTTGAAACTATTGATTCTATCAGTCAGTCGTGTGCCTTATTTGTAAAAACGTTGCCCTTCAGTCATAGTACATATAATAGACAGAATGTCTGTGTCACAGTGGAGGAAAAAGCACACGGCGCGGCCGGGACTCGAACCAGGACCTCTCGTATACCGTGCGAGCACTCTAGCCAACTGAGCTATCGAGCCACACGGTCGACCTGCGACAATTTCCCCCTGCTAAAATAGATTCGTCCCCTAATCTGCTCGGAACCATTCCGGTACCGACGAGACAGTCCCTGTGCTGCTCGCAGTCCGAGCACGGACCCACACTGAGCCACCAAATGTCACCGGGCAGGAAAAAGCACACGGTCCGAACGGGACTCGAACCTCTCGCATACCATGCGAGCACTCTAGCTAATTGAGCTACCGTGTCACACGGTCAACCTGCGACATCTGAGTCACTGAGACTTTTTATGGTAACAATGTATGACTGTGTACGTCCTAATTCCTAGTTCCGGCATATGCGGAACCGAATTTTCAGAGATATCAGTGGGCTCAATATTGCGAAGGAAATTGACAGAACATAACTGTACTGTGAAAAATGTTTGCTTGCAAAAATTACCATCACGAAAACACGCCTATATAATTCTGACCCCCTTAAACCCCACTTTTATATAGTAAAACTGGGGTTTACAGGGGTATACATTATTTTTCTTATTTTTGCTCAAAACATAGATTGTGGGTACTCGTTAGAACCGCCTCGGCGAGGCGGTTCTAACGAGTACCCACAATCTATGTTTTGAGCAGAAATATGAAAAATATCAGAGTTTTTTATGTGAAAATTTTCAGTTTTTGGAGGTGAAATTTTCTATATATTTGTATAGGCGTGTTTTCGTAATACAGAGTAATTTCCGTAAATTTATTTTGATATGCCATTTGAGTCGCAACATGTGAAGACGTACCTTCTGAGGTGTGCGCCCAACAAAGACTCAGGTAAGCCTGTGCATCCGCGCAGTCTTATCAGAGTCTTCGTTGTCCTTGGCTATCCAGAGTGCGCCTAGCAACGATTCTGATCAGATATGCGCGAATGATTTGTGGGTGCACAGGTCCGAAGGTACATTTTCCAACGCTATAGTTCGTTTATCTTGTATCATTACATGTAACCTCACGAAAACATGCCTATATAATGCTGACCCCTGTAAACCCCACATTTTAATAGTAAAACTTGGGTTCACAGGGGTATATATTATTTTTCTTATTTCTGCTCAGAAACATAGATTGTGGGTACTAGTTAGAACCGCCTCGCCTATATAATGCTGACCCCTGTAAACCCCACATTTTAATAGTAAAACTGGTGTTTACAGGGGTATATATTATTTTTCTTATTTCTGCTCAGAAACATAGATTGTGGGTACTCGTTAGAACCGCCTCGCCGAGGCAATTCTAATGAGTACCAACAATCTATGCTTTGAGCAGAAATATGAAAAATATCAGAATTTTTATCTGGAAATTTTCATTTTTTGGTGGTAAAATTTTCAGTATATTTGAATAGGCGTGTTTTCGTAATGATAAATCATTTGAAAGTTACAGCCATAGTCATGACAGTTATAATCATTTTAAAACGATTGATATGTAGCGAATCACTATGATATTTATTTTCAACAGTTTATTCGGAGAAATAATATTACGTGCTTGAATTTGTATTTCTTGTATCAACCTTTAAAGCGCAAATCACAATTTCAGCAAACGACAGTTTGGATTTTTTTTCATTTTGTATTTTTTAGAGTAAACGAGTCTTGCCTGTCTGGCAGTGTATTCTCCTCGTTTAAAATAGAGACCACGTTGCTTTGCTTTCGGTGATTTGTATTCAGAGTAGCATTGGGACCCAGGGTGAAGTTGGCTAGCTGTAAAAGTGCTTTAAACCCCCCGGAGGTTTGCTCTGCCGACCGTTCTAAGGCGGTGGTCCCGGTGTTGGTTTTACTTTTTGTTGCTTTGTGGTTTGTTCTGCGAGGCAATTTGTTGTATGTCTTTCCGTATGTCATTTTGTTCTTGTGTTTTTCAGTCCTTTTAGTATTGTGATCACCTCGCTTGGGGAAGAGAGAGCTAATCTTAGTGCTTTTCGTACGTTTGTTCGGTTTGTGCTTGTTTAGATTTGTCGGTTTCCTCTTCCTCTTGGGGTCTGGGAAGGGCTGCGGTTTGTGATTGTGGCACTCCCTGGACTTTTCTCTTACCTTTTTTGCCATTTCATGTGATTTGTCAGCAAAGAGTTATCTTCTCTCAAACATAACAAAACACTTCAGAATGTGGCCTACTACAAGATTTGCTTGGTGCTTTAAGGTTTAACAAGGCAACTTCTGCTGTTTATTATAACGCGTCTTGTCAAACAAAGGGCGGGCAAGCATGTACGTTTTACCTTTCTGTGCCGTATAAAGTTGCAAGTAGATACAGTCGACTCTCGTTATCTCGAATTCCAAGCGACTCTATGAAATACTTCGAGATATCCGTACCTCGACATATCAGAATTGCAGAATTGAGGAAAAATAAATCGATCAACCACATTTAACAAATGTATATGTAATTGGACTCTTGAAATTCGAGATATATTGAAAATATTGTGAAAAAGAGGAGAAATATTTTGTTACCTGTTGTTAGGTTTTCATTTTTAGGCAGGGACCTGATTTTCACTTTGAGATAAGTGGTTATTCGAGATAAGCGAGGTCGAGATAACGAGAGTCAACTGTATGTATATTACCGTTCGTGCGATATCGCTTTATCACATTGAATGGTTGTGTACACATTGTTATTGCTTTCTTTCTGATCGTGAAGCACATGACCTTCTAACATATTTTAAGAGAAAGGATACATTCCAAGGTCATGTGCTTCATAGGAGACACTCCCATGGGAGACAGCTCTGTCATAGTTTTTGTAATCTTCTGAAAAGGGTTCTATTCTATAAGATAAAGTAGTAGACCGCTTTACTTGTAATATTTTAGCATCACGAAAACATACCTATATAATGTTGACCCCCTTAAACCCCACTTTTATGTTGTAAAACTAAGGTTTACAGGGGTAAACATTATTTTTCATATTTCTGCTCAAAACATTGATTGTGGGTACTCGTTAGAACCGCCTCTATGTTTTTGAGCAGACATAAGAAAAATATTAGAATTTTTATCTGAAATGTTTCATATTTTGCTGGTAAATTTTCCAATATATTTGAATAGGCTTGTTTTCGTAATGGACTACTGTCCTTTCGACATCATTCGGACAGACGCGTTCTTGCTTGGCGTTTTGTTTTAAGTGAAAATATTGTGTTCTGATTAACCATATCTTATCAGGAACTTTTTGTCTTTTCTGTGTCTATTTTGGTCTCGGATATTAACCCTAAAATTAAATTCGCGGCCAGCAATTGGTCTGACCTATGCATTTACTATAGCAAAATGGGTTTTTGATTTTTTTGATTTTTTTAGCGATGCTTCACAACAATATTGTGAACATTCGAGAAAAAAAAAATGAACATGAAGAACCTGTTTAAAATCTGCCTCCAAGTTATCTAGCCTGCATATTTCGGCATACATTACGAAATCAAGCCTATATAATTATGACCCCCTTAAACCCTACTTTATATAGTAAAACTGGGGTTTACAGGGGTATACATTATTTTTCTTATTTCTGCTCAAAAACATAGATTATGGGTACTCGTTAGTACCCACAATCTATGTTTAGAGCAGAAATATGAAAAATATCAGAAATTTTATCTGAAAACTTCCAGTTTTGGGTGGTGACATTTTCAATACATTTGAATAGAGATGTGCTTTCGTAATGTTTGCATTTATTCTTACAATTTGTGAAAGGTAAAAATACTGATTTTTTTTTAGATTAATGCCAGAGTAAGAATGTTTCCATAGCAATGAATATTGCAAACGGTCCGAACAAATACATTTTTACCACTATGGAAGCTGTGGGCGAGAGTTTGGATCCCGGAAAGCTAGCTTAAAAAAAGTAAGAGAAAAGTCCAGGGAGTGCCACAATCACAAACCGAAGCCCTTCCCAGACCCCAAGAGGAAGAGGAAACCGACAAATCTAAACAAGCACAAACCGAACAGACGTACGAAAAGCACTAAGATTAGCTCTCTCTTCCCCAAGCGAGGTAATCACAATACTAAAAGGACTGAAAAACACAAGAACAAAATGACACACGGAAAGACATACAACAAATCGCCTCGTAGAATAAACCACAAAGCAACAAGGAGTAAGGCTAACACCGGGACCACCGCCTTAGAACGGTCGGTAGAGCAAACCACCGGGGGTTTAAAGCACTTTTACAGCTAGCTAACTTCACCCTGAAATAAGCCCCAGAAATTTATTATTGACCGTTCTAAAGAGGATCTTTCATTGCAGTACTTTTATTATTTTTATGTAGTGTTTACTTTCTAATGTTTTTTCTTTAAACAGTTGTGTAAGTTTAAGATATAAACAGTTAAGTTTGGACAACAGAGTTGCAACCTTTTTCATGAAGAGTTGTCAACTCTGCCTGTCATCTGTTGATTTTATTGCTGCTTATTTGCATTTGTCTGTCTTTCCCTTTGGTGTTGGGGGTTTGATGTGGATCTGACTGTATCAGTTCCTGAGTTCACTATTTACTTTGCATAAAGAAGTTTGCTTCTTTGCTAAAGATGTTTAACACAATCTCCAATGTATTTGGAGAAGCCAACAACAGTATACAAACTGGAAGTAATCCTACCAAACGCACTATAATGAATCAACACAAATGCAACGGTTTGGAAATGAATGTCGTGGTGAAAGAGATAAATACCATTTAGTAAAGAAAATTCATAGCAGAAATTCTTCTTAGTCTAATAAAGCTAATTTAACCGAAGCAAGTAAAATCTATAAACATAAAATTAATTTTCATATTAATAAGTTTAACAAAAACCCATAAATCAAGATTAGAAAACTGTATAATATAATAAAACCCCAAAAGAATACTGGAAAATTTCATCACGAAAACATGCCTATATAATGTTGACCCCCTTAAACCCCACTTTTATATAGTAAAACTGGGGTTTACAGGGGTATAAATTACTTTTCTTATTGCTGCTCAAAAACATAGTGGGTACTAATTAGTCCAACGAGTACCCTAGAGCTATGTTTTGAGCAGAAATATGAAAAATATCAGAATTTTTATCTGCAATTGTTCATTTTTTGCTGATTAAATTTTCAGTATACTTGAATAGGCTTGTTTTCGTAATAATAAACAGTTTCGATAAGAAAAAAAGCAAATGGGCATAAAACTGGACTCAATGTACATTCTTTTTTTTTTTTTTTCAAAAAATGAATGATTACAGATATGGTGATAACACAAATGAGGATGATCTTAATATACACATTGATGAAGAAAGCGACGAAATTATAAATTCACACATTACCGAATATGAAATATTAAAGTGTATAAAATCCCTAATTAGGACTGCTAGAACGATCAAATCATCAACGAGTTTTTGAAAAGTACCACTTAAATTATGTTACCAATTTATGTTTTACTGTTTAAAATAGTATTTCATATAGGTATTCTACCAGACCAATGGCTTGCTTGCACAATAAAACTGATATACTAAATCCAATAAATCATTACGAAAACATGCCTATTCAAATATATAGAAAATTTCACCTCCAAAAACTGAAAATTTTCAGATAAAAAAATTCTGATATTTTTCATATTTCTGCTCAAAACATAGATTTTGGGCACTCGTTAGAACCGCCTTGGCGAGGCGGTTCTAACGAGTACCCACAATCCATGTTTTGAGCAGAAATAAGAAAAATAATGTATACCCCTGTATACCCCAGTTTTACTATATAAAAGTGGGGTTTACGGGGGTCAAAATTATATAGGCGTGTTTTCGTGATGTACAGATCCTCAACTGTTTTGGTAAACTGTTTACCGCCATACTTAATTTAAGACTCTACTATTTTCTTCATTACAAAAACACGCCTATTCAAATATACTGAAAACTTTACAACCAAAAGGGAAATTTTCCGATAAAAAATTCTGATATTTTTCATATTTCTGCTCAAAACATAGACTGTGGGTACGCGTTAGGACCGCCTCGGCGAGGCGATTCTAATGAGTACCTACAATCTATTTTTTTAGCAGAAATAAGAAAAATAATGTATACCCCTGTAAACCCAAGTTTTCCTATATAAAAGTGGGGTTTAAGGGGTTCAAAATTATATAGGCATGTTTTCGTGATGTGAATAAAACAATATCAAGGAAGAGACAAGTGGGTTTTAAAGTGGGCTATTCAACTAAGGATCACAGTTTTGTAATACATGCTTTGACAGAACTCCTTAAAAACAACAAAAGGAACGTTTTCTGTGCCTTTATTAGTGGTAGTCAAACTTTTGTGTCAGTTTGGTGGAGGGTGGGGTAATGGATGAAATTATTAAGTAACAACATAAATTACATAACATTTCGTTTAAAATGCTACATATCATAGTATTAAGCCTTGTGTATCTTTTAACGATGAAGGGTCAGCGTATTTCCAGAGTTTGAGAAGAGTAAGAAAAGGGGAAAACTAACCCCAATACTATTTACAGTGTTTCTTAATGATTTTCAATCTTTTCTATTATCCATCCACTGTAATGGTATAAATATAGATTTTAGATACGACTAAATTGTTATACTTTTAAATGTGTTTGTCTTACTTAACGCATACGTTACTGTCATTTTTTGGTACTGATGAGAAAATTAAAACCTATTCTACCAAGACAGTGAATCCGAGAAGACTAAGGAAAAAGAAATCTTGACCGTTTTGATTTTTAATTGGGAAATAATATTCTATCTACAGTGATCCTTTGTTACAACGGCAGCATTTGTTCCCAAAGACGTTGCCATTAAAATGAATTTGCTGTTGTACAGAATACTTAATGAGCAGATTGATATGTGAGAAATGTCTTGTTTGGTTCTTATTGCCACACAGAACAAATGTTTTGGATATTTGTTAGAATCGCCTTAATAAAACATACATTTTTTGAAGTATTAAATACAATGTTTTTGCATAATTTGTGACTAATTGTTACCTCTTAACCGAAGGTTTCGTGACAGTCAAAGTGTCATTATAATGAAGTTTGTCGTTGTATCGGGTGTCGGCATTAAGAGGAATGTCTGTACATGTAAAGAATTTAAATATTTTGGAACTATTTTCACTAAAAATCGCAGTTGTTTTAGAGCTCTGAAAAAATATGTCGACCAATCCAAATTGCAATGTATTTACTATATAAAAGAATAAGATACCGGAATTTACCAATAGATTTGCAGATGAAATTTTCGACCATATCATAGTACCTATTATGTTGTATGGCTGCGAGGTATGGGCTATCGAAATGTTCAAATCAGTGAGAAATTCCATAATGATTTTTACGTAACCTTAGGAAAAGCACATCAATTAATATACTACATGCTGAATTAGGAAGAAAATATCTTCAAATAAATAAAAAAGAATCGTATGATTCATAACGTGGCATCTGACCATGGTCTGCTCGCATAATATGGCATCTGACCATGATCTGCGCGTATAACGTGGCATCTGACCATGGTCTGCGCGTATAACGTGGCATCTGACCATGATCTGTGCGTATAACCTGGCACCTGACCATGGTCTGCGCGAATAACGTGGCATCTGACCATGATCTGTGCGTATAACCTGGCACCTGACCATGGTCTGCGCGTATAACGTGGCATCTGACCATGGTCTGTGCGTATAACCTGGCACCTGACCATGGTCTGCGCGTATAACGTGGCATCTGACCATGGTCTGTGCGTATAACCTGGCACCTGACCATGATCTGCGCGTATAACGTGGCATCTGACCATGGTCTGCTCGCTTGTGGCATCTAACCATGGTCTGCTCGCATAACGTGGCATCTGGATGAAAATTATACAAAAGTGTGGCTTTAGGGAAAACGAGCTTTTTTGTACAGACCCGATCTCGAAAAAATCCATTTTTAGGAAAGACTTCAAAAATGGATACATTTCTCATCACGATAACTAAAATATAAAAGTTAACTAGTGAAACTGGTGCAAAGTATATATATAGTAGCCAATATAAAAGCAGATATATAATATCATATAATAGCAGATAGGTATGATTCGATGTGTTCATGTCGGATGATGAATAAACGCAACGTCCTTCATGCCTTCTAGCTGCAGCGTAACTCTATTTTCACTGCATGCAATGTATGAGATCATTTGGCCCAAAGGGCCAGATAATCAAACATCTGCACCCTACTTAAGTGCCTCCACATACGGTAATCTTAGCTATCAGTTCACAAATTTCACCGCCATCCAATATACTGTCCAAGGAATTCTTGACATGCCATTTATGGTTAGTTGGCCTAGCGGTTTTGGGGAAAATACTTAAATGAGCCGGGCTCAGCATTTCCTACAAGATTGCATGTACGCCAAGCTTAGACTCAATTCAGCCTGCGCATCCGAGCAGTCTGATATCAGAGTCTTTGCAGGGCACTCTGCGTGTAGCCAAGGATCAGAGCTTTTACAAGAGGAAAGTGAAGGCTTTGATTAGCCTGCGCGCATTCTTAAGCTGATCTGAGTATTTTCTGGGCGCGCATGCAATCTTGTAGGAAATGCCGTGTCACAACTCAAAAGATTTTATCATACGAGCCTTGTCAAGCGAAGCACAACTGCCTTCATTCAGATCGTCTTGTACATGCAGAGTCTCACCAGTGCCTTTGCTCTTCACTGATACATTCCACAGTGGCCATTGATTCTGTTAGCGGACAGCAAAATCCCTGAGCAAACTATGCGGATGCGCATGTTTATCTGGGCCTTCGCTGTCCGCATATGCCCGGAGACACGTTTTTTGCATGGCGCGTCCCAATTATAGGGTCATTGCGGCCTTCGTAAATGTTAGTTCCGATTAACTGTTTGCAAATCGGAAAGATCTTTTTGCACAGATGCTCAACATGCTAACCCAGCTGTACGATTCTAGAGAGCTTTTTAGCAAGTTTGGTCAAGACAGCCATGTTTGATACCGGTTCCGTCTTTTCCTCGCAATCTTGCAAGAAAACTCTAAGGATGCGTCCTTGGATCTATAGGCTTTGCAATTTCAAAGAAGGAACTGTTTTAATGTTTTACTATATGTGAGCCGCGTCAAGTCAAACAAATTGCCTGCGAACATGTGCAAAATGCACATTCAGATCATCCTACGCATGCGCAAAGTATGATCCGGGCATTTGTTTCCCATTCATACATTCTGCAGTATCCAATGGTTCTGTTAGCGGACAGCGAAGGCCCTGATCAGACTGCGCATCCGCGCAGTCTGATCAGGGCCCTCGTTGTCCGCATATGTCCGAAGACAGTTTTTCGCATGGCGCGGCCAAACAACTTACCCCAGAGATTCGTCCTGTGTATGTTGAACTTTGTCGACTTTGCGATCTCAAAGAAAGGATTGTTTTAATGTTTTACTTTGTATAGTCATGACAGCCAGCGTAGATGCCGGCTCCCAATCATTTTCGTAAATTTGAAACGCCTTTACCCAGAGATGTTTCATATACTTGGTCTTGCATTTTCGGAGAAGTAGTTTACATGTCAACTGGAGAGCAATAGATTTGAGTTATTTGTCGTCTAGGACATCACTTTGCAGGTAGGTGTGGGGTACAGTAAGGGGATAGATGATAATGCCACAGCCTAGTCTTTGCATCTGAAGTGTCAAACGAAATCAGATCCGGCTCTGCGTACGTTATTCAAATAACATCTATAACCATTTAGAGATTACTAGATCGCACAGTCGATGGCACGCCATCGCAAATCCACACACGTTCACCACTAAGCATAGAAAAGTGAACACTAACGTTGCCCTTACCACGCATGTAGCAAGTTTGGTTAAAATTCCTCCCAGTTGTTTAGGAGATAGCGTGAAGGACAGACGGACAGTTGGAAGTAGTCGCAATATCCCCATCGCTTTTCTTTTCAGAAAAAAGCGTGGTGAAATCTATAGACGATTATTGACGAGTTATCATAAACCTTAAGGAGACTTGATACACGTGGTTACATTCCAGCCATTTTTAAAAGGAAGACATTTTTGTGACTTCCTATATGCTTTCCTGCAAATGAGCGCAATCTGAAAATGTGTCTACTATAATAGAAAAAAAATGGCTGCCTTTTCTGAAAAAAAAAACTCGTCTAATATCGTATACCCTGCTCATTCCGGTTTTCACTCCATATTTGTGGATGCTTTGACAACGTTATGATATATTGCTTTGACATTGTACATGGTTACATTGGCCGCGCCAAGCGAAAATATGTATTCGAACACATGCACAGATTTAGATTCATACCGCGCATGCGCAAAGTCTCATTCGGGCATTTGCTCTCCATTGATACATTCTGTAGTGTCCAATTATTCTGTCAGCGGAGAGCCAAGACCCTGGTCAGACTGCGCTGATGCGCATGCTGATCAGGGCCTTTGCTGTCCGCATGGTCCCGAAGACAAGTTTTTACATGAGGAGGTCCATAAATAGTGTCCTGTAATTTCAGGAAAAGTGACCAGGTATTGCCTACTTAAGACGAGACGCTAATATTCTGATAAAACACAAACTCCAACATTCACAAAATAAACTTTATTATTTAAAATTAGACCTCTCATTACATAATCAGCAGCAAGGTGAAAAAAACGTACCTTCTGATATATCCTCCCAAAGAAGACTCAAATCAGCCTGCGCATCCGCACAGTCTGAACAGAGTCTTCATTTTGCGCATGAAGTAACTTTGTCTCCTTGGCTATCCATAGGTGCAAACACTGAAGATTCTGATCGGACTGCGCAAAATGCGCGGGCTGATCTGAATCTTCGCTGGATGCACGCCCGAAAGTATATATTCTTACGTTGTGGCTCAAATGTGCAGGCTACATGTATCTTCAATAATATAAACACAAAACAGTATTTCTGTCAAAAATTTGGATTTCCTAAGTAGCATCCCAGCTAGAATTATGCTTAACCCATTTATGCCGAATGGACTTTCCTACCTAGCCTTCGGACCGGTCTATTTCGTATCAAACGGGTATCTGTTAGTTTTAATTATTTCCATGTTTTATATAAATTCCTGTATTCAATGCAAACAGTGTAGACCAAGATCAGACGCCGCGTTCTGCGGCGTCTGATCTGGGTCTACACGGTTTGCCAATTTCCCTTTTATGGGACGCTAAGCATAAATGGGTTAACTCTATATAGGGCCGTAGTCGGCCCGACAGGAATCATGGCGCGCCGATAACGGCCCGCCATAGATTTAAGCAGAAGGCTTGCAGGGATTACATGAATGCATTCTGATGATGATATTTTAGGAAAACTCGGTTTTGTGTTTTAATGCAAAATGTCTTATTATTCAGCATACGACAAACTAACATTATATTTATCCGATTTCCCAGAAAATATGCTTTGAAGCTTCATACAAATTGTCTCCTAAGGATGAAATCCCAAAGCCTGTTTTGTGGGAAAATTAAGAATAAATGTTTCAAAATGTCGTCTGCTTAAAAAATTTTACCCAGCATGTTAACTTGTTCAGAGTTAATTGTTCGTTAGACGAGCATCTCTTCCAAATATACATGATGATGCTGACGATGATGATGGTGATGATGATGATGATTTGGTGTTTTACGTCTTTTCCAAGAGATTTAAGTCATGTCGAGAAGATAGAGCTGTGATTATGACAGGCTCTGCGCAATGACGCGCTGTAGAGTCATAACCTGAATTCCCGCTCCAGCGGGAATCGAATCCGAGACCCCGTGAACAGGAGGGCTATCTATTCCAAATACGGAATATTTTACAAGTCTATCTTCGAAAGTGACACACCTTGCGTGGGCATCAAGAGGGTGAATTCATTTTAAAGCAGGTCTGCCTAAAGTGTACAGGCGATATTGCACCATACCGTATTGATACAAACATTGCGTAAACACGCCTATTCAAATATATTGAAAATTTTACCACCAAAAAAATGAAAATTTTCAGATAAAAATTCTGATATATTTCATATTTCTGCTCATCCGCGCAGCCTGATCAGGGCCTTCACTGTCCGCTAACAGATTCATCGGATTTTACAAAATGTATGAATAGGGAACAAACGCCCAGATAATACGTTGCGCATGCGCAGGATGATCTGAATCTGCTCATTTTGTGCATGTTCAAAAGCACTTTTTTCGCAGCCCAAATATAGATATGGCAAATCACTCCATGTTTATCCAACACGGAAGTTGAGTAATGCATGCTGGTTCCCTGAAAAGATGCTTTTATAAAGTCCGACAAGAAGAATTTTGCGAAAATCACACTTCCGAGGCAGGGAGTGAGATGCTTCTAACATATACACATTGGAACTCCCCATAGCTCGAACATCTTTGAAACCATGGAAATTTGTCTTGATTATTCTCAAGCCGCTGAGTTTTAATCCTGGTGCCAGGTCAGGAAGCAAATAGGAATACTTTAGGGACGTTTTCTCGATCTTCTATAAAATAATGGTATGTTGAGTGTATTCACTGGAATCGCCCCGATTAGGCAATTCTAATTAGTACACAAAACATATATTTGCATGGTAAAATAAGAAAATTTCCCCCAAAATATCTTAATATTTGTTTTTATTTGCAAGGGACTCAAAAATGTAGGTATTCCAATAAATATTATAATATTCTATTCGGAACTATATCTAGTCCCGGGCTTTACTTTTAGTCAACACGCGTAATTCATTGCGGATCGTCAGTTGATTCAATTTCCGTGTCCCACCCAAACCGCATGTTGTCTACGCTCATGGGCAAATATGTTGATTTATGAAACCCAGTGCCTTTGTAAATTTTGGGACACCTTAACTCCATCACATTCTTCTAAAATTTGAAAAAGTTCACTATGTTTTGGTGGGTCTAAATACTGACAGGTGAGTCGCAATGTGTAGACTCAGCACAGTCTGATTCGGATCTTCACTATTGATCAGGACTGAATGTGCCTATACTTTGGATTCATTACGAAAACATGCCTATATAATATTGACCCCCTTAAACCCCACTTTTATATAGTAAAACTGGGGTTTACAGGGATATACATTATTTTTGTTATTTCTGCTCAAAAACAAAGATTGTGGGTACTCGTTACAATGTAGAACCGCATCGACGAGGCGGTTCTAACGAGTACCCACAATCTATGTTTTGAGCAGAAATATGAAAAATATCAGATTTTTTATGTGAAAAATTGCCATTTTTTGGTGGTAAAATTTTCAGTGTATTTGAATAGGCGTGTTTTCGTAATGGATACGGTGAAATGGACACATTATGCATTACGAAAACAAGCCTATTCAAATATACTGAAAATTTTATCACCAAAAAATGAAACTTTTCAGATAAAAATTATAATATTTTTATATTTCTGCTCAAAATATAGATTGTGGGTACTCGTTAGAACCGCCTCGGCGAGGCGGTTCTAACGAGTACCCACAATCTATGTTTTTGAGCAGAAATAAGAAAAATAGTGTATACCCCTGTAAACCCCAGTTTTACTATATAAAAGTTGGGTTTAAGGGGGGCAATACTATATAGGCAAGTTTTCGTGATGGGCTATCAAATTATCAGTCCTACAATGTGATTCACTTCACGCACTTGCAGATTTCCTATGACATAGTGAATATGATGCTTTTTTTAAGTGTACGCCTTGATCTTAACTATTTCAGCTCGGTAGACAAAAACAGATACTTGTGCAAACAGAGCAGATCCTGATGAGATGGCTCAATATGAGCGCCTCATCAGGATCTACACTATTTGCCATTCCGTTCTTGATTTAAAACTGTCAACCTTTTAGCAGCAATCGATTGCTCAAATGCAGAGATGGAAGAGTCTATTTCTCAAACTCAGGGTTGAAAGGGTTAACTGTAACATTAACCCATTGTAGTCTAAAAGGGTATTTGGAAAACAGTGTAGACCCAAATCAAACGCCGCAGAACGCGGCGTCTGATCAAGGTCTCCATTGTTGGCAAATAGTTCGACCATTTTCACTATGAATATCTAAATCACATAGCCTGACATATATACATAAAATCGAAATTAGAATCTTCCTGTATATACTGTGGGGGAGTTTAGTCAGTCTAAATTGGGGTAATTGTGACATTTGTACACATCGGTTAGAGCCGGGGCAAGAAATTCCTACAAGACTGCATGAAAGCCCAGTCAATTCTCAGTTCAGCCTGTCATCTGCGCAGACAAGAGTCCTTGCAGAGCACTCTGGGTTGGGGGTCTGTGGGGGGGGGGGGGCAGGGGATGGGGGTGGGGGGGGTAGACAAGGATCTAAAGCGTCTTCATATCAGTCAGTGTTTTTGATTACGTTTCACTGTGATGTTTCACAGTTGAGGTAGAGGACCTCTAAGCGGACCCAATATATATTTGTAATTTTGAGCTTCAACAAATTTAAGGATGAGGTTTCGCGCGAATAATGCTGGTTTTAGACCACCTTTTGACCGCACCTACTGATCGTTTTCAGGTGGTTCCTTTGTTGCAATTCTTCTCTGTTTGTGCATCGGTGGTTTCATATGTGGCGTTTGTTTTGTCATTATTTGTGCCCCATCTCTCCTTTGGAAAGCTGTGCTTCGGACATTTTCGGGGTATCTTCATTTACAGTCGAACCTCAATAGCTCGAACACCGGTGGCTCGTTTACTATGGCTAATTCGAACTAGTTTTTGGGTCCCTACAAAATTCTTCCGATAGCTCAAGAAAACAAATGTTTAGGGGAATTTTCTTTTTTTATCATTATTTTTTTTTTGTTGTGTGTAGTCATTAGAGTCGCCTCACAGAGGCGATTCTAATGAGTACGCTCAATTTACTATGAGACGATTCAAATGAGTACGCACAACTTACAGGTATTGTGTAGAGAATCGAAAACATTTTCCTAAATTATCGCTATTTGCTTCCTGACCTGGCACCATGATTAACCGTCAGTGGCTCGAACTACCCTGTCTAGAACAATTTTCTCTGGTTCCAAAGATGTTCGAGCCTTTGAGTCTAATTGTATATTTTTTCAAGTGAACAGCGAAGACTCTTACCGGAGACTTCGCTGTGCGCATATGCAATCTTGTTCGAAATACTGTGTCGCTGCAACACTAGTATCTACATGTAAATATTGCCGTATATGCCATGTTAAAATTATTTTTTCTGAATACAAACAAATCATAGCGGGACAATAATAAGATACAAGATAGTAAACATATCAGGTGAGTCTCTTCATGTAGAAATTAGAACTTAAGGAATATGCAACCAGTGTAGACTGATCAGCATACACCTCTAACATTCTATCTGATAGTATCTATCTGCGAGAATGTGCAGCCTGATCTGGTTCTACCATCACGAAACATACATGCCTATATTATGTTGACCCCTTATACCCCACTTTTATATAGTAAACCTGGGGTTTCCAGGGATATACACTGCTGTCCTTATTTCTGCTCAAAAACATAGACTGTGGGTACTCGTTAGAACCGCCTCGGCGAGGCGGTTCTAACGAGTATCACAGTCTGTTTTGATCAGAAATATGAAAAATATCCAAATTTCTGAATTTTCATTTTTTAGGTGTAAAATTTATGGTATTTTTGAATAGGCGTGTTTTCGTAATGGCTGGTCGCATTTGTCACACAGTTTATTTACACTTGGAGCGTTTCAGCTAAACTTCATCTGTAATCTCAACATAGTCGGTGGGACAGACTCACTAAATTTTAGGCCCCAAAAGTTTCAACTTTAGAGAAAAAAAAATGTATTGTGCATTTTTTATTAAAATAGGCTGTGACATGAGACCAGTATTGAAGCTCTTGTTATAACTGTGAATATGGATGCCGACATTTTGTTAAAGAGGCAAACAAAAGCTTCAGGTTCATTACGAAAACACTCCTATTCAAATATATAGAAAATTTCACCTCTAAAAGCTGAAAATTTTCAGATACAAAAACTCCGATATTTTTCATATTTCTGCTCAAAACATAGAGTGTGGGTACTCGTTAGAACCGCCTCGGCGAGGCGGTTCTAACGAATGCCCACAATCTATGTTTCGAGCAGAAATATGAAAAATAATGTATACCCCTGTAAAACCCAGTTTTACTATATAAAAGTGGGGTTTAAGGGGGTCAAAATTATATAGGTATGTTTTCGTAATGGACAGGAATAGGTTGCGTATACATTGCTATATGGTAGTACATGTATGTAGCATTAGGCATGCAAATGAAAACATTTATACGTGCATAACAATAAAATATTGTTTCACATGCGAATTCAGATTTTTGAACATTTAATAAGGTGGTTAGGATATCACTTACTCGCAGAAATGTGCGCCCTTTATGACATATTTTCTAAACCTTCAACGCCCAATAATTTTCTTATTTCTCAATTGATTTTGATTATCGAATTTTTGCTCCCAAAAGGCTCAAAAAAGTTTTGTTTTGTTGATTTTAATTTATTTATTATTTGATGAATATGCTCCTTTCATTTCATTCAAAATTTCGCAACGAAAATTTAACTTAGAATATACTGCTGAGTTAATATAATGTCAACATTACAAAAAATATATAGATGTTTTCCGTTTCTAATTAGTACATAAAGCATATGCTTTCATGAAAAAAAAATGTCAATATTTCTGTTTATGGTGTGAGATTCATATTTACCCTAAATTTTGGGACACTTTTTGTACCCTTGCGCTAACCATTGAACTAGTCCATTCTACTCCTGTTCATATGCCTACAAATACTGTACATTACGGAAACACGCCTGTTCAAATATACTGAAAATTTCACCACCAAAAACTGAAAGTTTCCAGATAAAAATTCTAATATTTTTCATAATTCTGCTCAAAAAAATAGATTGTGGCTACTCGTTAGAACCGCCTCGCCGAGGCGGTTCTAACGAGTACCCACAATCTATAATTTTGAGCAGAAATAAGAAAAATAATGTATATCCCTGTAAAATCCAGTTTTACTATATAAAAGTGGGGTTTAAGGGGATCAAAATTATATAGGTATGTTTTCGTGATGACCAGTTACAAAGTGTAGATCCTGCTTAGAGTCTGTGGAGTCTGGTTTGGTCTTACACTGTTTGTGCAGGTATGTGTGACCGAATACTTAGGGTAAGTACCGTTAAACATGATAACGGGGAAATGATACACGTTCAGGGGAGATTACACTTTCAAAATTGTTTTGACTCAAGTCTGAAAAAGGGGCTACTCTGAAAGGAATTAATTTGTGCCCTGGATCTCCTCTAAAAGGAAAGAGCTTGCTCCCACGAGGAAAATTGTCTTTCCTTTTTTTCCCGCAGACCGCTTTTTAGAAGGGCTTGGTGTACAGAAAACAAAAAAAATCGCAAAAATTGTCTCCCTTGTAAAACAGCGGATAATGAACTTAGTGCATCCAGTCCCCTAAAAACCTTATTCAATATGTAAAAGAAAACTTCTGATTAAACAACAAATATCACACCCAGAGGGTTCGAACCCGCATCCACATGTTAAATATACTTACATATGCTGCTTTGGGTATACATGTACCAAAGTCGTGACATTATCTGCATATTTAACCAATACATAATCAAAACAATGCAATGTAGCTGCATAACTAAAAAACGCCTATTCAAATATATTGAAAATTTTACCACCATAAAGATTTAAAATTTTCTGTTAACAAATCCTTATAATTTTCATATTTCTGTTCAAAATATAGATTGTGGGTACTCGTTAGAACCGCCTCGCCGAGGCGGTTCTAACGAGTACCCACAATCTATGTTTTGAACAGAAATAAGAAAAATAATGTATACCCCTGTAAACCCCAGTTTTACTATATAAAAGTGGGGTTTAAGGGGTCAAAATTATATAGGCGTGTTTTCGTGATGGTGTGCTACCAGCGCCCCTACACTAGCTTCAGTTATGTATATACATATAAAAACAAATACAAAATAAAAAAATAAATCCCTACTGACCCTTAATATTAGGCCATCTTAGTTATTTACCATATGAGCCAGCGTATGACAAAACATACAATAATGTGTGACCAGCAAAGACTCGGATCAACATGTACATCGACCCAGCATGGCAAGGGGTCTCGTTAATTCCTCTTTCAATAGCCTGGAGGCTGTAGAAAGCACATGCGATTAGAGGACTCTGATCAGACTGCGGGTCATATTGTAGGTTTACTCGTGCGCAGGCTCATTTGTCCGATTCAGCAGACGATAAATTGGTGATATTTTCTTAAATTTCGTAGAAAACAGGATCTGACACTTCAAGCAAATTGTCTCCTCTGGAGACAATTTGCATGAAGTGTCAGATTCTGTTTTGCTAGGAACAATAAGAAAAACATTCTAAAATGGTATCTGCTGAATTTTTTACCCAGCATGCAAAGTGTAAATATTTGAACAACTCTACTACCTGAAGGTGTGCCTACAAACTGCTGGAAGCATAGCAAATCGTACATGTATATCTAATGTCGGCTTCTGTGACCTCTGCTCTGGATCTGCACTGTTTGCCCTAGCCCAGGATTGTCGGTTCAACTATTTATGGTTAATATGGTAAATTGCATTCTTACAGGTACAGTTCTACTGGTGCTCTTCTAGTGGCTAAAACACATATTAACCATTACCACCCTCTGAGAAAATTCAGCAAACGACAAACTGATGCTTTTTTGCTTATTTTCTCCAGAAAACAGGCTTTGACCTTTCATGCAAATTATTTCATAGGAAACAGTAGGCATGGAATGTCAAAGCGTTTCTTCTGGTAAAAATAAGTAACAGATTTTAAAGTTCAGTCTACTGAATTTTTACCCGGGATGCTTAGCTAACAAGTACAGAACTCGTTAGTAAACAAATATAATACATGTACTATTTCTCGTACAGTTAAAAAATACAACAGAAACAGCAAATGAAAGCATTGCAGACATCGCATGAAACATTTTGTATATTTTAGTACATGTAAATGTGAAAATAAAATTTCAACGACACACTTATTCGTTTTCAAGAGATCATTCAAAACATTTTTTTTTTACATAACTCAAGGGCCATAACTGTCGATAATTTATAAAATTAGCCCATTTTCAATCCCAGTCTAGATCTAGTCAGTATCAATGAGTACATGTATATAAAATTTGAAAAAAAAAAATCATAAGTTTATTTTCTACAGAGTAGATCTTAACCCTTAAAGCGCCAAGAAAACCTGCATCTGAAAATGTCGTCTGTTTATGTCGTCTGCTGAAAATTCTTGCAAACTTTTCAAACCTATTTTTGCATACAGACAAACAGTGTGGACCCAGATCAGACTGCTCCTAAAGGAGCAGTCTGATCTGGGTCCACACTGTTTGCAAAAGTGACTTTTAAAGTAACCAGCAGAAGACAAAGCAGACGACAATAATTGTGATTGGCGCTTTAAGGGTTAAGCGCAATCACATTCTGACGACAATCAAGTACCAATATTCCGTTAAAAAAGAACAATAAAGGCTTTTTTTTACCTTAACCTACTAGTAGTCAATATTAAAAGCACATAATATTTTATCAGAATTCATTAATTCATTCTCAAGAATAAACAAATTATAAAGCAAAAAAAAAAAAAAAAAAAAAAAAGAAAGAAAAGAAAAGAAATTAATGTCAATCAAGAGCCATGACTCTAATGAAATCTTACGAAATCGATAAACCTTAATCCCAAATCAGATCTAGTCAATATCAATGTATATATAATTCGACCAACATCTTGTCATTTGTTCTCAAGACACTGAACAGGAACGAATTTCTGACGTCAAACAAAAGCCATATTAAACTCTGTTGCTATTTAATGAACTTTCCGTTTCCAATCCCAAACCACTTCTCCACAATATCAATGCCTATGCAAAGTTTCAGGAAAATTCATAAACGAAACTATTCAAGTTAGAGAGCTGAAATGGCATTGACGGACAAACTGACGGACACTCAAACGGTAAAACATAATATCTCGCCTATGTCGTGTGGCGGGGTATAAGAAGGCAACATATTTTATTAAGCACTTTACATGTAAATGAAAAAAAATATCAAAAATATAAAACACCATTGCATAGTGTGTATCACGTTCATTGCTTGCTTTGAGCAAAACGAAATTTTCCTGTCATATCTGGTAATTACGCATCTGGCCCCTTTAATTGTTCTTTCTGCCAAGAGTCCGTGGTGAGGACCACAGAATCCAGATTAACACCAATATCACCTTGCTCCGGAAGTGGTTCGTTTGAACTCACATTTATCTGCGTCTTGTACAACGGATTAATATAGCCAGCTTCTTGTTGGTCTGGACCATTGCTGTAGCTCGGTTGATATTCGCGAGCATTGTCGTACGGATTTTCATATCTGAAATGGATGAGAAATTAACTATTTCATTTGACTCATGTTGAAAGTTAAGCTCCGCACCTTTTCAGTCGGTGGTTTAATAAGCTAAAAAACAATGATTATTTCTGAGGTTTCATACACAACCTTGAACAGGAATACTCCATGTTTAAAAACCCCAACTTCACCACTTTGTACGGTAAAAAGAGGGAATAAGAAGGGGGTTCGACTGAATCGTTTACGGGGAGAGATACGTCATTTTCATTGGAAATTTTGGATCAATCTGAAAATATTTTACAACATTTTTTTTCCACAAGTCCCGCATCTGAACGTTTTACTACGTACGTCTAAACTTTAAACAAGTCGATTTTACTCTTTACGGATGCATAAATTGCTAGATCAATGACATAACAGTGTAGATCCTTATCAAACGTCGTGTTCTTCAGCGTCTGATGTGGGTCTACACTGTTTGTCCAGGCCTATCTGTCCGAATACTTCAGGTAATAAATGTGTATTCTCGATCATGTAATTCTGGACCCTACCCCGCCCTGCATTCAGAACATGCTGAGGAGATGAGAGCTGGAGTCATACCGTATGTTAAAGTCCAACGAAATACCCATAGCACAGAAGAGTTTTACCAAGTTAACATCATATACATTCACATGTATATTAGCCAATACCTTACTCTATTGATTATCTTCTTCCGTATACATCCTTAGTAATCGGACACTTTAAAGTTCTAAAGTCCTATAAATTAAACAAATTTTACCACCCGTTCACTTCTCTAAAATATTGCTGGCTGAGTGGCAAACAGTGTAGACCCTGATCAGACGCCGCGTTCTGCGGCGTCTGATCTGGGTCTATACCGTTTGCCCAGGCCTGTCTGTCCCAATATTTAGGGCATATACGGTTCCATATATTTCTACTATACAAAGCTAAATTACCATTTTCTTTAAAAGGTACAATTACCTGGTATCATCCCTTACGCTGATATCTGCGTTCCCATAGCCGGGATTCTCAATAGCGATATCCGAGGCACTGTATGTAGCTTTAGGACTGGAAGTAAATCTCCCGGGAAGCAAGCGTCTGAAAAACAACATTGATTCTTAAAGTAAAGTGTCAGGCAAAACCTCGGGTAGCAAGAGTCTGAAAAACTTAACCCTTAAAGTAGTTGCGGTCATGGTACCTAAGCCATAATCCAAACTCATAAATCCGTAAACGAATGACGAATCAGAATGTTCAGACCAACAGACATGGACCCCAGAATAAAGGATGTAATCAGGCGTCCGCGGATATTAAGCATTACTTGGTAAGCAAGCTTCGCCCACCATGCCCATAGGCCTGAACGAAGGAAATATCGGTAGAAGCGTATGTCCGGGATTTTGGAAGTCTACTTATGGCGCGTCAGTGGCAAAACATCAGAAACAATTCTGGAAACTGCCACATTGTAGGGATTGACCAGATCATGATGTCTCCCATAGAACTCCTAAAGTGTTGCTACCAGTTTGGTTTTTTGATACCCCTGGTTCAACAACTTTGTAGTGAGCACTTTCCCACGCTCCATGAAGTCCTGATAATTTGAACAGGCTCTGGCATAACGGATTAACTGTGAAACGTAAACGCCATATGCTGGTGCAGAAGGGATATTACTGCTCAGGAATGGAAAGTTAACAATGGGAAAATTGAAGTCATCCCGTTTGTCGTAAAGCCTAGTAGCAAGCTTTCCATTGTCAATATAGAGGTAACAACCCAAGTATGAGGAGGAGGCTGCAGTCTCCGTTGTTTCCTTATTTCAAGTTCATGTGGATAAATGAATTCCAAATACTCTGCAAATTTTGTGTTTTTCAGAGACAATACATCATCTATATATCTATTGGTGAAATTGAATTGTTGTGCGAGGTGTTTCTTGCCTGCTTGGAGGAGACTTTGTACAAACTCCGCCTCATACGAGTGTAAAAACAAGTCGGCAAGCAACGGTGCACAGTTAGTACCCACTGGTATGGCGATTGTTTGCTGAAATATCCGTCCGCCGAACTCCACAAAATATTGTCGATTAGATATTCCAGCATCTTTATGACATCTGCATCTGTGTATTTTTGTGGCGGATCAGAGTGATCCCGAACGAAGTATGTGTCTTCGTAGCCAATGACAACATACTGAAATCGACGGTTACCATTCTTGTGGAAGAAACACTGGATGATAAATTCCTTTAATTTAGATTTCAATTTATCACGAGGAATAGTAGTGTAAAGAGTAAAGAAATCGAAAGATTTTATACTGTTGACAGAAAAATGTCAGGAAAAATCTCGGGAAGCAAGCGTCTGAAAAACAACATTAAGCGTTAAATTAAAGTGCCAAGCAACATCTCAGGAAGCAAGCATCTGTAATAGCTTTAACCCTTGAAGTAAAGTGCCAAGCAAACTGTCGAGAACCAAGCGTTTAAAAAACAACATTAACCATTAAAAATCAATGTGCCAAGCAAGGTCTCGGGAACCAAGCGCCTGTAAAACAGTATTAGCCCTTAAAGTAAAGTGCAAAGCAAAATCTCGGGAAACAAGCGTCTGACAAACAACATGTACTCTTAAGTACAGGGCCAAGCAAAACTGTAGTAAAAAACAATGTATACAAGCGGAAATAAAAACCGCAAGTTCGGATTTGGTGTCATAACTTTTTTTTTTTTCAGGAATAGTGTATGCTTTGTACATGTACGTTAAAACGTCACTGTGGACATGCAAACGTGTATAGGAATAAAATCTATATTAAACTTCGGTCAAAATTGTTCCATCACACATACGTTAAAACGATTGATCGAACCCATTTAAGTTTCTATTATTTTACTCCAAGAGAAAACTTGCGTTTTATTTTTTTATTTTGTTTATTTCCACTGGTATATTTCATTTTAAATAGTATTTCAGAGGACACAAGACTTTATATTTTATATGATGTTGATGCAATGTCAACCCTTATTTTCTCTGAAAAAATAAGAACAAAAACATCAAAACGTCATCCACTGCAGTATTGACTGGCACTTTAAAGCTTAAATACTGATTCATAAATCCAATTTATATAACAACTTTGCTTCATAACACCATATTCTTTACGTCCTTTTAGAAAAAGCCTTTAAATATATATTACAAACCGTTAGCAAATTAAGATAACAAAACTACATTGTGTAATTAACATGTATTAAAAAAACGCTGGAACAATATGCTTACGGTTTGTTTGTTTAGTCTAAGAAAAGCTCCAACACTATAAAAATACTCACCTTTTATACAGAACAACGAGCATAACCACGGCGGCAATAATCAACATGAGTATAGCGACCCCTACTGCAATGCCAACCGACTGACCCGTGCTGAGACCTTGAGCAGACTTTTGTGGTTGTACCTGAATAGCTAGAAATGAAACAAAAATAAAGTCGTCATAAATCCGTCAAGTATGGACGAGATTTTTATATGTATATTAAGATAACATATTCGGTCAGACAGGCCTGAGCAAACAGTGCAGCCGCTGATCAAACTATTTTTAAGGAGCAGTTTGATCTGGGCCTTCACTCTGCCATTTCGTCTCATTTTAGAATCTCACCTAGCAGTCACATGAACTTGTTCAAATGTTAGGATGAAGCCCCAAGGATATAAAACGTTTCTGATACTCAACTCAGCGGAGCATGAAATTTTTTTTTTTGCTAATAAATAGAGGATCTTAATTTTTTTTTCGTTCTTCTGTCATTACTGACAATGACCAATCCTAATTAACTGTGTGATGTGTTATTATTTGTGTGTTCTAAGATGGCTGATAGGCCCAATCTTAGCTCTAAATTGCCTGTTGCAGATAGAACAAGAGAGGTCTGAGGAAGAAAGCCCTGTTGGTGATCCCTTAGCTCTGGCTTTAGCTGTGTACGTTTCTGCTCGGCTTCGCTGATTCTTTTTGCTTCGTATTCACCAGCTCCCCTTTTTATGAGGCCTCGCCACTTTGTACGATCCTGTGCAATCTGTTCCCATGACTCTGTTGGTATGTTGAAGTCTTTAAGGGAGGCTTTGAAGGTGTCCTTGTATCGCTTCTTCTGACCACCATGGGAGCGTTTTCCTACTTGAAGTTCTCCATAGAGGATTTTCTTTCGCAAACGTTCATCAGGCATTCTGGTAACATGGCCTGTCCATCTTAACTGTGCCAATTTCAGAAGAGTATGTACACTCTGCATCCCTGCCCTTTTCAGGATTTCTGTGTCTGGAATCTTGTCTTGCCACTTGATCTTTAGAAGTTTTCTAAGACAGCTTGTATGGAAGTAGTTCAGTCTTTTGGCATGCCGTTGGTAAACTGTCCAAGTTTCGCATGCGCATAATAGTGTTGGCAGCACTACCGATATACTCAGCTTTATGTCAAGTCTGATCCCACTTCGGTCCTAAATACTTCCACGTAGCCGGCCAAATGCTGCACTAGCTTTGGCAATTCTAGCATTGACTTCATCATCAATGTGCACAACTCTAGACAATGTGCTTCCAAGGTAGGTGAACTTGTCTACCACTTGCAGTCGTTGACTTTTCACTGTGATGGTAGGCTCCTTGTAAGGCTTTCCAGGTGCTGGCTGATATACTACCTCAGTCTTTTTGATGCTGATTGTGAGATCATAGCTGTCGCATAAATCAGATACTTGATCCACACCTTTTTGCATTTTTTTCTTCTGTTGGAGCACCCTTTGCCATGTCATCAGCAAAGAGGAACTCGTCTAGCACCTCTGTCTGCACCTTAGATTTAGCTTGCATTCTTCTTAGGTTGAAAAGTTTCCCATCAAAGCGATACCTAATAGGTATACCATTGTCACCATCCTGGAAAGCATCTGTAAGCATGGCAGAAAACATCATGCTGAACAGTGTTGAAGTTAGTACACAGCCTTGCTTAACTCCATTTGTCACAGGAAATGGATCAGAAACCTCGCTATCATTTTGGACCCTTGCGAGCATACCATCACGGAACTGCCGCACCACTGCTATGAATTTGGCAGGACAGCCAAACTTTGCCATAATTTTCCAAAGTTCCTCACGACTGACTGTGTGAAATGCTTTGGTAAGGTCGACAAAGGTCAAGTAGAGGTCCACATTCTGTTCCTGGCATTTTTCTTGAAGCTGTCGTGCTGTAAAGATCATGTCTATTGTTCCTCTGTTTTTCCTGAATCCACACTGGCTTTCTGGTAGAGGCCCTGACCGTTCGAGGTGTTCATTCAATCGGTTCAGTAGGACCCTAGCAAGGATCTTCCCAACAATTGACAATAAAGAGATGCCTCGATGATTGTCACAGACTTGAGGATTCCCTTTCCTTTTGAATAGGTGGATAATTGTTGCATCCTTGAATTCTTGAGGGATGGCTTCATAATGTGAAATAACTCTGTCAGTTTCTCTGCAACTGGAGGACCGTCTGCTTTGTAGATCTCGGCATGTATTGCATCTGATCCTGGAGCCTTGCCAGATGACAGTTTTATTGCTTTCACTGTTTCAGAGACGGTTGGGAGCTCATGAAGCAGCGGATTACATTCCATCTGTGGTAGTCTGTTGATAGCTTCATCATTGATAGATGATGGCCGATTAAGGACACCATCAAAGTGTTCAGCTCATCTTTTCAAGATAGCTTCTTTGTCAGTCAGAAGACTAGTTCCATCTGCACTAAGGAGTGGGGTGGTTCCTGAGCTCTGGGGACCATATACTGTCTTGAGTGCATCAAAGAACTTTTTTATGCCCTTTAGTTCTGCAAAGGACTGGATTTCATCAGCCTTTTTTCTCAGCCAGGAGTCTTGCATGTCTCTGTGCCTCGTCTGAACTGTCTTGCATATGTTTGAATAGGCAGTCTTGCTAGATAATGAGCTGGTATTTCTGAGGTAAGCCTTGTGTTTTTGGTGTTTCTCTTCAAGGAGTCCCTGAATTTCTTTGCGAGATACTGGTCCTAGGTAATCAATTGCTGAAGAGTGAAAGGTGTCTCTGAAGACTGTCAAGCTCTCATCTACATCTTCTGAACTGTGTTCCAGTGCATCTAGATCGTTGACGAATGCTTGCCTCTTGCTGTCTTGTTTCAGCATGGAGGCACCTAATTTCTTTGGCACCTTTTTGCCTTGTTGTTGTCGTACATGTTGAATGCGCAGGTTGAGTTTGCTGACAACAAGCCTGTGATCTGTCCAACAGTCTGCACCACACATATATTTAGTCACTTTGACATCCTGTCTGTCCTTCCTTTGCACTATCACATAGTCAATGAGATGCCAGTGTTTGAAGCGAGGGTGCATCCATGTTGTCTTTCTGTGAGTTGGTAGACGGAAGACTGTGTTGGTGATCAGTAATTCATGCTCTGCACACTTCCTTAAAAGGTGGAGTCCATTGCTGTTGCGCTTCCCTACACCTTCAGATCCAATCACTCCTACCCAGGTCTGGTGGTCTGTGCCCACTCTGGCATTGAAGTACCCGAGGAGGATGAGTTTGTCTGTCCGGGGTGCTGCAGAAATCACAGAATACAAATCATCATAGAACTTGTCTTTAACCTCATCTGGGTTGGTCATTGTGGGTGCATAGGCGCTTACAATTGTTGCATGCCTCTTGCCAGATAAGGGAAGTCTCAGCGTCATCAGGCGGTCATTTATGCCTTTGGGAAGTCCTGAGAGCTTGCTGACGAGGTGTGACTTGATGGCGAATCCTACTCCTGCTTCACGCCGCTCTTCTTCGTCCACTCCAGAAGAAAGTGTAGCAAGCAGCAACTTCTTTTAAAAGCCCTTTCTTCTGCAAGGCGAGTCTCACTCAGAGCTGCAATCTCGACTTTGTATCGGTCAAATTCTCTACCAACTAGAGCTGTTCTTCGCTCAGGTCTGTCAGAACCAGAACTGTCCATTAGGGTGCGCACATTCCAAGCGCCGATGGTTAGAGGTATCACCTTCATCTTCTTTTTTCTTGTTTGACCGCTAAGTGGGATTCCTGCTGATCGCGGTTAACCAACCAGGAGTTGTTTAGGGCACCTTTTCTAGCCCCTTCCCCATGGTACGATATGTCTTTGGCTTGGCCCGCCGTGGTTCAACTATTGGTTTTCATTTACTCTGGCATACAGTAGAATTAGCCATGAGTACTCGTCTTTGTTTATTATAGTGATTAATTTGATTTTTATGTTTTCGCTTTGATACATTGACTGAGTTGGGAGCCTTTAAGCGAACCGAATTTTTATGTGTTTCTGTATTAAGAGTAGCATCGGGACCCAGGGTGAAGTTGGCTAGCTGTAAAAGTGCTTTAAACCCTCTCGGTGGTTTGCTCTACTGACCGTTCTAAGGCGGTGGTCCTGGTGTTAGTCTTACTTTTTGTTGCTTTGTGGTTTATTCTACGAGGCGATTTGTTGTATGTCGTTCCGTGTGTTATTTTGTTCTTGTGTTTTTCAGTCCTTTTAGTATTGCGATTACCTCGCTTGGGGAAGAGACAGCTAATCTTAGTGCTTTTCGTACGTTTGTTTGGTTTGTGCTTGTTTGGATTTGTCGGTTGCCTCTTCCTCTTGGAGTCTGGGAAGGGCTGCGGTTTGTGATTGTGGCACTCCCTGGACTTTTCTTTTACCTTTTTTTGCTTGGAATTGTGTATTGTATTCGTTATCTGTATTATGTTACATATGTTGTAAATTATTTATTTAAAAAAATGTAAAATATTCTAACTTTGTTAGAGTCTTATGTGTAGTGGTAGAGCTAAGCATCGCCCAACCCGGAGCTTAATGAAATTGAAAGTCACCCTCAGTGCGTCTTGGCCGGCTATTGCGTACCACTCTACTCACAATCTTCTTTGATATTCAAACTATGCATTCTGATTACTGACGGCTGAGATCAACCTACGCATTGTATTCACCTGATAGTTTATCTAGTAATTAAGTTCAAGATGCATTGAAACTTAATGCAAACAGCGAAAGCACTAATCAGCCTTTACGTGTTAATAATCTTACTAGTGTGAGAGTTATAAAAACCTAATACGAACAGCAAATAACATGATCATCCTACGTACTGACTCTTCGACTAACCTTAGCCCCATAGAAACGTCAGGCAGTAATGCCCCTGATCATACTGCGTACGCAGACTGAACAATAGTCATCACAATTGTATCCTTTACCGCGTCGTCTGAGTTGGTGCTGTATTCTCAAATAATTAGAAGATATACAGTGAACCCTCGTTACAACGGGAACATTTGTCCCCAAAGATGTTGCCGTTAAAATGAATTTACTGTTGCAAAGTATCCTTTATGAGCCGAACGATACATAAGAAATGCCTTGTTTTAGTCGTATTTCCTCATAGAACATATGTTTTGGATATTTGTTAGAATCGCCTCAGCGTGTCGATTCCAACATATATCCAAAACAAATGTTTCTTGAAGTATTAAAGACAATGTTTGGCATAATTTCTGATTGACTGTTACGTTACCTCTTGAGCGACGGTTTCGTGTCAGCCAAATTATCATTATAACGAAATTCGTTGTATCGAGTGTCGGTATAAAGAAGGTTGACTGTATAAAAAAACTGTCTACATAAATATAGAACGAGAACAGATTGGTAAAAAACGTGGTCCTGAAATTTGGGCAGTGTAGCAGAATAAAAAGAGCCGTCAGTACTCACTTGCCATCCCCACAGTTTGCAAAATGGAGACAAAAACTCTACAATATCACGTCCTATTGATACTCATACTATGTTGACTACTCAAAAACCCAGACGTCTACTGATTACGCGACATGAGCTTTGACCAAATAAAATTTCTATGCAAACACCATTGATATATCAAAATCTGTCACAAAAAGAAACAATGCGAGGATTTAAAAAATGCGCCCGCCGAAGTTTGCCTATTCCATCACGAAAACATGCCTATATAATTTTGACCCCCTTAAACCCCACTTTTATATAGTAAAACTGGGGTTTACAGGGGTATACATTATTTTTCTTACTTCTGCTCAAAAACATACATTGTGGGTACTCGTTAGAACCGCCTCGCCGAGGCGGTTCTAACGAGTACCCACAATCTATGTTTTGAGCAAAAATATGACAAATATCGGAGATTTTTATCTGAAAATTTTCAGTTTTTTGGATGTAAAATTTTCAATATATTTGAATAGGCTTGTTTTCGTAATTCAGCAAACTGTTGATGAACCGTACTCTTCAGATAGTGTATGTTGTGTAGGTAGTTTCTATTTATTTCTCGAAATAATTATCTAGACTAAAACTTGTAATTGTAATCAGAAAAAAACTTGTAATTGCTTTAACTTATAATAATGCCAACATTATTATTGATAAATATAAGAATGGCTAAGACTCGTGATCCTACTTATTGACACCTTCTAGAAAAATAACAAACAAGATTCACCAGTTTATGCCGAGTGGATTCTTCTACCTGAACTCTTTGGATCGACCATTCCCAGTAAAACGGGTGTCTCATTACGAAAACACGCCTATTCAAATATACTGAAAATTTCATCATCAAAAACTGAAAGTTTTCAGATAAAAGTTCTAATATTTTTTTCATATGTCTGCTCAAAACAGATTGTGGGTACTCGTTAGAACCGCCTCGGCGAGGCGGTTCTAACGAGTACCCACAATCTATGTTTTTGAGCAGAAATAAGAAAAATAATGTATACCCCTGTAAGCCCTAGTTTTACTATATAAAAGTGAGGTTTAAGTGGGTCAAAATTATATAGGTAGGTTTTCGTGATGTGTCCAGAAGAATCATGCTGATGTGGTTAGTTTTTATTATTACTTTGGTTTACAGAAGTTCCTGTACCTAATGCAAACAGTGTTGATCCTGATCAAACGCCGCGTTCTGCTATGTCTGATATGGGTCTACGCAGTTTGCCAATGTCCTTTTTTTATGGGACACAAGGCATAACTGGGTAAAATATATCGTCTGCTGAAATGTTTAGCCAGCATGCTTAGCGTTAATATTATTGCGCCGTACCGTCAGAAAACGTACCTTTATACATCTTCGCCCAGTGACGAGTCAGAATCTTCAGTGGGTGCATTTTTGATAGCCAAGGATGCAATTTTTTTTCATGCCGACAAAGAAGATTGACTCGCCGGTTGATTTGAGTCGTTGTTCATGTCAGAAGGTACGCTCTCTAACGATTCGGCTTAATTTTAAAGGACAATACTGACCTACACAAAGTCCTTTGGAAACGTTCCACAGGCCCGTTGGCAAACATTTTACTCGCATTTTCTGGACCAATTCAAAGTTGTCATTGCAAATAATATCGCATGAGCTGCCAACATCAAAGTTCTTGCATTTGGGGCTTATCTGACCGTTTTCGACCATGTTGGGGCATTGATTTACTGGAAATAAATAACTGAAGATAATTAAACATGTCATGTAATGAAACCGAATACGTGAGTGTGATGATAATAAGTTGTGTTTTACTTCTATTCAACATTACTTAAGTCATATCTTAACTTGACAGAGATATCATCAAGACAAACTTTCTGATGAATCAGCATGTTAACAGGATTAAAACTTTGGCCTCTAGAGGGCACACAATGTTTTAAAGAAATATGACTTAGTGACTTAGGTTCACATAACCCACATTAGCAAGTGTACCTCGTACCAAGATAACATCAAAACAAACATTCTAAAGATGTTTCATGAAATATAATCAAACCTGTCGTTTCGAATGTGCACACAAGGTTTTAAAAGAGTTTGACCTAGCTGACATCACGAAAACATGCCTATATAATATTGACCCCCTCAAACCCCATTTTTATATAGTAAAACTGGGGGTTATAGGGGTATACATTATTTTTCTTATTTCTGCTAAAAAACATAGATTGTGGGTACTCGTTAGAACCGCCTCGCTGTACTAACGAGTAACCAAAAACTATGTTTTTGAGCAGAAATAAGAAAAATATCAGAGTTTTTTTATCTGAAAATTTTCAGTTTTTTAGGTGAAATTTTCTATATATTTGAATAGGCATGTTTTCGTAATGCCTAGTTTTTGGTCCATACAAACTTGACCGACATAACATTAGTAGAAACATTTTCATGACGTTTCATAAAGATTGGGTCAAAACTACAATACACTCAAGATTTTAAGAAATCTGACCTGGTGACCTAATTTTGGACCCACATAACCCATACTGCATTACGAAAAAAAACCCGCCTATTCAAATATATTGAATATTTCACCACCAAAAACTGAAAGTTTTCAGATAAATATTCTGACATTTTTCATATTTCTGCTCAAAGCAGTGTGGGTACTCGTTAGAACCGCCTTGACAAGGCGGTTCTATTGAGTACCCACAATTTATGTTTTTGAGCAGAAATAAGAAAAATAATGTATACCCTATAAACCCCAGTTTTACTGGGAAGGGAAGGGCTGCGGTTTGTGATTGTGGCACTCCCTGGACTTTTCTCTTACCTGTTTTACTACATAAAAGTGGGGTTTAAAGGAGTCCAAATTATATAGGTATGTTTTCGTGATGTTAAACAAGACAGAGATGTCATCAAAACAAATATTTTGATGAAATTTCAATATGATTGGGTCAAATCTGTAGCCTCTATTAGCACCTAAGGTTTCAAAAAACAATTGACCTAGTTACCTAGTTTTGACTTAATATAATCCATACTCAAATTTGATTCAGATATCATCAAGACAAATATTCTGATGATGCTTCATGAAGATTGGATTTAAATTGTAGCTTCTAGAGTTTACACAAGGCCTTAAATTATAATATTTACTCTTATTTACTTTAAAGAATAGGTGGCCTAGTGACCTGGTTTTTAACCCCACATGGCTCATATATCTGACCAGGATATCATCAAAACAAAAAAGATTTTCCTGAAAGTTGGGTCGAAACTGTGGACTCTAGTGAGCACAATAGGTTTTAAATCAAATTTATCTAGTGACTTATTTTTGTTTACCTAACATGACCTATGTTTTAACTTGATCGAGATATCATCACGAACTATTCTGATGAGGATTCATAAAAACAGTGCAAAGAACTTTGACGTAGTGACCTGGTTTTTGATCCCCCATAATCCATTTTTAAACCAAGATATTATCAAAATAATCATTCTGATGACGGTTCAAGATGACTGAATCAAAACTGTGGTCTGCAGAGTGCACGCAAGGTTTTAAAGACATTTGACCTAATGACCTAATGTTTGATCCTACATGACCCATATTTGAACTTGACCAAGGCATTTACAACACAAACATTCTAATGAAGCTTCATGAAGACTGAAGCAAAACAATGGCCACTAGAGTAGACACAAAATTTCAAAAACAAAATGACCTAATGAACTTGTGCTGCTATACCCAAAGAAATTGCTTAACTCATTATAGCTCAAAACGGAACCCTAAAACAACTACAGGACAAGCAATGACACCAATGATACCTTTGAAAGCAGTACACACACATACATACAAATGTAACTAGCTAATGTATCGAAGCTTTCAGTGCAAGACCAGAGAGTTTAAGCTAATCCGGCCCGAGGTTATAAAACTTTTTTTCATGCTCAACTCAGCTGAGCATGAAATTTTCTCTGCTAAAATATAAAAATGCCAACGATAGTTGGCATAGTCATCATATTTATTAGCATAGAAATTGTCATGCTCAGCTATGTTGAGCAAAAAAGGATATTTAATTGTTAGTTATTTCAGATTTATTAGCAGGAAAAATTTCATGCTCAACTGAGTTGAGCATGAAAAATTTTTTATAACCTTTGGGCCAGGAATCATTAGTAAACCTCATATCATTTTAGAAAATCCCTGAATGTGTTCAGTGATCACAGAGGATCAGAAAATATAAGCTACACCAGGGAGATGTATTTTGGCCGTCACATGGCACTCACAGCAATTGTAATGAAGATAAATATGTTCTAAAATCAATCACATTTGAGAGTCATACACCATGATGATGATGATGATGATAATGATTTGGTGTTTTACGCCCCTCTGGCGGAATGTAAACCTGAGACCTCGTGAGCATGAAGTCGAGACCGCAACCATGAAGTTTAGGTCAAAGGCATAGCAACCCATAATAATACTGTAGTACTTATATCCAGACATCGTTCGGTGACGGGTTAGTTGCCTCGCTTTAATTTAACCTTTTGAGCGTTTACAAAAATGAGACAAGTTCACCCTTGTCATGCTGAACACGGATACGCCCTGCCTTTGCAAATAGTATAGATCCATATCAGTTGGCTTCTTCAGAAGCCAACTGATCTGGATCTGCACTGTTTGCCATTAAGTATGTGAATTTATAGCAACAAAACGGATCAAGATCCGATTGGCTGAACATTAGAAGTGCGAGTCGTATCTTGATTTATTCAGCATGGCAAGGGTTAAGAAGACTAGATACCTTTTCAGGAGAGGCAATTGACAAAATTATTTGTTATAAAAAGTGGTCTACTGTAAAAAAGAAAGAATTTGTTCTCAAGGGTATAAGTTCTTTCCTTTTAGAGTAGACCCCTTTGTAAAAGAAGTCTGGTGTACAGTAAAGGAAACAGTAAGTCATAAAAATTGTCTCCCTTGGTAATCATGAAGGAAAACCTAACAGATGTATCAACGCCCCCCTAATTTCCAGCAGGCACGCAATGTGGAACAACGTCGTTTCAATGTGGATTCGAATCAACTATGAATCAAAATTGCTGCAAGGTTGTGTGCCCGCTGGGAAATATGAGTTTACTAGAAGCATGGAAGAACAGAAGGGCAAAAGCTCACGAACTGATATACCCATCCATTGCATGGCGCTGGAATAAAAAAAAGCTTAGACTATTAATGATATAACCCGAAACTTACCTTGACAAGGTTTTTGAATGTGCCATTTTCCATCATCCAAACAAATGACTTTGTCGTCCACTTTGTTGAATCCAGTCTCGCACGAAAAATTACACGCCGTCCCGACTGTCCTGTTACAGGAGATTAAATCTCCGTTCTTTATTGTATCGGGGCAAGTGACTGAAAAAGGAAGCAAAATAGAATCTATCTAAAACATAAAGATTTCCTAAGGAAACCGTGCAGCCCGTGATCAAACGCTACAAAAAGCGGCGTCTTATCTAGGCCTACACTGTTTGCCACTCATCCAGCAATTTTTCAGACACATTAAAATATAGAGAATTGATTTAGTATTTCAAATCTTTGACAAGTATGGTAACAAATTAATGTGTCGCTGTACAAGCAAGGGGCGCAACACCGAAGTACCCATTACGAAAACACGCCTATTCAAATATATTGAAAATTTTACAACCAAAAAATTAAAATATTCAGATAAAAAATTCTGATATTTTTCATATTTCTGCTCAAAACAGAGATTGTGGGTACTCGTTAGAACCGCATCGGCGAGGCGGTTCTAACGAGTACCCACAATCTATGTTTGAACAGAAATAAGAAAAATAATGTATACCCTTGTAAACCCCAGTTTTACTATATAAAAGTGGGGTTTATGGGAGTCAAAATTATATAGGCGTGTTTCCGTGATGACTGATTTGGCTTGTACATGTACTGGGTTGTTTTGACCAGTATTTTACAAATTAAAGGAGAAAGGGAGACTTCTGAGCACGAAAGCAAACCGTAAGTCACAAAACTTTTAGCTTTCTTGTCGAAATGGCAAAATATCTACCAAGTATATCCATTCTGCTTAACCCATTGTAGACTGAATTGTCTCCTCCCCACTTTATATTGGAAGAGTCCAATTTCAATTTTAGGTAGGTGAGGCTATAAGATTAAGTCAAGAGAAAAATGGCTGAAGTATTCGCAAATAGTGAATCCCTGATCAGACGCCGCGTTCTGTGGCGTCTGATCTGGGTCTGAACTGTTTACCGGGGACTCCCGACTACATTGGTTTAATAATTCAAAGTTATTTTGGACTTACATGGTGTCTACAAATACAGTAAGCCTACAGTCACAAATTTAATTATGGCTACAGATGAGACAATAACAGGTAGCGTTGATAATTTAACATAATATTTGTTACTTTTGTACCTTAGGTTTTGCATAAACACCATATTTTAAAGGACTACTGGCACAGCCGCGGAGACTTCACTGACTACCAAAAATTACTTTTTGATGCAAAAACATATTTTTTTTTCTGAACACACCCATTTGGAGTAGCTGCATTTTCCTGGAAATAAAAAAATATTTTGAAATGTCATCTGATTCAACATACCACAATTTTCGCCTTCATCACTTTTGTCGGTGCAGTCTACTTTCTTGTCACACACTTGGTCTAGAGGAATACATTGTCCGCTGTTGCATCGGAACTGACCGGTGCACGTTGCTGCAAACAGGAAGGTTAAATGTAACAAGTAACGGGGAGGGAAGCTATACCCCTGCAAGGAGACACCTCTGTCAAAGTTGTTTTTGTGTATATCTGAAAAGGGATCTACTCTAAAAGGGAAGAATTTGCTCTTTTTTTTTCTTTTAGAGTAGACTCCTTTTTAGAAATGATTTTATGCATAGAAAAGTAAACAGGAAGTCGCAAAATTGTCTCCCTTGTGAAAATTGGCAGAAAATATACAAATGTATTTAGTTCCTTTAAACTGTAACAAAATTCCTAAGGCAAAGAAGACAAACTCCATAGGAGAGAACTATCACCAGAAACTATTCGCCACCCTTCACAAAAAGGGGTCTATACTTTAAACCTTACCACACTCTGAGAAATTACTTCAAGCCTTACCACTCTTTCAGCAAATGTCAACTAGACGATATTTTCTCTGATTTTTTCCAAGAACATAGACTTTGACACTTCACGCAAATTGACTCCTGATGAGTCAATTTGCATGAAATGTCAAATCCATTTTTTTCTAAAAAAAAAAAAAAAAAAACTCAATATTTATAATTATGTTCTGTTGGAATTTTTACCCTGCAAGCTACCCAGCTAGCATTCTACGTAAATCTACATCGGGTCGTCATCGGCCCGTCAGCTACCCTGACGGGCCGATGACGGCCCGATATAGATTTACGTAGAATGCTGACTGGGTAAGCGTTAAGGAAATAATTGGTGCTAATTATTGTTCGTTTTATATGTATCCCCTTGCAGAATGGTTTGATTGACAAGGGATGCACGTGCACGTCTGTTGGAGCTGTCTCCCTTTAAAATTGGAGACAAAACCTTAAAGTGGCCTCTTTTTTCAAGTTTAAACATTCCCATTAACCCAATTTAGACTGAATAAACGCCTCAACACTACATATTAGAAGAGTCAAACACTTAATTTTAGGCATGTCAGGCACTTTGAAGTAGATATTCCTACAGCATGATGTCTAAACCATTTTGAAAATAGTAAAAACCCTGATCAGACCCCGTATTCTGTGGCGTCTGATCTTTACCTGCATTGTTTGCCAGTTACCCTTTTGTGGTCTCCTGACAAACTGGTTAACCCATTTGTGCCAAGCGTCCCACAAAATGGACAATGGTAGACAGTGTAGACACATATCAGATGTCACAGAACGCATTATATGACCAGGGTAAGCAATGTTTATAATAACAAAGGCATTGCTACAATAAATGAAAACCGGACGCCCATTATATTGGATGGGAGCCTAGCCAATAAGAGTGATAACAAGTCCACAAGGCATAAACGGATTATCACGTCTTTAAATGAATGCGGAGGTCCTGATCTCTTGACCACGTTGTGTTATCTAGTTTACTTATGCCAAATTTAAATAAGTCGAACCTCAATAGCTCGAACACCGACGGCTCGTTTACCATGGCTAATTCGAACTCATTTTTGAGTCCCTACAAAATTCTTCCGCTAACTCAAGAAAACAAATATTTAGGGAAAGTTTCTTATTTTATCATGAAATTTTATGTTGTGTGCACTCATTAGAATCGCCTCATCGAGGCCATCATTATGAGTACACTCAACATGCAATTGTGAAAGAAATAAAAACAAGAGCTGTCGTAGGACAGCGTAGCTCGCCTGCTGGGTACATTTTATATTGTAACATTTTTATCATTAAGCCATATAATATAGGTCACACTGACCTAGATGTATTTGTATGTAAATCATTTTGTCACATAGATATAATAATCCAGGTATGACAATTCTCCATGAAATAGTAATAAAAATAAAAGGCAAAATCACTGAAGCGTGAAATATAGATCACAATGACCTAGATATAGTAAGCGGTCATTCATTGGGTCACATAGAACTAATATCCCAGGTGTGACATTTATCCAACAAATAGTATTCAAGATATAAGGCAAAATCACTGAACCATGAAATATAGGTCACACCAACAGAGATATATTTTGACGTCAATAATCGGGTCACAAGGAACTAATATCCTAGGTGTGACATTTATCCAACAAATAGTATTCAAGATATAAGGCAAAATCACTGAACCATGAAATATAGGTCACAATGACCTAGATATAGTAAGTGGTCATTCATTGGGTTACATGGAAGTAATATACCAGGTGTGACATTTATCCAACAAATAGTATTCAAGATATAAGACAAAATCACTGAACCATGAAATATAGGTCACACCCACAGAGATATATATTTGACGTCAATAATCAGGTCACAAGGAACTAATATCCCAGGCTTGACATTTATCCAACAACTAGTATTCAAGATATAAGGCAAAATCACTGAACCATGAAATATAGGTCATAATGACCTGGATATAGTAAGTGGTCATTCATTGGGTCACATGGAAGTAATATCCCAGGTGTGACATTTATCCAACAAATAGTATTCAAGATATAAGGCAAAATCACTGAACGATGAAATATAGGTCACAATGACCTAGATATAGTAAGTGGTCATTCATTGGGTCACATGGAAGTAATATCCCAGGTGTGACATTTATCCAACAAATAGTATTCAAGATATAAGGCAAAATCACTGGACCGTGAAATCTAGGTGACCTGGACCGTAAAATGTAGGTCACCATGACCTTCACTCTCTTACACTTAAACCGATGTCACATAGTTAGCTGATGTATAACCAGTTGTGTCTATAACCTGTAGGCATATAAGATTTTACATTGATTGTGTTGGGGTTTAACGACACGTCAACCCTTGTGGGTCATTTTGTGTCGTCTCCCAGAGAAAGGGAGAAGAGTGATAGAAGAGATAGTCGAAGAGATGAAAGAGAGGAACAGGGAAGAAAGAGGAACAGGAACGAAAGTGAAGAAACAGAAGAAATAAAAACATTCCCCCTCTACCCTTGCCTGCTACAAGGATAGCAGGCCTTGCCCAACTGTAAGCCAATATCAGTTAGACGCCCCGGTGACATAAGATACACGACACCTTCGCACCACCCGACCACCCCCATATAAGATTTTACAAATGTGTCCTAGATTTTGACCCCTAGCCCCACTCCAAGGCCCACCCTGAGGTATGAACCCAGGGGTATGTTCTTTTGGAATCTCAGAAGACTCCTCCAGGTACGCAAATTCTAAATATGAATGCTCTATGAGGAGTGAAAGTCAAGATATAAGAATTTGAAAAACTTTAACACAGTATTAAAAGGTGTCCTAGATTCTGACCCCTAGCCCCACCCAGGGGCATGAACCCAGGGGTTTATTCTCTTGGAATCTCAGAAGACCCTCCAAGGTACCTAAGTTCCAAATTTGATGCCTCTGTGAGGAGTGACTGTTAAAATATAAGCATTTGAAAAAACTTTAACACAGTGTGACGGGAACGGGAACGCAAACGCAAACGTGGACGACCGGGGTGACTACAATAGCTCTCCTTGTACTTCGTACAGGCGAGCTAAATATCCCTAAATTATAGCTATTTGCTTCCTGACCTGGCACCATAATTAACCCTCAGTGGCTCGAACTACCCATTTCTCGAACAATTTTCTATGGTCCCAAAGATGTTCGAGCCATTGAAGTTCGACTGTAAGCTTTTACAATGAAACACATCATAGAATGATGATGATTTTATGTGGAACGCCATACCTTTTTTATGTTGTAAAGGGCTAATTTATTATGTTAATAGATGGGTTACCTTCTCAGAGAAACGTGTAAACTTGTCTATACTATGTGCTATTACGCTAATAGCGTGTGTTGGTTTCTCCATACAATGTCTTAATATGTTAAAAGGTAAGGCTGTCATGATAAACGCTCGTGTCATTATGTCCGCACAGTGTCTTATTATGTTAAAAGGCTATGGTGTTATGTTAAACTCGCATGTTGTTTTTGGCCACGCGGAGTCTTATTATGTTAAAAGGCTATGTTATTATGTTAAAATTGGTTTATCTTGTCTACGAAGCATGTAAACTTGATCGTTCTAAGGCGGTGGTCCCGTAGTCAGTCTTACTCTTTGTTGTTTTGTGGTCTATTCTACGAGGCGATTTGTTGTATGTCTTTCCGCGTGTCCTTTTGTTCTTGTATTTTTCAGTCCTTTTAGTATTGCGATTACCTCGCTTGGGGAAGAGAAAGCTAATCTTAGTGCTTTTCGTACGTTTGTTCGATTTGTGCTTGTTTGGATTTGTCGGTTTCCTCTTCCTCTTGGGGTCTGGGAAGGGCTGCGGTTTGTGATTATGGCACTCCTTGGACTTTTCGCGTACCTTTTCTGTCTATACAACATGTTATTATGTTAAATGCATTATGTTATTTTGTCCAAACAGTTGTCTTATTATGTTAAAATGTTATGTTATTATGTTACATGCACGTACTGTTTTGTCCACACAGTGTCCTGTTATGTTAAAATGCTATCTTATTATGTTTAAAAATGGAAATCTTGTCTACGAAGCATATGAAATTGTCTATAAACCGTGTTATTATGTCACACACGCGTGTTTGTTTATTCACACAGTCTTGTTCAGTTAAAAGGCTATGTTATTATGTTAAAAAGCTTTGGTCTATACATCATGCTATTATGTTAAACAGTTTTGTTGTTTTGTCATAATAGTGTCTTATTATGTTAAAATGCTATTTTATAATGTTAAGAAATTCAGTTACCTTGTTTTTGAAGCATGTGAACTTGTCTGTAAGTGTGTTATTATGTTAAACGCATGGTTTGTTATATCCACACACTGTCTTATTCTGCTGAAAGGCTACGATAATATGTTAAAATTCGGGTTATCCTGTCTATGAAGCATTTGAACTTGTTTATACAATGTATGCTGTTTTGTCCACACATTATCTTATTATGTTAAAAGGCTATGTTGTTATGTGAAAAATTCGGGTTATCGTGTCTACGAAACATGTGAACTTGTCTATACAAACTGTTATTTTGTTTAACGCTCGTGTTGTTTTGTCCACACAGTGTCTTATTATGTTAAAAGACTATCTTATTATGTTGAACACGTATGTTGTTTTCTCCACACAGTGTCCTACTATGTTACAAGGCTGTTATTATGTTAAAACGTTGTCTACGAAGCATGTGAACTTGTCTATACAACTTGTTATTATGCAAATGGATGTGTTGTTTTGTGCACATAATATCTTATATTATGTCAAAAGACAATATTATTATGTTAACAAAGTTGGGTTATCTTGCCTATGAAGTATGTGAACTTGTCTATAAGACGTCAAATCATTTAAAGGCGCGTCTTGTTTTGTCCACACAGTGTCTTATGATGGTAAAAACCTATGTTATTGCGTGTTATCGTGGTGAATCAGTATGCTGTTTTGTTCAACTGCTTAGTGTTGTTCCCGAAAATTTACGCATGCGACATTGTGTGGACAAAACGACATGTGGGTTTGACATAATAACATATCGTCTAGACAAGTTACTCTTAGGCAAAGGACCCAAACTTTAACAAAATGACATACACGTTTGACATAATAAAACACCGTGTAGACACGTCGACGCCATAAGCTGACAAAATAACATGCCTGTGTAAGATAATAACACACTATATAGACTAGTTCACATGCATGTTTTTTAGACAAGATAACTCACATTGTGACAAAATAATATGGTTCTTTAACATGATAAGACAGTGTGTGGGCATGTCAACATTATACATTGACAAAACAACACGCGTCTATAAGATAATAACATAATGCATCGACATGTTCACACAATTCTTAGACAACACAACAAGAAATATAACAACATCGAACAGCTTTGGTGTTCCATAATTTTGTCTTTGTCGTCTATTTCAATAGTATGTAAGTCATGTCGAAACGAAAATGGAGCGATAATGAACGCCTCCGTGCAATGAAGCGCCGCAATCATGGCCCTAAACCATCTCCCGATGCTTCACTTTTGTTTAGTTTATATTTAAATGCCCTTAGGGACAATTACCCAACGGGCACATGACGTTAATACAACGTCGCATTAACATCGATGCAACCTCAGCGGCACATGACGTGTGTACATCATCGCATTAACGTCAATATAATGTCATGGCGTTGTATCGGCGTAAATGTAACATTGTATATACGCCATGTTCCCACTTGGGTAAACTAATTTCGATTTATTTGAATTAGTATATCGCTCAGTCGTGGGCTGGTAGTCATGAGTAGCTTTGCTATTTATTTACTTTTCAAAAAAACAGAATAGATATAACAGATATTTTGATTTTTTGTTGAATTTGTGTTTTATATCCGCAGATCCTCCTTTCAACCTTTATATATGCTATAACACCCTGCGCATGCGCATTCTCATCAGATCGTTTGTCCTCTGGTGACACATTCTACATAATAAATGGAACATATGGAATGTTCTAATCAGCATGTGCGGATGCGCAGACTGATCTGGGCTTTCACTGCCCGCACATCCCCGGTCAGCTTTTTATTTGACCCAAATTCATTATAGTTATAACAAAGGTACATACCGACGCATGCCGTGACGTCATTGGTGGACCATGCTCCAGTTTCCAAGCAAGTTGCCTTCGTTACTCCTGTATTTTTCACGAAACCTCTATTACATTGAAAATCACAGATACTGAAGACCTTTCTGCTGCAGTTATTTTTGTCGATGTTAGCATTTGAGATGTTCCCAAGACACAAAATCGCTGCAATAAAACATCAGTGCCAAAATCAATATATCTGCAATAAGGAATCGGTGAATAAAACAATGAATATTCTGTAATAAGAAATCAATGAATAAATCAGTGAATATATCCCTGCAATAAGAAATGGGTGAATTAAAAAATGAAAATTTCTGCAGTAAAAACTCGGTGAACGAAACAATTATTATCAGAATCTCTTTATTAAGAAATCAATCAATAAAACAACGCATATCTATGTAATACGAAATCGGCAAATAAAACAAACCTCTGTAGCAAGAATTCTGTGACTACATGAAAAACAATCAATATCTCTGCAGTAAAAATCCCTGAATAAAACAATTAATACTTCTTCCAAACAAAATCGGTTAAGAAAACATTATTTATAGCTTCAGTAAGAAAAATAGGTAAGAGAAGTCCATGTAGTGCCACAATCACAACCCGAAGCACTTCCCAGACACCAAGAGGAAGAGGAAACAGACAAAACCAAACAAGAGCAAATCGAATAAACGTACGAAAAGCACTAAGATTAGCTCTCTCTTCCCCAACCGAGGTAATTGCAATGCTAAAAGGCCTAAAAAACACAAGAACAAAATAACACAAGGTAAGACATAAAACAAATCGCCTTGTAGAATAAACCACAAAACAACATAGAGTAACACCGGGACCACCGCCTTAGAACGGTCAGTAGAATAAACCACTGTGGGGTTTAAAGGTTTAAAGTGAATAAAATAATGAATTTCTCTTCAGTAAGTAATCAGGCGATGCTACAACAAATATATGTTCAGAAAAAAAAAAACAAAAAAAACAGTGAATATCTCTGCAGTAATGAAACCAGGGAACAAAATGAATATATGAATATCTCTGAAATACGAAATCAGTAAACAAAATAAAGTGTTCTTGAATGGCTATGCGTAGCTGGATATATTAAACGTCTGAGCCGAACCATGAAACAGGTTTACTACGAAAAGTATAGATCAGATCAGCTTTACACACTAAGGAGACAACTCTTCGGTGGCGGCTCTCAGGGGCGGATTCAGAGGGGGGTTTGAGGACTCAGTCGAGCCCCGTCCACTCTGACTCAAAATTTTATTTTGGATTACTTTGATAAATTTGTAATACCGTAGTTACCCTTAGTATGCACACTCCTTACTTGTTTATTTTATACTTCTGTTCAATAAGTCCACGAATATTTGCAAGCTTGCTAGGTGAGTGGCAACCAGTGTAGACCCTGAATGCAAAACGCGTCGTCTGATCTTGTCTACACTGTTTGCTCAGGCCTGTACGTCCAAATACGTAGAGTAAATATGGTAATTTGATCAAATCGATCCGCCCCGTATGACAGACTATCAACAGCAAATTATGCAGAAACAATTTAAGTCTTTAGACCGTTATATTTTATGCTTTCTGCATTTACTCTAAATATACACCAACCTGATTATTGTAGATCCGGATCAAACAGCTAATAAAGGAGCTTTTTGATCAGGATCAACGATTGTTGCCATTTTTTCAAAGCATTTAAAACTATTATCAAGAAGGCAAATGACGCTCAACGAACGAAAAGGGAGCTTATACAATTTGCGGGCAACGCAGGCCTAGATTAGCCTGCCCTTTACAGAATCAATGGATACTAAAGAATATGTCGACGAACAGAGAATGCCCAGATCAGACTACACGGATGCGCATGTTTATCTAAACCTTCGCTGCTCAAATATGACATAAGGGCCCTTTTCCATGTAGCGCATCAAACGAAATAATCCATATGTTAACCCTTAAAGCGTTTATTTATTATTATTTGGTCTTGGCATTTCATGTGAATCGTCTTCAAACCTTTTTTTTCTGGAAAATGAAAACAAAAGCATCAAAGTGTCGTCTGCTGTAGTTGTGAAGCTTTGTACTGTAGACTTCCGTGGTGTATTCACACATTATATGCGAGTGTGAAGCCGATTAAAGGGGTCGAACATATTTTTATTTTAAAAAATACTAAAGCATCCTCATTTTTTAGGTTTTGACCTAAAGTAAAGATGCATTTATGTTTAAATGATGCGCAATCGCAGAAAGAAGAAACACTTAAGTAGATATTTACAATTAAATATATTGTGCAAGTTTCTATGGCAATTTGAGGAATCAAAGCTAACGGATCATATTTTGTTACTTTCTCGAGCATATGAGGTGTAAGATACACCACAATCTCTTTATAGCACAAACTATGCAAGTTAAACAACCGTGTTATATTCAAACAAAAATGTATAGATTATATTGAAAAATGACCATTTATGGGATCCATCTTTGAACCGTATTATATCCAAACCCGTGTTATAATGAATCGTGTTATAAAGCGATTGTAGTGTATTAGGATTAGGGTTGGTAGATAAACTATAGGTTATTTTCCAGTTTTGTGACATTTGAACTGGCAAAATGTTAATTTTACATAATTAACATATGTAGTAGATCGAGTGGACCAAAAAAAGCGCTCACATCACACCTTCAAACTTCGACCTCATCAACTTGGACTTTTAGGGAGAATCTTCTCCTTCATCGTAGATGTCTAAAGTTTGACAAGGTCATTGTTGCAAATAGGGGTGTCCGTCAAAATTCGAAATATAATGACAGACAGTGCAAATTTTAATGACTTCTCATGCACCTGTATCCATATTGCATAGGCATCTGTTTTTTGTTTTTTTTTTGTTGTTGTTGTTTTTTTTTTTTTTTTGTTTTATTTTTTATTTAGTGTTTTTTATTTTAGTGTTAACCTTTGTATTGCTGAGCCCGGATATGTCACGCCTTTGCAAACAGTGTAGAGCCAGATCAGTTGGCAAGCCAACTGATCTGGATCTGCACTGTTTCCCATTAAGTATGTGAATTTTTAGCAACAATCTGGATCATGTAATCGGATTGGCTGAAAATTAGGTGTGGCATCTTAATTTATTCAGTAGGACAAGAGTTACGAATTAGTACAACTAGAATTAGGTATGCCGTATTTACGTACCAGTACACAGTGTGACAGTGTTGATAGGCGCTTGTCCAAATTTCCACTGCCCAGACGTGTCACATTTCAGTTTCGTTGCTGTTATTGTTGACTTGTAGTAAGGTTTGTCGCAAGTAAAGTCACATTCCGAGGGGTATTCGCCGCTGCAGGACGAGCTGAATTCGCCATTTCTGATTGTTTTGTTGCATGGCGTACCTGTGAAAAGGACATTACAAGTGGACCATCGGCTGACAAACGGCCCTTAGGACATATAGGAATGGCAAATACCCAGACCAGTTTGCACAGCTACGCGTCGGGTCAGTATCTTCGCTATAAGATCTGCATCTACAACAAGGTCCCTATATTATGTAGGCGAACAGCGACGATCCAGACCAGACTGCGCGAATGCACAGGCTGGTCTGGATCTTCACTGTTTGCATATGGTGTAAGGTCCCTTTTCGCTGCCATCGGCCCATGTATTAGTCGAAACGTCAAAAAATGTACGTGGGACCAGCATTCAGATCAGCCTGTGCATTCGCGCAGTCTGACCAGAATCTTCACTGCGCGTATCTTGGATGGCCAATGATGACAGTTTCTTCATGCGGGCATTTGAGTTTGTTTGCAGTCTAATTTGAGTCTTTGCCACATGTAGACGCACATGTCAGAAGATACGTTTTCCCACGCTACGTTCTCTTATAACGTTAACACTTCTATGTAATGTATATATTTTGTACCCCTTATTCCTTCGTAATGTACAGTGAAAACCAGATAACACATGGAAATAATGACGTTAGGCAGATTTTCAAAATTGTACTGTTTTAACCTATCTAAGACTGAAATAAACTATCCCACTAGATATTGCCCAGCTAGCATTCTACGTAAATCTACATCGGGCCGTCATCGGCCCGTCAGCTACCCTGACGGGCCGATGACGGCCCGATATAGATTTACGTAGAATGCTGACTGGGTGGAAGGGTCGCATTTAAATTAAAGGCTGTGCGATTTAGATATTCCTTGTTTGTTTGTTTGTGTTGAGGTTTTACGGCCCAGTCAACCCAATGGGGTCATGTCGAGCGGAGTCAGTTTACCTAACCACACGTTTACTGGGCAGGCTTAGTCCTCTAAGCGGTTAACCAGTATTGTGCACATTCTTTCACCAGAAACTGACAACTGCCCTTCTTGAATCCGCGGAAGGGAGAGAATGACCGTAGAAAATATTTCATGATCAATCTCCACGAAAGAATGTTGATACCTAGATCAGACGCTGCATTTGGCGGCGTCTGATTTGGGTCTGCTATGTTTGCCAGTTACGTTTTTGACAGGTCCAGACTATAATGGGTTAAAACGGATTTTAACTTTTGTGATCTGTGAAATTCTGTAAATTTTTCGTACTGCACCATATCAAGGAAATATGCCATGTCTTGTGATTGTGGCATCTTCTGGGAACCTTCACTCATGCTTTTATTCACCTTTTCGACATATCAGGTGGATAACAAAGCAGTGTCTGAGAAATATATCCAGATATTTGTTTTCCTATTGCTTCTTTAAAACACATGTTGTTGTATTAAGGGTAATTTCAGAATTTTGCGCTTTTTTAAAAAGTTTCTTATTTTCTTCGCTTTTAATAGACCTTTTACTGCCTACATCTGCCTTAACCCTTTCAACCCTGAGACCAGTACCGATACATATGCAAAAAGTGTGGCTCCAGATCAGACGGCTCGTCACCAGCCGTCTCATCGGGATCTACGTTGTTTGTCATTCTGTTATTGCGTTTTGACTATTCGCAACAATGGAGTGTCCAAAGTCAGAGATGGTAGAGTCCATTTCAGAAAAACATGGGGGTGAAAGAGTTAGCGGGGTGCTTAATCATCACGAAAATATGCCTGTATAACATTGACCCCCTTAAACCCCATTTTTATATAGCAAAACTGGGGTTTACAGGGGTATACATTTTCTTTTTTTTGCTCGAAAACATATATTGTAGGGTACTCTTTAGAACCGCATCGCCCAGGCGGTTCTAACGAATAAGCACAATTTATGTTTTCAGCAGAAATATGAACAATATTAGCATGTTTTGCCTGTAATTTTTTTAGTTTTTGGAGGTGAAAATTTCTATATATTTGAATAGGCATGCTTTCGTAATGTAATCAAACATTTTCCTCATTTTCGAATTTCCCAGTGCTTTGGTTTTTACATACTCTGGATATGATCAGTATCTAGATTAACACTTGTCATGCTGAATAAAATTAAGATGACACGCCCATTTCTAATTTCCAGCCAATCAGATTACTTGATCCAGGTTTTTAATAGAAATTCACAAATTTAATGACAAACAGTGCAGATCCATATCAGAAGCCCTGATCTGGATCTACACTGTTTGCTAAGATAGAGCATGTCGTGTTCAGCAAGACAAGGTTTAATATTCTCTTTTCTTTTTTTCTTCACTACTACATATGTGTTGGCGCACAGCTTTTATCAATATGATGCATTTTGTCTGTTGAGGTTTTACGGCACAGTCAACCCAATGGGGTCATGTCGAGAGCGGTCAGTTTACCTAAACACACTTTTACTCAGCAGGCTTAGTCCTCTAAGCGGTTAACCAGTATTGTGCACATTCTTTTGCCAGTTACTGAAAACTGCCCTTCTTGAATCAGCGGGAGAGAGAGAATGACCGTAGAAATCATTTCATGATCAATTGCGTTCCTTAGTAAGTGATTTTCAACAAAGAATGCAAAAAGAAGTAGAAATATTAGGCCTTTTCCCTGCAAGGCCTGTAACTTAAACCATAAGACTAAGAAACTCAGTTTTGTAATCCCTAGTAAGTGATTTTCAACAAAGAATGCAAAAATCATGAAAAAAATGCGTGCATCCAGAGTTTAAGTAAGGGAAATAACTCCAGACTTACAGGCACCTTTGCTTGCAAGGCCAAAACACTAAAACCGTAAGTCTGAGAAACTCAATTTTGTGTTCTCTAGTAAGTGGTTTTAGATTTTAATGTAACAGCGTCAGTTGCGCGTGGAGTTGCGCAGTTGTGATAATATGTCGGGGACTGACTCTCTGTTTATTGTACTCTATGTAAAACCCGTGAAGAAATTTTCAGGTACCAGTCTATCTTTCTTTGGTTATTTAATCACTGTTTTTAACAGTACATATAGCTGAAAGTTATCAAAAGATTTAAGGCATAATACGGTTTCAAACATCAAAATCGGATGACATGTTTTTTTTTGTTTTTTTTTTTTTGCTTTTTTTTTTTTGTTGTTTTTTTTTCAGACTTTTCGGATACGCAAATACTCGTACTTTTCCGTTCTACTATCGGCTATGGAAATCGGCTATCTCCATACAGCGTAATAATTTGCAGTTATGAATAAGCTCATCGGGGCTCAAAATTCTTACTCAAACAGTTTCGTATGAGAAGCATCGTACATACATCGAAGTTTGTTGTAAACATAAACCTTATTATTATGTTCAACCCGAATAATTACTTTTTTTCACGGGACTTTTTAGCGTAGTTGCAGGCGGAACCTTTATTCGGGTTTTTCCGTAAATGTTTAACAGGTGTTGAAATTTTGGTATGACTACTACAGCCTTTGGGCAATCCAAGCCCAGGTCAAAACAGAAAAGACAAATGGTTCCTGATAACAAAGTGTCATTCCGAAATCAATGTTTCCATGTAGAAAAAACGCAAAGCAAAAAGACTCTTTCCAAAGGATGTCGAAAGCATAGTAAGTCTTGACATTTCATGTGAATAGTAATACTTGAGACTGTCGTGTGCTGCCCCTGTGATTGGAGCTTAAAGGGCAAATACAAAGAAATTTAAAATATGCCTGGTTTTCAGGGTGTTGATAGAATGCTTTAAGAGAAATATTTTGTTGAAAACCCAATCAAAAAATTCCAATCCAATCAAAAGTTATGGTGATTAATTTACGATACCTACCTTTTTTTCCTGTTGGAGTAACCTCCCTTGGATTGTGTATTGATTAAGGCCCACAATGCAATATTCTGTGATGTCATAGTGGAACTTAAATTTTAAATTGAAATTTTAAACAGGAATATTCTGCATTTCCTTATATGCTACATAGTTTTTCTCTTTAACCATTATTGATATTGGTCTCTGTCCACAAATAAGCCCATGAATAGAGAATTTAACTAAAAATTTAATCAGTTATTTAAATTTAAAGCTAAATTTTAAAATGTTTAAAACTTGACTAATATTACATTTTTCGTAATTTTTTTTTAATAATAGTGAATTTTGTGTGTATATCATAAAAACGAATACCAAAACAGTCAATTTTGGCAAATTATTAAGCATTGTAACTGGATTTCAAATTATTTAAATGAAATTTTTAAATTTGAAATGTAACACTTTAAACGGAAAATAAGGGTTAAATTCCTATGTATATTAGTTTAAAGGAGTTGAATAAATTAAACAATGTGAAAACTGAATTGATGCAGATTAAAAAGCAAAACATATTGGCAATTTAAAAAAGTTTAAAATTTTACTGTTCCCTCATGATGTCATAAAAGGGCTCATGAATATTAATGAGGCAGCCTGAATTCAATCCTCTTGGATATCAAATTTCAAATCGCAATATTTCAGAAACCGTTTAAGATAATTTGATGCGGTTTTCGGCAGTCACCTCCTTACTGAAGTGCCCTTAAATATTTAGTACAATTAAAACCTTCGTATTTGCCCTTTAAGCGTGATTTGGACACTTACGTTTACAAACGGTATCCAGCGACCACGTTCCGTCGGCCATACAGATGACTTCGTCGGCAATGTTCACATAGTTGTCGTTGCAGGTAACTGTACAACTACTGCCGACCATTCTCGTGCATCTGTTGTCAAGTCTGCCATTTGCAATACTCCCAACACAGGTGACTTCTGAAATAACAGGAGACTTGTTGATAAATAAATCGAACAGTTGTAAATATATACAATTGAAAATGTTGGCATAAACTAATGGCAGACACATAAACGCCAGGGCCAAGTTGTTCAAAGCATCGTTAGCCTGACGAGTTCGTTCGTGGTCAAAATGTTAACTGTTCAAGTAATTACAATATCTTATTCATAGGTATTTTTGCTGGAAAATGTGAGAAGCATTTTACTCACATTTGTTCAGCAAAAACAGTAGAGTATGTGCCACATTTAACCCTTGTCATGCTGAATAAATTAAGTTGCCACGCCCATTTCTAAATGTCAGCCAATCAGATTCCTCGATCCAGATTGTTGATATAAATTCACAAACTGAATGGCAAACAGTGCAGATCCAGGTCAGTTGGCTTCTGAAGAAGCCAACTGATCTTGATCTACACTGTTTGCAAAGGCAGAGTATATCCGGGTTCAGCAGGACAAGCCTTAACGACCAAAGTTTTAACAATACGTTAACTAATGACATCGTTAGTTTTGAACAACTGGGCCCAGTTGTAATATTTTATACATAAGACGTAACGTCCGAACATACGGCTCACATGTTTATATTTGAGGAACATTCATGCCAATTTGGTTGATCACCTCTTCAATAACCGTAGTTACCCTATGTATTTGAAGAGACATTTCTGAGCAAACAGCAGAGACCCAGATTTGATTGTGTTGGGGTTTAACGACACGTCAACCCTTGTGGGTCATTTTGTGTCGTCTCCCAGAGAAAGGGAGAAAAGAGATAGAAGAGATAGTAGAGGAGATAAAAGAGACGATTATGGGAAGAAATAGGAACAGGAATGAAAGTGAAGAAACAGAAGAAATAAAAACATTCCCCCTCTACCCTTACCTGCTACAAGGATAGCAGGCCTTGCCCAACTGTAAGCCAATTTCAGTTGGACGCCCCGGTGACGTAAGATACACGACACCATTGCCACTCCCGACCACCCCAGCAGAGACCCAGAACAGACACCACAGAAAGCGACATCTGATTATGCTCACACTGTTTGTCTCTCGTCCAGCAGTTTTAGACACATAAACAGGAAAATAATTTAACATTTTTATTGTTTAGGATCAGAGATAAAGTATCAGAATACTTCGGTTACATGCAATAAATGTAGTCCTCAACATATTTTTCAACATTGTCAGTCTTATTGAGCAGACTACATACATGTATATAATATCCAGCCAAATTACTATGAATGGCATTCTCTTAAATCATTTTGTTTTTCTATGATAATCTCAGAAAAAAAAAGCCAGTGTATCATAAAAGTTCATTCATTAAAACAGGAAACATGAAACATGCAAAAATGTTTGGGAACAAACACCTTGTTCTGTATTAAATCATTAAGACTTCTATTTTAATCTTGTACTCTATCCCGTTATCATTGCCCAGTCAGCATTCTACGTAAATCTATATCGGGCCGTCATCAGCCCGTCAGGGTAGCTGACGGGCCGATGACGGCCCGATGTAGATTTACGTAGAATGCTAGCTGGGATTGGCCAGGTCAATACATTAGAGTATGCCAAATAGAAAAGTTTGTTACTTCACAGTTCAGTTTCAATTTGATTTATATAGAAATATACAGCAAACGTCCGAATACAAATGGAAACTTGCAAACTGTTTTGCTATTTTGTTCCAAACCGAGATAATTAAAACAGTTATTTCCAAAGAATGATCAAATTAAATGACATCGGAAGAGGTATCTTTTTATTTAGTAGTGAAGAGCAGGATTTTAAAATACAATACAATGTTAACATTTATTTTTTTTTGTGGGGGGGGGGGGACTTTTTTTTTGTCTTTGAAAATTGACATGGCAAAATAATGAAAATGCCAAAACACTTTGATTGGATATTAACTGCGAACAGAGTTCTAACAGCGAAGGCCCAGGTCAACATACGCATCCACGCATTTTCAATACCATGTTCAGTTTGCTGCCATAAGCCGTGTTACTATATTACAAATAAACAGAGGACTCTTTTCACCTATTGAATGTAAACAGAAGCAGACACTATTTTTGCCACTGCACGACAAAACCTACATTAAGACTTGTGTGGCCAACAAAGACAGATCAGCCTGTACATCCACCAAGTCTGGCAAGACTTCTCGTTTATCCCTCTTTAGAAAGCTCGTAGGCTGCAGCAGACATATGCGATCTGCGAAGACTCTGACAGCTCGGATGCGCAGGCTAATCTGAGTCTTCGCTGGTCGCACAAGTCTTCATGTAGGTTTTGTCGTGCGCTGATATTGATTTCATTTCCACCAGAAAATAGGGCTTGACCTTTCATGCTAACTTTACATGAAATGCCAAACATATTTAACTCTTTCACTGCCACAGGTGATAATAAAAGGCTTTTGCAAACAGCATAGATCCAGATGAGACGGCTCAATGAGCCTTCTCATCTGGATCTATGCAGTTTGACATTCAGTCTTTCAACTTTACATATAAACTTCTTTTCAAGCGATAGTTTGTTAAAAAAAGAAAAGCAGACGACAAAAGTCGTCTGAAATTTGGCGCCGAAAGTGTTAAAGTCCTTGGTCAAATAACGCAGGACGAAATCCTTTCATGTTCGCATTGAGTACGCCTGATATTAACCGTTTCCAAACGAGCCACCGTGCGAAGGATGTTTTGTTTGTGTTGAAGTTTTACGGCCTAATCAACACAATGCGGTCATGTCGAGCGCGGTCAGCTAATGTAACCACATTTTCACTGGGCAGGCTTATTCCTCTAAGCGGTTAACCAGTATTGTGCACATTCTGTAGCCAGAAACTGAAAGATGTAATTGTACCTCCGGGCATGTGCGCCTAGCGTATACACAGGTAACCTATGCGCCCAAGCGTCTAATCAGAGTCTTCGCTGCTCGCATACAGAAGTCCTCGAACTTTGGCTATTCACAAAGCGCCAAGCGAGTACTCTGGTCAGACTGAGCGGATGCGCAGGCTGATCTGAGTCTTCGCTCGGCACACACGTCCGACGGTACATTTTCTCACGTTGAGGTCTCTGCATTTGTTTAATATTGGGAAAACACACCAAAGTAATTATTAAATAGTGTAAGTGTTAATTACAATCTAAGACAACTACAGTTAGTTAACAAGAGGATCGGAAACAAACTATTACAGAATAACAAATCCCTTTCAGAAGGTTTTAGATCCAGTGTTCATGAGGTGCTTAGTAGATAAAATCAGATGACTGGCTCCTGTGTTATTGAGCTTTAATCAGCATAAAAAGTATTCATATTAAACAAAAACTGTTTCTTGGAATGTTTTTCTCACTGAGTCGGCTACTTTGATCTTATCAACTAAGCATCTCATGAACACCAGATCACAAAAACTGCCTCATACATGTATAATTTCAAGCAACGGCGAAAAGCAAGGTTGTGATAAGACCGCGCGGATCTTGTGGAAAAAATCAGACCGCACGAATTAATTGGTAAAAATTTAAGGTTTTGACCAAACTGTGCGGAAGTACTGACGAAAAAAGCAAACATTTTGAGCTTACCGAGCGGATCTATTAGTGAAAAGCAAACGCAAATTGCAAGGATGCAAAGATTATGGTCAGACCACGCTAAGATTACTTTGCTCTTCTGGCATGCATAACTAAAATGTTTTATCAGATCGCGTAGATCTATTGTCGATCAGCAAAATCACACAGTGCGAGCGTATTTGGTTCTTTGGCAAAAAGCTAATATTCTGATCAGTCAACACGGATCTATTGCCAAAGAACAATGATCTGGTCAGACTACTTGGAATATTTGCCGAAAAGCAACGCTACTACTCAGATTGTTTGGACTTAGAGAAGGAAACGAAACTGTTCCGACTAGATCATCACGAAAACCTGCCTATATAAATTTGACCCCCTTAAACCCCACTTTTATATAGTAAAACTGGGGTTTACAGGGGTACACATTATCTTTTTTATTTCCGCTGAAAAACATAGATTGTGGGTACCCGTTAGAACCGCTGTTTTGAGCAGGTATACGAAAAATATCAGAAGTTTTTTAGCTGAAAAATTTCCTTTTTTTGGTTGATAATTTTTCAATATATTTGAATAGGCGTGTTTTCGTAATGTTGAGATTACACAGCTCTATTGGCGAATACGAAATATGTGATGAATGCATGTATGCAAATATATTGGCGAATAAATTCAAGGTATTGGCAAAAAGCAAAAGTTCCGATAAGACCTAGCCGATTTATTTACGAAAAGCATAGGTTCTGACTACATTGCGCAATCTAATTACAAAAGGCAAAGGATCCGATCAGACTAAGCGGATCTGTTGGCGAAATGCAACAATTTTGGCATGATTGCGCGAATTTATTGGTAAAAGTAAAAGCAATCTGATCTAATTATGCGCATCAGTTGGCGAAGTTCAAAGGCTCTATTCCGATTACTTGTATTCATTGGCAACGCATCGGGGTCTGCGCTGCTTGCTTGAACCATGTCAAATAATCAAAGATAGAATAAACCTGACACCCCTAAATTTGCAAATGCAAAATTTACATCGGAGGCATAATGCAGTGAATCATGGGTTCATCCCCGTGAGGCATACACAATTAAAACAGTTGTTTTCCAAATTAAGTACTCAGTGTCGTATTTATGATAAAGTTGTATGTTATCACACACACACACACACACATACACACACACACACAGAGACACACACAGACACACACACACACATATACACACACGCGCGCGCGAGCGCGCGAGCGCTCCCGATCTGAAGGCTAGTTATACATGAGCGGCAAAGGCGCGGATCGACCTAAACATCCGCGCAGCTTGATCGGAGTCATTGACCGCTGTTGCATGCAGAAATGTATATCTCTGAGACATTATTGAGGCCTTGCTGAATATGGCTGTGTACTTATGGAGAAGGGTTGCCAAAACAAATTATTTTTTATTATTATTTTTCAAACTATATGCATGTATGATAGTATATTGCTCAGGACTTATGCACAATGGTGCTCATATTAACTAAAAGTTCTAAAATGGAAATATATCAGATTGGAAATATATCACACAATTTACGAATCCAGTGCTTGAAAAGCTAATAAGGTTTCGAAAAAAGGGTTGATCCCGATACTACGACTATTTTGAACGATCTGATCAGTATCTACGCTCCTCGTCAATTGACCTTATATATAATTTACTCATTTCAAAGCAAACGAAAGTATTTTTCATTACGAAAACACGCCTATTCAAATATACTGAGAATATTACCACGAAAAAAATTAATCTTTCAGACGAAAAATTCTAGTGGTTTCATATTTCTGCTCAAAACATAGATTGTGGGTACTCGTTAGAATCGCTTCGGTGCGGCGGTTCTAACGAGTACCCACAATCTATGTTTATTGAGCAGAAATAAGTAAATTAATGTATATCCCTGTAAACCCAAATTTTACTGTATAAAGGTGGGGTTTAAGGGACTCAAACCTTTCTAGGCGTGTTTTCGTGATCGTCACGAGGTAAAATCACCACCTACAGCCCAGTAGATGAAAACAGATACAGTCGACTCTCGTTATCTCGAACTCCAAGGGACTCTCTGAAATACTTCGAGATATCCGTAGTTCGACATATCAGGTTTGCAGAATTGAGGAAAAAATAATTTGATTAACCACATTTAACAAACTGATAGGTAATTGGACTTTTGAAGTTAGAGATATATTGAAAATATTGTGGAAAAGAGGAGAAATTGCTCCTTAGGAGCAATTTCTCCTCTTTTCTACAATATTTTCCATCTGTTGTTAGGTTTTCATATATAGGCAGGGACCAGATTTTCGCTTCGAGATAAGCAGTTATTCGAGATAAGCGAGGTCGAGATAACGAAAGTCAACTGTACCTTGGAAATAGTGAAGATCCAGATGTGACGGATGATAATGATCTCAATGGCATCTACGCGGTTTTGTTTCTTGACATAAATCCCTATTGGCAAGAATAAATGTGTTTAAATTCAGAGATGGAAACGTCATTTAAACTCAGATGTGAAAGGATAAACAGAAGAAGATTAGTCACAGCAAACATTTAGAACACAATAAGACTTACCACTCTGTGCTAGAAAATAAGATTTACATAAATCTTAAAATGGGGTCATGGTGGGGAAAATATTTTTTTTCTATAAATGCTTTATACCACCCATATTTCGATAAGCATCATTCTTTTTATATATTGGTAGCTTCTATTCTGGCATCATTGTTTGAAATATTCAGCATAAATATAAGATTTAATCCAGTGTAATCACTGCTCAATAAACATGATGCCTTGTGCGTACAGGCCCCTTAGCAGACTCTTTTTAAAATAAAACCCTTTTGGAAAGTTTTTTTTTTTCAGCAAAATAAAGGTTTTTATGATGATTTTTCAACAAACTGAAGAGCATATAAGGGTTAAATGTCTGAAAATCAGTAGTTATTTCTCCCTTTTCTTATGACATCATCACGAAAAGATGCCTATATAATTTTGACCCCCTTTGACCCCCTTAAAACCAACTTTTATATAGTAAAACTGGGGTTTACGCTTATTTTGCTAAAAAAATATAGATTGAGTTACTCATTAGAACCGCCTCGCTGAGGCGGTTCTACCAAGTACCCACAATCTATGTTTTGAGTAGAAATATAAAAACAATATCAGATTTTTTTTCTGAAAATTATCCTTTTTTGGTTGAAAAATTGTCAAAACATTTGAATAGACGTGTTTTCGTAATGTTAATATGACGCTGTAACTAGATAATGCAAGTCACTATCGCCTGTTAAATACTGAACCATTGGAATACTGACTATTTCTGTGTACTTCCAGTGCCAGTTCCAATTATATAGTATAGTCACTGGCACTTTGTCAGCTACAGTTTTCTTGTCTTTGTGTAGCTTTTCTTGACAGATTACATGAGAAAGGTGTTCTATTGAATATTTACAATCAAAACCTCAAAAATTTCTTTGCAGTATAACAAAACATAACAGAAAAGAGCCATTTTTCTCTTTGCACATTACGAAAACACGCCTATTCAAATTTATTGAAAATTTTACCACCAAAAGAATGAAAATTTTAAGATAAAAATTCTGATATTATTCATATTTCTGCTCAAAATATAGGTTGTGGGTACTCGTTAGAACCGCCTCGGCGAGGCGGTTCTAACGAGTACCACAATCTATGTTTTTGAGCAGAAGTAAGAACTAGTCTACACAAGACCTGTCGCCAGACAGGATAGCTCGCCTGATATTGCACATATTGTTTCTGGAAAATTCTAATTCTGATTTTGACATGACCTGTGTGTGTGTGTGTGTGTGTGTGTGTGTGTGTGTGTGTGTGTGTGTGTGTGTGTGTGTGTGTGTGTGTGTGTGTGTGTGTGTGTGTGCGTTGGGGGAGGGGAGAGGGGGGGGGCAGTATCTGTTTTTATACTAAATAGGAACTAAATCCAGCATGTAGTTTAGAAGTAATGAGATCCTAAAAAACTTTGGCGTAAAATTTTAACATCAAAATTCTAAGTCTGTGACCTTGACCTTGACATAACCTAGGGTGGTGGGGATTAGTACTGTGTAAAAATTTGGACCAATATGTATCATTATACAAAAGATGAATCAAATCTGTGATAATGTTAGGATTTAATTAAGTCTTAAAAACTTTAACGAAAACTTTAACATTTAAATTCTAAGTCTGTGACTTCGACCTCAAGGTCAATTCATGAGTGCTGACGAAAACCTTTGACCAGTATCTAACATGATACCAAATAGGAACTAAATCCATCATTTAGTTTAGTAGTAATGAGATCCTAAAAACTTTGACGTAAAATTGTAACATGAAAACTGTGTGACCTTGACCTTGACCTAAGTTGGTGAGGATGGTACTGCGCAAAATTTTGGACTACTATGTATCATAATACCAAAGATGAATCAAATCGGTGATAAGTTTGGGAAATAATGAGGTCTTAAAAACTTTAACGAAAACTTTAACATTTAAATTCTAAGTCTGCGACCTTTACCTTGACATGTCCTAGAGTGGTGGGTATGGCATTGCGAAAAATTTTGGACCAATATGTATCATCATACCAAAGATGAATCAAATCGGTGATAAGGTTAGGAAATAATGAGGTCTTAAAAACTGAAAAGAAAACTTTAACATTTAAATTCTGTGACCTCGACCTCAAGGTCATGGTCATGAGTACTGATGGTGCTGATAAAAACTTTTGACCAGTGTCTATCATAATGCCAAATAGGAACGAAATCCATCACTTAGTGTAGAAGTAATGAGATCCTAAAAACTTAGACATAAAATTTTAACATGAAAATTCTAAGTCTGTGACCTTGACCTTGACATAATCTAGAGTGGTGGGGATGGTACTGCGCAAAATTTTGGACCAATATGTATCATCATACCAAAGATGAATCAAATCGGTGATAAGGTTAGGAAATAATGAGGTCTTAAAAACTTTAACGAAAACTTTAACATTTGTGGACGCCGCGCCAACGCTAACGCCAACGCCAACGCCGACGCCGGGGGTAGTACAATAGCTGTTCAGGCGAGCTAAAAATAATGTATACCCCTGTAAGCCCCAGTTTTACTATATAAAAGTGGGGTTTAAGAAGGTCAAAATTATATAGGTATGTTTTCGTGATGATGTGTCAAAGAGAGGCGAGTTGTATTTATGTGGTCTCACAATGTTTGTCCATTAGTCACCTTTTCCCTGCAGCGCTTTAATTTTCTTGTCGCACCAGTTACATCACTTTTGTTTGTCTTTACATGTACTGACAATGTTAACTTGCATTTCGAGTTAGGAACTTTGAATGTGTCAAAGAACCACATTTTGTTTTTGTTGTTTGATTATGCAACATATCTTCTCTGACATTCTCTACCATTTATAGATTACTGAATATAAGGGTCCCCTCATCAAGATACACTTTATTTATACCTTTATAGCCAGATTAAAGATTTTAAAGGATTTCAACAAAATTAAAGGTTTCAAAGGTTCCCCTAGAGGGTATGCGCTTGCATTGTCCCAAACATTTTTCTGGTAAGGTATGTAATAGACAGAACCCCCTTATATTTGCAATGTCAGCGGGTGACGTACCGTGTTTGCCTTTATCAATTGTTTCTCTTACAGAGCATTTAATAAAAGAAACTGATTCGATCATTGAAAACGGAATGCATCATGAAAACATGCCTATGTAATTTTGACCCCCTTAAACCCCCTTTATACAGTAAAACTGAGGTTTGCAGGGGTATACATTATTTTTCTTATTTCTGCTCCAAAACACAGATTGTGGGTACTCGTTAGAACCGCCTTGTCGAGGCGATTCTAACGAGTGCCCACAATTTGTGTTTTGAGCAGAAATATAAAAAATATCTTTTTTTTTTATCTGAACATTTTCATTTATTGGCGGTAAAATTTTCAGCATATTTGAATAGGTATGTTTTCGTAATGGTCTAGTGCAAAAGTGATTTTTTCTTCAATTTTAGAAAATTGTAATTTTTTCGTCAAAAACGTGTATATACCATATTGCACACATTGCACACGCTATTCTTCGTCCAAACCGGTCCTGTGCTGATAATGTATTTAAATTTAAATGCGAGCATTACTTAAAATATAACCTGCATTAAAAGTAATTTGATATAGAATCTGTCTGACTGGTACTTAGCAATAGGATATACCTGCCTAGTTTATAATTATCAATGATAAAATATCACTGTAAATAATGAGATATTTCATTATCGAAGCAGACTTACCAAGAAGGCGAAGCATGCTCACCAAGTAATGCTTACTTTCCAAGGGCGTCTGATTACACTACATTTCGAGGGTTGAGCGCAAGACTATAGTAACTCAAACATATTTTTGAAACCCTTGTTTAGGGGCAACTTGGACCCCTTTGTAAACAATGCAAATTTAGGTGTCATTGCTCATACGAGCCATGGCACCTAAATTTTCATTGTTTACAGAAAGAAATGTTGTAATCTTCATAACGCCTTCATGGTGAGGAGATTAAGTTTGGGGAAAAACAACCATCTGACTTACGCTAGTCTTGCGCTCAACCCTCGATTTATTTTGGGCCCTTGTCAGTCTGTCTGAACATTCCAACTTTGGCCTAGTGTATATAGACTCTATGATTTTCCGAAATACGATTTTGGTACCTTGATCTTAGACCCTTCTATCAAATATTTTGGCAGAATATACTTGTCTCTTGGTGTCCCTCGATGGGTCAAGAGCCACTTGAGACTTGAAGGCAAACTTACTTTTGCAAAAGTTATTTCCAATACTCCAAGCACCACCCACTAGACATTTGGCTTCAGCCGGGTTCTGCATGGGTACATAGCCATCGGTACATCCATAAGGGCAGGTTTTGTCCACGGTACCGGTACAAGAGTTTGCAAGTATGACGTTGTTCAGCGTCAATGGACACGTCTTCGCTACAATAAAATTAATTAAAATTAAATATAATGATCCTGTTATAGTTGTTATATATATATATACATTGCTGTGTTTGTTTTCAGAAGAGACTTAGAATCTTGCTCTTCCGCTTTATGAATTTGTACTGGAGTTCAACTATGCATGTTTCGGTTTATATATATATATATATATATATATATATATATATATATATATATATATATATATATCTTTTTGGTAGCACTGGATCCAGAAAGGCTGCTGAAATGATAGGCGTTTAACTATATGTTGAGACTTAATCATTAACAGTACAAGTGATTTGTTTTCCTGAGGCCTTTCAGCTTTCGCCTTCTTCAGAGGTGTTTTTTAATGACATAAAAATGTAAAATTTATGAATCAATAAATAATCTTTTATTCGTAAAGTTTACATTTTTTATATTATTTTTTTAAAATATATATAAACCGAAACATGCATAACTAAACTCCAATACAAATTCATAAAGCCGAAGCAATATATATATAAACCGAAACATGCATAACTGAAGTGGTTAGTATATTTGCCTTTTGTGCTAGAGGTTCGGGTCGATCCCCTCTCGGGATGTGCTGTTTTTTTTTTTTGTACGAACATTCTCCATTAGCATCATTGTCGGACCACCACTCCGATCGGGACTTTAAAGGGAAGACCCTGTTCAGGGAGACAGATCAGCTTTGCAAGTTAAATATACTACTACAGAGACAAAATCGCTCCTTAGCGGTCTATCCTGCAAAATGTACTCCCTGCAGGTAATAGTTGACTACAACCAACTGCAGTAATAGTAGAAAGAAAGAAAGAAAACAAAATAAAAGAAAGGATGAAAATGCTGAACTGATGTACACTTTTCATTCTTTTTGTTGTTGTTGTTGATTTTTTTTCAATGGTGCAGTGTTTCTAAAAGAAAATGCTAAATTGATGCACTATTTTCATGTTTTTGATCAATGGTGGGGTGTTTCAAACTTCTCAAAAACAGTAGTTCTGACAAGTCTATGACTGACAAGAAATTGAACTAAACAATCAAGGAGTCAAATCCATAATGCGAATACTTTGGAATCCGAAATTCTCAAGATATAGTGTACTCTAAATGATACAAAAGTTGGTTAATCTGTACATTTGATAAAATGTCTTAAGTTATTTTAGGGAACCAATCCACTTTCATGGGAGGCTACTCGGTCAATGTCGGCTTTCCTTCTGAAAAAAGTATATTTTTAAGTTTATAGCCGAGCTCTCTTCTGTAATCTCGTCTGTGTTTCATCATTGTGTCGAGAAGTCGACCCATAAAAGGGACACTTGCAAACAGTTTAGACCCACCTTAGACGCAACAGAATGCTGCGTTTGAGCATGCTCTATACTGTGTGCATTAAACAGAAGAATTCGTATAAAACATAACAATAACAAAAACTAACCAGATACCCTTGAATTAGAAAACGAACCTGTCTAAAGTGTTCAGGTTGAAGAGAGCACTCGGCATGGTTTTCTGTGCTGATCCAATGATGAGTCAAACAATATGGACCCATATCAGACTGCTCCTCTCGGAGCAGTCTGATCAGGGTCCACACTGTTTGCCTATGCGAATCGAACAATTATGCGTATGTGCAAGATTATCAGGATTATGGGTGATGTTGAGCGCTTGTAAAACCAGAGTTACATATTAACACCACATTAGTTTTACAATTGAACGTTACGAGGAGATATGTCTATTGCAAATCGTCTTTCGTCAGTTTTCTGTCTTGTGATGTGTGATGTGATCAATGCTTGTGATTAGTTATTACTTAGGTTTATCAGGTCTGTTTTCGTTTTCACAGAATGTTATTGACGAATTCCAATTCAGGATTTAAATTTTCTTTTCCTGTTGTGGAATATTTTATCATTTATACATGGGACGTCAATAAACCACTCGAAGTATTTTCGTATCACGAAAACATGCCTATTTAATGTTGATCCCCTTAAACCCCACTTTTATATTGTAAAACTGGGTTTTAGATGGGTGTATATTATTGTTCTTACTTCTGCTTAAAAACATAGATTATGGGTACTCGTTAGAACCGCCTCGCCGAGGTTCTAAAGAGTACCATCAATCTATGTTTTGAGCAGACACGTGAAAAATATCCGAATTTTGATCTAAAAATGTTCATTTTTTTCGTAGTAAGATTTTCAGTATATTTGAATAGGCTTGTTTTCGTAATTCAAATGTCGTAAAACTTTTAAACATATCAAGACATCGTTTTGTTGAGGTTTGTGTGAAAGGTTGGAAACATATTCTTTCTTTAGAGTGTCAAAATTCATTCCTGAATTTTAGAATGTTCTAAAGCACACTTTTAAATATTTAGTACATGCAACAATAATGTTTGACACATCCGCTAACTCTACTAGTAAAACTCAATATTTTACCCCTTTCATCTAAACACATTATGAAAACAGGCCTTTTTAAATATATACAAAATTTCACTTCCAAAAACTGAAAATTTTCAGATAAAAATCTTTGATTTTTTTTCTTATTTCTGCTCAAAACATAGTTTTCGAGCAAAGTAAGAAAAATAATGTATACCCCTGTAAACCCCAGATTTACTATATAAAAGTGGGTTTTAAGGGGGTCAAAGTTATATAGGCATATTTTCGTGATTAGACCATTTCAGGTACGATTACCTATGCAAATAGTTCAAATCTAGATGAGATGGATCGAAACGAGCAGTCTTATCAGGAGCTACACTGTTTGCAATTTTCTTTTTGATTTTTGACTGAAATCCCTGTTTGCAACAATGGGTGTGTCCAAATTCAGAGATGGGAGAGTCCATGTCCGAAACTTGGGGCGAGACGTCTAATTTCTGTACAATGAACTGCACGGTCATGGGTTACAAGTTAGGTTGTTAGTGGATACTTCAATATGCATAACACGGTTTAGCTCACGTTTTGTAAAGCAATACAGCGCAATGAAACAATCTACGTCAGCAACATGACAAACTTCAGGTAACTATATGTAACAGTGTTTAGGATTAAGTCCAAGCCACATAGAATATAATTGTATAGAACAAAGACATGGAAATCGAAGTATCTGAATGCTCCGTGCGTTTTAGAAGTCCGTTGTTTTTTTGTTGTTTTTTTTTCTGTTTTTTTTTTTCTTCTAAAGTTAGCTAGTCGATATGATAATGATTTTGAATCGTTCGTAGGTAGAGATAACACATAACAATTGTCTTTGTTGTCCACGAAAACACGTTTCATGGAGATGAACGAAACTTTAAACCATTTATGCCTTGAGTCCAATAAAAGGGACGTTGGCAAACAGTATAGACCCAGATCAGACGTCACAGAACGCGGCGTCTGATCAGGGTCTACACTGTTTGCATTTAGTACTGGAATTTCTGTAAAACATGGTAATGAACATTAACCAGACACTCATTTTACTGGAAATGGACCGGTCCAAAAAGTTAAGGTAGAGGTATCCATTCGGCATAAATGGGTTAAGTACTCTCTGTACAAGAAAGCATCCTATCTGGACCGCGCCAAATGAAAAGGTGTCTTCGCGCATACGCAAATTGCACAGATTCAGATTCATCCCGCACATGCAGTCTCGATCCGGATATTGCTCTCCCTCGATACCATTACGAAAACATGCCTATTCAAATATATTGAAATTTTCACCTCCAAAAACAGAAAATTTTTTGACAAAAAATCTGATATTTTTTTCAAATTTCTGTTCAAAACATAGATTGTGGGTACCCGTTAGAACCGCCTCGGTGGGGCGGTTCTAACGAGTACCCACAATCTATGTTTTGAGCAGAAATAAGAAACATAATGCATACCCCTGTAAACCCCAGTTTTACTATATAAAAGTGTGTTTTAAGGGGGTCAAAATTATATAGGCATGTTTTCGTGATGATTACATAGTTTCCAATGATAATGTTAGCGGACAACGAAGGCCTTGATTAAACTCAACTACCCGGATGCTCAGGCTGACCACAGCCTTCGCTTACCGCAGATGCCCGTAGACACGTTTTCGAATAGTACTGGCCATAGTGCTTCCTTAATTCCCAGCTCTTTTTATTTCAGCATGATTCTTCTGGACACATCACCAAAACCTACCTTTATAATTTTGACCCCCTTAAACCCCACTTTTATATAGTAAAACTGGGGTTTACAGGGGTATACTTTATTTTTTTATTTCTGCTCAAAACATAGATTGTGGGTATTCATTAAACCATTACGAAAACATGCCTATTCAAATATACTGAAAATTTTCACACCCAAAAAATTAAAATTTTCAGATAAAATTTCTGATATTTTTCTTATTACTGCTCAAGACATAGATTGTGGGTACTCATTAGAACCGCCTCGACGAGGCGGTTCTAACGAGTACTCATAATCTATGTTTTTGAGCATAAATAAGAAAATAATGTATACCCCTGTAAACCCCAGTTTTACTATATAAAAGTCGGGTTTAAGGGGGTCAAAATTATATATGCGTGTTTTCGTGATGAAATGGAAGTAACTTTTTCCCCGCATTTTTTTTTAAATCTGTTTATTTTTGTAGGAACACATTAGAGGTACAATAAATGGTACTGGAAACTTATACGTGGATTTAAAATCTGAGTATGGTTGATAGTCTGTCAGACTGCAAAGTTTAAGAAATTAGGATCATCTCCCTTGCTCCCTTGAATATTGAAAATCCCTACTCAAATCTAATTTTGAACATTTACATCACGAAAACATGCCTATATAATTTTGACCCCCTGAAACCCCACTTTTATATAGTAAAACTGGGGTTTACAGGGGTATACTTTATTTTTTTATTTCTGCTCAAAACATAGATTGTGGGTACTCGTTAGAACCGCCTCAGCGAGGCGGTTCTAACGAGTACCCACAATCTATGTTTTGAGCAGAAATAAGAAAAATATCGGAGATTTTTATCTGAAAATTTTCAGTTTTTGGAGATGAAATTTTCTGTGTATTTGAATAGGCGTGTTTTCGTAATGATAAGAATACACAACGTTTTATGGAAACTACTTGTGCGAACGCATGTGGATACATGTTTTTTACAGAAAGTATAGGTCCAAGTTCAATCTAACAGGAAGTAAAAGGGAAAAAAACTTGTCGGGAGTTCTGTACATAAATGTCCATATTATATACATAAAGTATTGGTCCAATTGCAACTAAACAGGAAATAAAAACAGGAAATAAAAAACGAAGAAAAATAAATCGGGACGTATGTACGTAACATGCCCATATTGTGAAAATAAAATATAAAGACCAATTTCAATCCTACAGGAAGTACAAGAAAATGTTTTCGAGACATAGGTATATTCATAGCCATATTCTGTACATAAAGTACAGGTATAATTTCAATCCAGTAGGCAGTTAAAATAAAGAAAAATATTTTTTGGACACGTTTATACATGGCCATATTCTGTACATAAAATGAAGGTCCAATTTCAATCCATCAGAAGTAAAACAAGAAGAAAGAGGTGATACTGAATGACATAAAACATGAATATGTTTTTTTCATGGAATGTTTATTATGCAATAATTCAATATAAAATTATATCTTTTAAAAATGTTGTATTACAATAAACGTAACGTTACATTCTTGATTGAACCTCAAAGGCGATTGTGCAGAATGCATAATTCCAGTGACGCAAACAGCACATGTCGTCATTACTTGCTATGTAATTAAACATCTCTCCTACACTGCTTTCATACGGGTCGCACTTAGCAAAAAAAGAAAACAAGAATGCCTTTTTAGGCTTGGCGAAATGCGCAGATTCGAATCATCGTATGTATCCGCACAGTCTCATCAAAACATTTGCTGTCCGTAGCTAGCAACACGAAAACATGCCTATATAATTTTGACCCCTTTAACCCCACTTTTATATAGTAGAAGTGAGGTTTACAGAGATATACATTATTTTTCTTATTTCTGCTCAAAAACATATACCGTGGGCGGTTCTACCGAGTACCCACAATCTATATTTTAAGCAGAAATATGAAAAATATCAGAGTTTTTATCTGAAAATTTTCAGTTTTTGAAGGCGATTTTTTTCTGCATATTTGAATAGGCGTGTTTTCGTAATGGTATCCATTGATTTTGTAGATGGACAGCAAAGACCCTGATATGCCTTATGCCTTGAAGGCTTTGAAGGGACCATTTGCAGTTGTGTAGAAATAACGACGGCACTTGGCCTACCCTAGTGTGCAGAGGCAATAAAAACAACTGTGCGAATAATGCATTTAGGTGTCATGTTTACCAAAAATAAACTTATCAAATTAACCCTTGCCTTGCTGAATAAATTAAGATGCCACGCCCACTTTTAATTTTCAGCCAAACAGATTACTTGATCCGTGTTTTTGACAGAAATTCACATATTTAATGACAAACAATGCAGATCCAGATCAGATGGCTTAGCTAGGACAGGGCATGTCGTGTTCAGCAAGAGAAGGGTTAACTCAATTGTGTCGTATCCTAATTCTGAACAATTGAACTGGACTATAAGGTCTTGTGTCACAGAAGTGTTGCCTTATACCTGTTCAGAATGCTCCTGCTTTGTGCCTACACTGTATATTGAGATCAACCTTACTGAGGGCAATTACGGTACTGGGGGCATTATTAAAATGCATATCATTACGAAAACACGCCTATTCAAATATATAGAAAATTTCACCTCCAAAAAAAACGAAAATTTTCAGGTAAAAACCTCTGCTATTTTTTCATATTTCTGCTCAAAACATAGATTGTGGGTACTCGTTAGAACCGCCTCGGCGAGGCGGTTCTAACGAGTACCCACAATCTATGTTTTTGAGCAGAAATAAGAAAAATAATATATACCCCTGTAAACCCCAGTTTTGCTATATAAAAGTGGGGTTTAAGGGGGTCAACTTTATATAGACATGTTTTCGTGATGTAATACAAATACACTAGTACCCTTTGCAAGAACGCACTACCTTTTAAGAAAACGCCAACAAACAGTGAAAAAAACACCAAGTGGACAATTCTACATATGTAAAAGTTATTATCTGTCTTAAATCGTATTAGCCAACAGTTTAAACACTTAAAGACATAAAACAAACAGCTCTATACTCAGATGATTTTGTAAGCAGACAACGAAGCCCCTAATCAGATGTGCGTCCGCGCAGAAAAAAATCTGGTGGTTTTATATTTCTGCTCAAAACATAGATTGTGGGTATTCGTTAGAACCACCTCGCCGAGACGGTCCTAACAAGTATTGTGAGGCTGTTCTAACGAGTACCCACAATTTATGTTTTTGAGCAGAAATAAGAAAATGATGTGAACCCCTGTAAACCCGTTTTACTATATTAAAGAGGAGTTGAAGGGGTTCAAAATTATATAGGTATGTTTTCGTGATTATAAGAACCTCTTTCTGAGGTTGCGGTTCATAAAATCATCATTAACAATCCAGCGAGCACACAACATTGAAACAACGTCGATTCAATGTTGATTCAACGTCAAGTTGAATCAACGTTGTATCAACGTTCTTTCGAAGTGTACAAGCTGGGATATACCTTAATGGGACAAATTTGATACACATTCAGGGGAGGTAACTGTCAAAAAACAGTGTCTGATGTTCTTCTGAAAATGTAGATACCTTTTCCGAAGAGGTTTGATGCCTAGGAATGCAAGCAAGACGGAAACATTACCTCCCTTGTACAAATGGGGTACAATCTACAAATTGTATCAAAAAAGGTAAGAGAAAAGTCCAGGGAGCGCCACAATCACAAACCGCAGCCCTTCCCAGACCCCAAGAGGAAGAGGAAACTGACAAATCTAAACAAGCACAAACCGAACAAACGTACGAAAAGCACTAATTCAAAGACTCAAGTCCCCCTTAATAGCCTTAAATATTGAGACACTTATGTATCCTTACCATACTTGTCCTAAAATTTAAATTTGTAAAGTAAATATATAAACTCAGGAACTACACAGTCACCTCCTCGGTGCTGCCTCTATGCGACACAGTTGCCGAGTAGCGTTAACATCTGAATAGATAGATAGATACAGACAGCCTATGTGATTCTGTTGCCCGGCTACGTTCAAAATCTTACTGATTGACTGATTCAGTCAAATCCACATCAAGCTCCCAACACCCAATGAAAACATAGACAAATATAATTAAACACCCAACAAACGAACAGACGGCAAGCGGAGTTGGCAACTCCTAGCCAAAAAGGTGGCAACTCTGTTACCCAAACTTGAATGTATCTTCACCTTACATAATTGTTAAAAGAAAACCGTTAGTACATGTAAGTGAACACTACATAACATTTAACAGAGAATGATATAATTAAAATACCGCCTTGGAATGGTGAGTAATAAATTACTGGGGTCGTGGGGTGGGGGCTTAAGCTAGCTTTACGGGACCATTAGCTTCATTAGGGGTAAACCATGTATTTGTTAGGTCCGTAGGGTCTTCTAGCACATCCATGAATAATTGTCTATTGTACTACTGGTCGATGTATCAAAAATGCTGGATTAATGGCAAACAGTTTAGACCTTGATTGGACGTGGCATAGCGCGTCGTCTGATCTGGGTCTACACTGTTTTCTCAGAACTAAAGCGTTATTACATTAACCAAGTAAACAACTGATGCAAGCGTCCAAAAAAGGCTCTTACGCAATATGCGACTCAAAGGTCCAGATCAGCATGCGCGTCCATGCAGTCTACTCTAAGCACTCTCAGTTAGTCAACATCTACCACCATGAAAACGCGCCTATATAACCTTGACCCCTTAAACCCCACTTTTATATAGGAAAACTGGGGTTTACAGGGGCATACATTATTTTTCTTATTTCTGCTCAAAAACATAGATTGTGGGTACTCGTTAGAACCGCCTCGTCGAGGCGGTTCTAACGAGTACCCACATTTTTTCAACAAAAAATATCAGAATATTGTGTATTGAATCCGCTAAAACAGTCAATGAAATGACCCTTAACGAACTCGTTAAGCTAACGACGCTTTGAACAACTGGGCCCAGAATTTTTTATCTGAAAACTTGTTCTGTGGTTGTGAAATTTTTAACATGTTTTCCTGATGATACAGTATCCATTGATTCTGTAAGCATTCTGTAAGCAGGCATCGAGAGGCCCTGATCAGCCTACGTTGTCTGCAAGTTGCATAAGGACCCTTTTCGTGCGTTGTTGATAAATTTATAATCGGATTACAAATATCAATGTGTGTAAGGGATGGGAGTAGCAAAATGAAGACCACTCGGACATCGTAAAACATACACACACACATACATACATACAGCGAAAGACAGTGATTAAAAATACAAATGCCGTTCATAACAACTATTGCATATACATGTATCAATATATAAATCTCACCCACCGCCGCACAGCAGCTTCTCAAAATATCACTTCACATTAGCTTAATCAAACGCGTCACGAAAAAATGCTCTCTAGACTTTTAAATCTTTCGAATCAATATTTCAGTGCGCATTCCTGACCCTTAGCGAGGCTACATGTCTAGTCCTTTAACTTAAGCCTCCCGTAACGTACCGCTTTCCGCGGAAGCGAACAGCATATGCTCTGGCAAGACTCGCGGATGTACAGGCTTACCTGAATCGTTGTTGTTCGCATTTCAGCGCTAGAACGGGACTTTTTTCCATGATGCGGCTCATATTATTCGCATTGTCTTCTTAGGTACTCAAAACTATTATAACAAGGCAGAAGCAATGGAAAGGGGGTCTTTCTTAAATTTCTTGAAACTTTGCATTGTGTTTAGTTGGCACATACAAATATATTCATTAAATTAGACATCACGTAACATGCCTTTATAATTTTGACCCCCTTAAACCCCTTTTATATAGTTAAACTGGGGTTTACAGGGGTATACATTATTTTTCTTATTTCTGCTCAAAAACAAAGGTTGTAGTTACGCGTTAAAATCGCTTCGCCGAAGCGGTTCTAACGAGTACTTACAATCTTTGTTTTGAGCTGAAATATAAAGAATATCAGAATTTTGTATCTGAAAGTTTTCATTTTTTTTGGTGATAAAAATGTCAGTATATTTGAATAGGCATGTTTTCGTAATGATAAACAAAACTAAGACTTAGGAGGGCAACCTAGCTCACTCCCTCTGTGAAATAATACCTGTCTCTAAATATGTTTGTCATAAATCTAAAGTTTGATTTAGTTTCAAGCTTTGTTCACTGTATTGATAGGATAACTTGATAAGGATACTTATAATACCACACAAACGTTTCAATGAATGCGGGTTTAAATTTTCGGATAAAAAAAAGTATAAAATAATATAAAACAGAAACTTTGAAGTCATTTAAAAATTTAAATATGTTCTAGCTCTTGTCAAGTCAAGATTTTACACTGAAAACAGATTATTCGTACCCTGTTTATCTGTGACCAAATTCATGAAAATTCAAAAACGGTAAAACTTTTTTTTTTTTTTTTTTTCTTGCCTTGTGTGAGTTTAGGTCAATGTTTGTCAAATTAATTATTTGAATATTTGATAAATTCAGGGAGTTAATTTAAGGGAACCCCCATTTAGGGCAAAATTTATTTGTCAACCCTGTCCTATGCAGAGTATGTCAACTGAAGTAAAAATCATTAAGCAACTGTGTTATTACTCATTAGGGATCATGTATACGTATATATAGTGTCAAAATAATATAAGCGTTGGCAGAGTCCTATGTTAAGTCAACATAGGCTGAAACTCCGCTTTACGCATTTTTCATGCTGTAACGAATCACACTCATTGTTTCCTCTCTCCCCTGTTTTATCAGTTTATTTTCTTCTTTCTTCCTTTTTATATCGTCATTTATCTCTGACTTTTTTTATACTTATCTGCCTCACTTAAAATCGAATAAAACTCCATTTCCCTTATCTGGCAATCTTGCATTGCCTTATAAATCAGATCGTTTATACTATTTAAAAAAGATAACTTACTTGCAGAGACAATTTTAATCTGATCTGAACGACTTACAACACGATTCAAGGTAGAACAATTATGCCATCTACCTTATTTCCGAAATACAGAGTAAGACTGGACAGACAGTAAAAGGATAATACAATGCTGTTTCATTTCAAAGAGGCATATGATAAAGTTTTCCATCAATGTATTTGCGTAATAGACTGTTTAAGAAAATAAAATCATTCGGTTTTCTGTGGTTTTGAACAGGGGACAATTTTACCATAATATTATTTAAGAAATCAACTGCTTACACAAAATATATGATATTTTATAGCCACAAAATTTGAAACAGTACGTAAGTTTAGTTTGTGTTTGTTTGGATTTGTCGGTTTCCTCTTCCTCTTGGGGTCTAGGAAGGGCTGCAGTTTGTGATTGTGGCACTCCCTGGACTTTTCTCTTACCTTTTTTTTATATTTTACATTTACACATCATGTGCGCTTTCTTTTCATTTTGCTTTATTTCATCACGAAAACATGCCTATATAATTTTGACCCCCTCAAACCCCACTTTTATATAGTAAAACTGGGGTTTACAGGGGTATATATTATTTTTCTTGTTTCTGCTCAAAAACATAGATTGTGGGTACTCCTTAGAACCGCCTCGTCGAGGCGGTTCTAACGAGTACTTACAATCTATGTTTTGAGCAGAAATAGGAAAAATATCAGAGTTTTTCATCTGAAAATTTTCAGTTTTTTGGAGATGAAATTTTCTATATATTTGTATAGGCGTGTTTTCGTAATGTGGATTATGTACATTTAATGATTATAAACTGCATATAATCGGCCCTCGATTTTCAAGACATTTGGTGTGCATTATCTAGACATGTAAAGACATACTTTGTATTGTCAAGAAATCTTGACAAAACTTGGAACATGGTAAAATTAAATTTCGAAAGTGAATTAATACCAAGCATGTAGCTGAAATCTAGGGGTACCCTGCAATAAAACTGAACGCTCAATCACCATGTCAATACGAAAGAAGACGATTATAACATCAACGTAATCAACACTTTTAATACTACCTCATAAAATCTTTCAGACTTAGATATATAATGATCTAATTTCTGTGGAAGGGTTTATATCAGGGTACCCTTAATTTCAGAAGTGACATGATACGCAACAACCTGTTTTGACGATGGAATCAAATAAAAACGCAAAAACATCACAAGAAATCCGCGGAAAGCGATGTCGCACCTGCGGGGATTAAGACATACAAGTTCCTATTTGTACTGAAAAAAATCTTTTTTGCAGTATTCAAGAAATTGATGGGTTAGAAAAATGGACAAAGTAGAAAATTTGGAATATTGGCTTGCAAAATTTTATCTAAACCTGTCCATTATTTCACAAGATATTGATATTGAGCGGATATCATTTTTGCCCATTAATCAAGGCCAGTAACTCAAAATAAATGTAACTGAAAATTGACGAAAAATGTCATGTGACAATCCCAAGCTAGGTATTGTTAACAACAATATGTATGCAAAATATCATCCTAATCCGTCAATTCTTTCACAAGATATTGAGCGGAAACCAATTTGGGCATAAATCAAGGGCCCCTAACTCTGCTAAAATGAATCTGAGATTTATGTGCAAACAATATGCACATCTTCAGACCCTGACCTAATCATCTGTGAAGTTTCAAAGCTATTGGCCTAAAACTGCAGGAGGAGTTGCGCTCACGGAACACCCGCTGACTATAAGGGTTTTAGGCAAAAACTGACTAAGTTAACAAAGCGAAAAAAAGTTGACAAAAAATCTGAGATTTATATGCAAACATTATGCAAATCTTCAGACCCTGACCTAATCATCTGTGAAGTTTCAAAACTACTGGCCTAAAACTGCAGGAGGAGTTGCGCTCACGAGACACCCACTGACTATAAGGGTTTTAGGTAAAAACTGACTAAGTTAACAAAGTGGAAATAGTTGAAAAAAAAAATCTGAGAATTTTGAGCAAACAATATGCGCATCTACACACCATGGCCAAAACATCTGTGAAGTTTCAAAATGAATGGCAAAAAACTGTAGGAGGAGTTGCGCTCACGAGACACCCACTGACTATAAGGGTTTTAGGTAAAAACTGACTAAGTTAACAAAGCGGAAAAAGTTGAAAAAAAAATCTGAGAATTATGAGCAAACAATATGCGCATCTACACGCCATGGCCAAAACATCTGTGAAGTTTCAAAACGATTGGCCAAAAACTGTAGGAGGAGTTGCGCTCACAAGTCAATTGTTGACGAACGGACGGGTCACGGCACGCCTATATCGCACCTGCGTGCTAACGCAGCTGCGACAATAATGATGTAAAAAAAAAAGGTAAGAGAAAAGTCCAGGGAGTGCCACAATCACAAGCCGCAGCCCTTCCCAGACACCAAGAGGAAATGTAATCAGACAAAACCAAACAAGCACAAATCGAACCACTAAGATTAGCTCTCTCTTCCCCTAGCGAGGTAAGCCCAATGCTCAAAGGACTGAAAACACACAAGAACAAAATAACACTAGACAAAACTAAAACAAATCGCCTCGTAGAATAAACCACAAAGCAACAAAGCGTAAGACTAATACCGGGACCACCGCCTTAGAACGGTTAGTAGAATCAACCACCAGGGGGTTTAAAGCTCTTATACAGCTAGCCAACTTCACCCTGGGTCCCGATGCTACTCTTTGTATAGAAATACATAAAAGGCGCATAAAGGCTCCCAACTCAGTCAATGCATCAAAGCGAAAACATAAAATGGCATGCCCGAGGCAAAAAATATGCACAATATCATAAAATTCTAAGTGTGCGCAGACGCCCTGGTAAATTCCCTATACCAAGTAAGTTTTTGACTGTGTTGGGGTTTAACGACACGTCAACCTTGTGGGTCATTTTGTGTCGTCTCCCAGAGATAGGGAGAAAAGAGATAGCCGAGATGGTAGAGGAGATTAAAGAAAGGGACAGGGAAGAAAGAGGAACAGGAATGAAAGTGAAAAAACAGAAGAACTAAAACATTCCCTCTCTACCTTTACCTTCTACAAGGATAGTAGGCCTTGCCCAACTGTTAGCCAATATCAGTTGGACACCCCGGTGATGTAAGATACACGACACCTTCGCCACACTCGACCACTCCAATATCCAGTAAGACACCCATTCAGACAGTGAAATAAAGACAAAAAGGATTGCCTTTGGAAACAAAGAACACACAAAATCAGGAAAATCTGAGACTCGGTTTGATTGGGTTTCTTCATATGCAACAATGTAGTTTGCGAGGCTGCATAAGGCCCCTAGCCGCCGGCTTTAGCGGTATTTGATTTTCAAAATAACCAGGAAGTGCTCAATGATCCCAAAGGAAATGAAATATAACCTGCACTATGATGATGTACGAGAAGACTTTTTTACGGCCGCGACACTGCACAACACCAGCTACAGTAGAGTAAAAAAAGGATTGCCTTTGGAAACAAAGAAAACACAAAATCACGAAAATCGGAGACTCGGTTTATCTTTGGCTTGGCCCGCCGTGGTTCAACTATTGGTTTTCATTTACTCTGTCTCACAGCAGAATTAGCCATAAATATTCGTCTTTATCATAGTGATGAATATTTTTTTATGTTTTCACTTTGATGCATTGACTGAGTTGGGAGCCTTAAGGCGGACCGAATTTTTATGTTTTTCTGTATTAAGAGTTACATCGGGACCCAGGGTGAAGTTGGCTGGCTGTAAAATTGCTTTCAACCCCTCGCTGGTTTATTCTACTTACCGTTCTAAGGCGGTGGTCCCGGTGTTAGTCTTACTCTTTGTTGCTTTGTGGTTTATTATACGAGGCGATTTGTTTTATGTCTTGCCTTGTGTTATTTTGTTCTTGTGTTCTTCAGTCCCTTAGCACTGCGAATATCTCACTTAGGGAAGAGAGAGCTAGTCTTGGTGCTTTTCGTACGTTTGTTTGATTTGCGCTTGTTTGGTTTTGTCTGTATTCTCTTCCTCTAGGTGTCTGGGAAGGACTGCGGATTGTGATTGTGGCACTCCCTGGACTTTTCTCTTACTTTTTCTTTTACACTATTTAGGAAATAGGTCAATATAAAATGTATATTTAAAAATATTTATTTGTTGATTGCGTGCTAATATAATGACGACTTAAGTAGACGGTTACCTGAGCACAACTCTCCTTGTAATTCAAGGCCGATCTATTTGAAACTTCACAAGTGCTGGCATGCTTTTAGAATGTGCATGTGCTTTTGATATAATATTTTTATTTTATCACTTTTTTACGCCTTCTTAACTTTGTTAGTGGGTACCTCATGTGCACAACTTATCCAGGCCGATCTATTTAAAACTTTACAGTAGGTTTTGTCAAAGTCTAAACATGTGCATGTATTTGGGTATAATTGTCTTTACTGTTTTTGTTTATCCATTTTGTACCTAGTGGCTTTATGCTCTGAAGTATTATCATGTATACATAATGGACACCTTGTGTCTGTGACCCCTCCTACAGGTTTACGGTGATCGTTTTTTTTTTTTTTTTTTTTTTTTTAATTTTACAGGTGTTATTGTCATGGTCTGAGGATGTGCATGACAGTTAGTTTGGTGTAGTCCTCACATTATTTTTTCACTTTATCCACATTTTGTACTTTGTCATTTTTGTGCTCTAATACCCTCAAAGTGTATAGACAGTGGGTACCTTGTGTGTGCATCTCCTCTTGCAGTTCTATACTTAAAGTGTCATGTTCTACAGATGTACATGTGCTTTTGGTGCAATTTTCTTATCTTTGTCACCATTTCCCCATTTTGTGCCTAATTGTTTTTCCCGCTAGAATACTATTAAAGTATATAGATAATAAATACCATTTTTACCCCGCTATTTTTGGAGGATTCTAAAAGGCGGGGTGGGGGAGGAGCCGTCAAAGCGTATGAGAGCAGCAAATGTTCAAACGAGTCTGCGCATCCAGATAGTGTCGTCAGAACCTATGCTGTTCTATCATGTAAGCCATACACGAAGTGAAAACCAGACAAAAGCCTAGATACATGGCATTTTTAAGGGGCCGGGTATGCGCATTGACTGATTGATTCAACAGAATTCCAAAAGGCCTTTTTCTCGCGATGCTGCCTGACAATTAAATAAATGCATTGATGACTTATAAACAAATTGTATGAATAGTTATATATAAACACGAATCTAATATACACTAAAGTACACAATGGATTTCAAATAGGGATTTACATAAGATGGGCATAAAGAAACCATCTTGATTAAAGAGTATTTGCATCATAAAATATGTGTGATGGAGAGTTTAGGTTTAACTTTACGTCAACATATAAGGGTCATTTGCGTCAAAATGATATATTAATTTGGTTTGGTACTAAAACGGCTATATCAATAAAGAATCAGTTACTCATGAAAATGTAAGCTAAAACGAATTTAAAAATTGAAAAGTTATAATTTGTTAAAAAGATTAACGTATTCTAAAAAACAAAAGAGTGTTATCAGCTGGTACATATTGAAATAAATATCTCAAGAGAATTCAATGCAGTCAATCAGAACGTGTTTTACAAAGTATTTGATCTTCACAACTGAGCAGGTAAGAATATGTACGTTTAGTATAACCTATACGTAGATGAGTAAAACATTAACTGTCGCCTTAACGATCGCATTATGGTATTTTTAATCAATAAACGGTTTAATTTCATGTAGTTTACTGAATGTCGCTCTGATCCATGACGTCTACCGTTCATGAAATATCAGGGCCCAGTTGTTCAAAGCTAACAACATCGTTAGTTAACGATTTGTTAAAATTTACATTGAGTGATACGCAAATATGCTGAATTTTTTTGCTGATAAAATGTGAGTAGCTTTTGCAGTGCAAAAGCAACTCACATTTTTTCAGCAAAAAATATCAGAATATTGTGTATTAAATCTGCTAAAACAATTAACGAAAAATGATCCTTAACGAGCTCGTTAAGCTAACGACGCTTTGAACAACTGGGCTCTGGGCATTATGGAATAGCGCAGTACGTTTAAACTGTTCACAATAAAAACAAAGCAAAACATATATCACCGCGTATCACCATACAGCCTGAAAGAAACTAAGATTTACCCATTTATCCCTAACTGACTCCTACTACAAACTCATTTGACAGGCCCGTTTCCAAAAGAAGAGAACCTGATTAACTTTTATTGATACTATGTTTCAAGTACTCCATGTATTTAATGCAAACAGTGTAGGCCTGATCAGACGACGCTGCATTGTGTAGCGTCTGATCTGGATCTATACTGTTTGTTAGTGTCTCCTTTTGGGGACGCTAGGCATAAATAGGTTACCTTTCCATACAGCACTTAAGGATATTACTAGGCAAACGAAACCTGACGACGGGACGGACAAATATATTCCCATTACGAAAACACACCTATTCAAGTATATTGAAAAGTTCACCACCAAAATAACCAGATAAAATTTCTGATATTTTTTTATATTTCTGCTTAAAACATAGATTGTGTGTACTTGTTAGAACCGCCTCTCGAAGGCGCTTCTAACTAATATCGCCTCGCCGAGGCGGATCTAACGAGTACCCCAATCTATGTTTTTGAGTGGAAATAAGAAATTAATGCATACCCCTGTAAACGCCAATTTTACTATATAAAATTGGGGTTCAAGGGGGTCAAAATTATATAGGTATGTTTTCGTGATGCAAAAAGAATGACCCTTAAGAGCAATGAACAACTGCATAGTAACATTTTCTGAGCCAGATAAACTAGTTCTGGCCAATAAGGCCTCATCAGTGACCTGCATATATATTTTGCTAAAAAATCCCGGAATGTGCTCAATCATCACGAAAACATGCCTATATAATTTTGACCCCCCTCAAACCCCATTTTTATACAGTAAAACTGGGGTTTACAGGGGTATACATTATTTTTCTTATCTCTGCTAAAAACAAAGATTGTGGGTACTTGTTAGAACCGCCTCGTCGAGGCATTTCTAACGAGTACCCACAATCTATGTTTTGAGCAGAAATATGAAAAATATCAGATTTTTTTATTTGAAAATTTTCATTTTTTTGGTGGTAAAATTTTCAATATATTTGAATAGGCATGTTTTTGTAATGATTTACAATGGTCCAGCAAATATAAACAACACTACAATAAAGACACAAAATCGTTGACATGTTTGGTCATACAACGTAGTATATACTGATAAATCAGCTAGAATTGAGCATCGAATATCCTCAAAACCGTCGATACTGATCAGAAACAAATCATTTAAAATACACATTATACAGACGCAGTAAGAACCATACAGACTAATTAATAATTTCATGTAATCTTTCGATTTGAGTTTGCTTCCCTCACTCCCCAAATAAAACATTAAGCTCATATTGTCTCGAGGAGACAATTTGTATGAAAGGTCAAGGCCTATTTTTAAAACAATAAAATAAATATTACCAATTTGTTGTCTGCTTTATTTGCCTAGAGAGTGGTAAAGGTTAACGATAATTATTTGCTGACTGCATAAAAGTTTGGGCGACTAAAGACTCATACGTTAAAATCGCCAATTACTTAGAAGAGCCATTTATACATGTAACTAGACTGTTAATTAAGCGTCAAGTCCATTTAACACTAAATTAGGCGTCCGGTCCCTTTAATTGTTCCTTTTGCCAAGAGTCCGTGGTTAGAACAATATCTTCTTGAGTAACGCCAATATCAACCTGTTCTGGGAGGGGTTCCTGAGCACCCGCAAAATTTGCGTTCGTCTTGTATAAAGGATTGCTGTAGCCAGTGTCTGTCGGCGGAACATTTGCGAACCCCACGGCCTGGAAGCCATTTGTGTTATCATATGGATTTTCCTGCCTGAAAAAGAACGCAAGTACGTGACATCGGAGGTTTGTTTGTGTTGCGATTTTACTGACCGCAACGTGAGAAAGCATACCTTCTGATATGTGCGGCAAATGAAGACTCAAATAAGTCTGCGCTTCCGTGCAGTCTGGTCGGAGGCTTCGTTGTCCGCATGAAAAACTTTTGCATCCTTGGCCATCCAAATTTGCTTAGGGATGATTCTGATTAAACTGTGCGAAAATCTGAATCTTCGTTTGGCGTAAATGTCCGAATGTACGTGTTTTACGTTGCGAAACATAGAATAAAACAAAATGTTCAGATCACTGCACAAATCAATAATACTGTGTATGTGCCATACTTCGAAAACAAAGCACGATCTCTCCGTTTATCTGTTTCCCATTATCTAGATGCTGGATGTCTAATCGACAATATTTTTGTGGAGTTCGGCGGACGGATATTTCAGCAAACAGTCCGCATACCGATGGGTACTAACTGTGCACCGTTTTGTTTTTATACTCGTATGGGGCAGAGTTTGTACAAAGTCTCCTCCAAGCAGGCAAGAAACACCTCGCACAACAATTCAATTTCACCTACAGATATATAGATGATGTGTTTTTCAGGCCTTTTAGTATTGCGATTACCTCGCTTGGGGAAGAGAGAGCTAATCTCAGTGCTTTTCGTACGTTTGTTCTGTTTGTGCTTGTTTAGATTTGTCGGTTTCCTCTTCCTCTTGGGGTCAGGGAAGGGCTGCGGTTTGTGATTGTGGCACTCCCTGGACGTTTCTCTTACCTTTTTACAGGGGTGTACATTATTTTTCTTATTTCTGCTCAAAAACATAGATTGTGGGTACTCGTTAGAATCGCCTCAGCAAGGTGGTTCTAAAGAGTACCCACAATATATAATTTGAGCAGGAATATGAAAAATATTAAAGTTTTTACCTGAAAACTTTCAGCTTTTGGTGTTGAAATTTTCAATATATTTGAATAGGTGTATTTTCATAATGAAAAGGAAGAGATAAACATGATGATATTGGCTTTTGAATAAAAATTCTTTTTTATGTTGTGCATTAATATATATATATATATATATATATATATATATATATATATATATATATTTATATATATATATATATATATATTATTGTTTTGCCCCCTCCCCCCTCCACCACTTCTATGAGAAATTTTGTATGCAGGAAATCAAAAAGGAATAATTAAAAGTGTAGATACCAGGAAATAGTACAGTACGAAGAAGTTAACAAAAGTTACAAGTTTCCTTACAACATAGAACAAAACAAAACGAAACTATAGACAACCCTCTTATACCGACTCTTGATACAACGGAAATATTCGTTATACTAACAATTCGACTGTCATGAAACCTTCGCTTAAGAGATTACAACTGGTCACAAATTATGCAAGAATATTGTATATAATACTTTAAAGAAACATATGTTTTGGATAATTGTTAGAATCGCCTCAGAGAGGTGATTCAAACAAATATCCAAAACATATGTTCTATGAGAAAATAAAAACAAAACGAGACCTTTCTCACATATTAATCTGCTCATTACGTATTCTGTACAACAGCAAATTCGTTTTAATTGCAACGTCTTTGGGAACAAATGCTGTCGTTGTAACGAGGGTTCACTGTACCACGTTTATGAAGTCCACTGAACTCTTTTATCCCATAGAAGGGACATTGGCAAACAGTAAAAACACAGATCAGACGACGAAGAATGCGGCGTATGATCAGGATCGACATTATTTGCAGTAAATATAAGATTCTCAATAAAACACAGTAATAATAAACACTAACCAGATACCCTGCCTTTGGAGGTAGACCGGTTTAAAGTGTTATGTAGAAGAGTCCCATTACGAAAACACGCCTATTCAAATATATAGAAAATTTCACCACCAAAAAACAACAAGTTTTCACATAAAAAAAATCTGATATTTATTTTTACATATTTCTGATCAAAACATAGATTGTGGGTACTCGTTAGAACCGCCTCATCGAGGCGGTTCTAACGAGTATTCACAATCTATGTTTTAAGCAGAAATAAGAAAAATAATGTATACCCCGGTAAACCCCAGTTTTGCTATATAAAAATGGGGTTTAAGGGGGTCAAAATTATATAGGTATGTTTACGTGATGCACCCGGAATAACTGGGTTGAATAACCCTAACTTTAGCTGATAATTTACCTGCTATCGTCAGAAACATTTATAGTTGCATTCATGTAACCAGGATTCTCGATAGCAATATCTGACGTGCTGTATTTAGCTGAGGGGCTGGAGCTAAATCTTCCTGGAAGCAAGCGTCTGAAAAAAGCAACAAACATGTCACAACAGATTCAGTCGACTCTCGTTATCTCGAAGTCCAAGGGACTCTCTGAAACACTTCGAGATATCCATACCTCGACATATCAGATTTGCGGAATTGAGGAAAACAATAAATCGAACAACCACATTTAACAAATGAATATTGTAATTTGACTCCTTAGATTAGAGATAAAATAAAAATATTGCGAAAAAGATGAGAAATAAGGAGCAATTTCTCCTCTTTTCCACAATATTTTGTTAACTGTTGTTAGATTTCAATGTTAAAACGGGACCAGATTTTCATTTTGAGATAAGCGGTTATTCGAGATAAGCGAGGTCGAGATAACGAGAGTCCACTGTACTTTATATAACGCTTAGCATACTTGGTAAAAATTTCAGCGAATAATATTTGGAACAGTTGTCTTATTTTTCCCAGAAAGTTAGATACGACATGTCTTGCAAATTTTGCATGAAATGTCAAATCTTGTTTTCTGGGGAAAATTATCATTGTCGTCATCTGAATCTGCCCATAACGTGTTAGGCGGTAATACGGTTGATGCCAGGGAAAATGTGGACGTGAATAGTGAACATCTAGATCCGGTTGCTTCCCAAAGTACCTCATTTGCCTATATAGTTGTGTCGAGACACGTGAAGATATTGCTTCAGAGCATATGCGGACACCGACAATCAAGATCAGCCTATTCATCTGCGCACTATGATCAAGGCTTTCCTTTGTATGTTTCCAATGGCAACCTGTAGACTAAAATCATAAGTACAAAATGTTCTTATCAGTTAGACCACATATCACTGAATGATCTGGGGATTTACAGTTCCCGTACCTCCAAAGACACATTTTCTCACAGCGAGGCTAATACACATATACAATGTCTACGTATTGTAAAGGAGAAAAGCAGAGATCCAGGATAATGGGCAAGAATATCAATAAAAGTCTCTGCATAGGCAACAGTGTAGTTTGCGAGGCTGCATACGCCCCCTAGCGCCGGCTTAAGCGGTGTTTGATTTTCAAAATAACCAGGACAGGCTCAATGATCCCAAAGGAAATAAAATATAACCTGCTCTATTATGATGAACGGGGAAACTTCTTACGGCCGCCACACGGCACAACACTAGCTACAGTACAGTAAAATAAAAGTCAAAAAGGATTGCCCTTGGAAACAAGGAACACACAAAATCACGAAAATCGGAGAGTCGGTTTAACTGAGTCTCTTCATATGCAATAGTGCAGTTTGCGAGGCTGCATACGCCCTCTAGTTCCGGCTTAAGCGGTATTCGATTTTCAAAATAACCAGGATGGGCTCAATGATCCCAAAGGAAATAAAAATATGATGATGTACGGTGAGACATTTTACGGCCGCCACGCGGCACAACACCAGCTACAGTACTGACAAAAGTCAAATCTCCGATATGTGTGAAAAAAATTGGTTAACAATGACACATCGACTACAATATGGTTCTTATCATAGCTATTTAGACAACGCAACTCCACGTCCTAAATTTTTAAGTAAACGAATACGCTTGGTTGATTTTTTTGCCATTCCCGCTAGAGTTGACGAATCTGTGACTTCTTGTTTACTTTAGTATACGCCAGAACCTCTCTGTTAATATATCTACTCTAAAAGGAAAATATCTGCTCTTTCTGGGATCAAATTCTTCGCTTATAGAGTAGACATCTTTCAGAAGGGGACAAACAAACAATTTTGACAGCGTGCCCGCCCCTGAAAGTTTTACCAGTTCCCGTTTTAGTTTAACTTTTGTAAAATGATAGTAAAAAATGTAGAAACTCATAGGCTAGACAGTTTAGAACTAAAATTTCAACTACGATAAATGGTTTCGAATATATGGAATGCTGCTAATATCATAGTATGCAATTAGTAATTGAAAGCGAGCAGAGGCAAATAAAAAAAAAGAAATGCTGTAAATAATTGGAATAATTTTTGAGGGTATATGCTCAACAAAGAGGCAGAAATAGTCGATGGATTTAGTTTCACTCGAGGCAATTCTGTCAAAATCGTATTTACCCTTTCTTTAAAGGGGTCATTTCTAAACGGAAAGAATTTGCTCCAACAGGAGCAAATTATTTAATTTTAGAGAAAAAACATTCAGCAAAAAGACTGCGGCAAATTTGCTTAGTGTATAAAGTCCCCTTAAATGCACTTACCATGCAAGTTATGATGATGATGATGAGTTCAGGTTTAACGACGCATCAACCTATGAGGGTCATTTGCTTTAAAATGGTGAACTAACATGGTTCTGTAGTGAAACGATTATAATGATAAGTCATAAATGCATAAAATGTAAAACTAGAACGAATTTAAAAATTAAAGCAGTTATACTTTGTTAAAAAGATTGATGTGTTTTAAAAACATAAGTATGCTATCATTTGGTACATTTTCAAATAAGTATCTCAGGTCATTTGTTTGGAAGAATTGACGTCGTACATGAGAGAATTCAATGCAATCGATCAGAAAGTGTTTTACCGTAAAAGGTTCATTACAGCTGATACAAAATGGCTGATCTTCTCGTTTGAGTAGATAAGAATGTGTGAGTCTAGTATGACCTATACGTAGACGAGTAAGAACCACTTCTTCTCGCCTTAATGACCGATAAATATTATTTGTACCAAGAACCGGTTTTATTTCATGTAGTTTATTGAATGTCGCTCTGTCCCATGACAGCTGCCATTTGGATAATATGTACCTGTTGATAAAAGGTTTAAAATCTGTACATGGAAGTTTAAAATTCGAAATTTCTAGATCGAGTGAGGCCTTTGCTTTTACGTCGGCAGCCTCGTTACCTTTTATGCCAACATGGCTGGGGAGCCAACAGAACAAAATTTCCTTAGATTTCGATAGCTCGTGATGTTTTTCTATCACGTTCTGGATTTTGGGATTTTTTGAAGCTGTGTGATTTAGAGATTTCAAAACAGAAAGGGAGTCCGAGAAAATAACGAATTTGTTCTCTAAAGAGTTATTCATAACGCAATCCAAAGCCATATCAATAGCCTTGGATTCAGCAGTAAAAATAGATGAGCCATCAGGAAGACGGATCTTTTCATGGTGGGTGCCCGATATATACTCACAGCCAACCTTATCTTCAACTTTTGAGCCATCAGTGTAGATGTGTTGATAATCTGAAAGTCGCGACTGTAATTCTTGGAAGTTTTGTTTCATGAGATGTGAATCAGAAAGTGACTTTTTGCTGTTGTGTAAATCGAAAAGAATATTTGGTTTGGTAATGCACCAGGATGGAATATCAGAAAAAGAGTGTTTTTGAATGTTTTTAATGTTAATATTAGTAGATTCTAAAAGTGGTGCTATACGAAGGCCGAAGGATTTAATAGCGTTGGGTTTTCTTTCATAATATTCCTGAAATTGTGGTGGAAATGTGACTTCAAAAGCAGGGTTAGAAGAGTTAGCAGCAAGTCTGAACCATGCAAGTTAAAATAGATATCTGTAACATATGTGGGCAACTAAGTTTCAGGTCACTTAGGTGTTTATGTAATGATATTTTATGAAATACATCGATTCTTGGTGTCTTGGAAGTCCAAGGGACTCTAAAATACTGCAAGATGTCCGAACCGCAACATACCAATTTCGCAGAACTGAGGAAAAATAACTCGAACAACCATATTTCACAAATGAGTATTATTTCATTACTGCGTTTGAGATATATAAAATTCAAATATTGCGGTCAAGAGGAGAAATTGCTCCTTTCTCTTTTCACTTTTTACCTGTTGTTAAAAAAGGGACTAGATTTTTACTTCCAGATAAGCGGTTATTCGATATAAAAGAATTTGAGATAACAAGAGTCAGCTGTATAGATATTAGAAATATGTGAAGCAAATACTACGAATATCTCTCTTTCATAATTGCCTGGATCAGCGAACCAGAGCGTATACAGTCAAACCTGTGTTAGTGGTCACCTCTATTAAGCAGCCAACCTGTATTAAGCAGCCAGAGGAAAGTTGCCCGAAAACATAGACTTATATATATTTGAACTGTATTAAGCAGCCACCTGCCTTCAGCAGCCACATTTTAAGCTTCCCATGGGTGGCTGCTTAAGACAGGTTTGACTGTATCTGTTTACCATATCAGCCCAAGTTCAGAAATTGTCTCCTTTAAAATGGCCCATTGAAGCATTACAAAAAAGGTAAGAGAAAAGTCCAGGGAGTGCCACAATCACAAACCGCAGCCCTTCCCAGACATCAAGAGGAAGACGAAACCGACAAATCCATACAAGCACAAATCGATCAAACATACGAAAAACACTAAGATTAGTTCTCTCTTCCCTAAGCGAGGTAATCGCATTGCTAAAAGGACTGAAAAGCACAAGAACAAAATGGCACGGTAGGAAATACAACAAATCGCCTCGCAGAATAAACCACAAAGCACCAAAGATTAAGACTAACACCAGGACCACCGCCTTAGAATGTTCAGTAGAGTAAACCACCGGGAGGGGAGGGGGTGATTAAAGCACTTTTACGGCTTCTTCAAATATACTGAAAATTTTACCACCGAAAAATAAAAATTCTTATATTTTTCATACTTCTGCTCAAAACATAGATTGTGAGTACTCGTTAGAATCGCCTCGCCGAGGCAGTTCTTACGACTACCCACAATATATGTATTTGAGCCGAAATAAGAAAAATAATGTTTACTCCTGTAAACTCCAGTTTTACTATATAAAAAGTGGGGTTAATGGGGCTAAAAATTGTATAGGTTTGTTTTCGTGATGGATTCCGATCGGATTGCGCAATTGGCCAGGTGATTTCAATTTCGCTGGGCGCACATGTACGAAAGGTCCGTTTTCTGACGTTACGGCGCATATGGAGAATTCGTGTAATCTAGATAAACAGACATGGACCTCTTTGAAGATGAATTGCAACGGAAGCCTTTGAACTCAAGCCATATATCAACTTTAGCGTTGATATTGCAAGCTATTTTTCTGGAAAAATACAAAAATTAAAGTACCTTGCAAGCGAGGCAAGAAATGAAAACATGCCTATTATTCCTATGTTTGTGCAAACGGACCTGAGCATGTGCGTCTCCGAACTGGCTGCCTGGATGCGGATTTCAAATTCAGACTCCAAATGCAGAAGTAAAGCGCAGAGTCGGTGGATATATTTTCGCTATTGTAAACAGGTATATGTTTCCTTACTGATTTTAATAAGCAGAATATTTACCTTTTATAAAGAACAACTAAGGCCACAATGACAACAGCGATCATGATAAGGATCAAGACTCCAACGGCAAGACCAGCTGCTTGGCCACCACTGAGACCCGCTGGTGGTTTCTGCTGTGTTGGCTTGAAAGCTGAAAAAATGATATGAGACCCGGTCATATATGAGTATTTAAACTATTCTGGCCTATCCTAAACAAAGCAATGAGATGTGAAGTACAAATTATGGCTCACATACCCAACAACTCGTTGCAAATCAATGTCATTAAACTATGTCATGACAATATCATGTGTTCTCTCTCGTACTTATTTAAAACCTTCGCACTTTGTAAGCTTAATCTTCAGACTCAAATCAATGTTATTCTTATTTTTTATATAAAATAAATGACTTGATATTTCATTTAAACTGTCGTTTGTGGAAACAATATCGATAAAATGTCGTATTTTCTGCAAATTATGGCAGAAATATTTTTAATGCCTGATTTTCGGCATAGACAGCAGTTTACAGATTCAGCTTACAACTTCAGAACGTTACATGCAAAGTTAGGCTCCGCCCTTTTTTCTGTTGGTGGTTTAATAATCATCATACTTCCTAAACTACATGTATAATCAAACTTTAGAACTTTATATAATAAAAATGAGAAATGTTTAACCCTTATCATACTGAATAAATTAAGATGCCACACCCACTTCTAATGTCCAGCCAATCAGATTACGTGATCCGGGTTTTTGATAGAAATTCACATAATTAATGACAAACAGTGCAGATCCAGATCAGTTGGCTTCTTCAGAAGCCAACTGATCTGGATATACACTGTTTGCTAAGACAGGACATGTTGTGTTCTGCAAGAGAAGGGTTAAGTTCCGAAATTTTGAGTATGTTCACGAGATAAACGTATGATCGCCTATTGTCGCACTACATTATAAAAACTTTCTAGAGTAGAGTGAACACATTTTCAGGAGGCATGCAAAACAATATCGACAGTTGCCTCCCCTGCCAGTATACCTACTCCCCTCAATAATAGGAGTATGCGTAATAAATTATTCACCACTAAGTTTCTTAACTCATTCAGTATCAAATTTCAGATGACTTTTTTCTTCTGTATTTTTTTAAAACAAACTATCGCTTGGAAAGAAGTTTATATGTAAAGTTGAAAAATAGAAAGCAAGGCAATTATCAGGAATCGATACAATTATCCCACACCTCCCATCAGAGACATCAAAGACTGAATGTCAAGCAGCTTAGATTATGAGCCGTCTCATTTGGATCTATGCTATTTGCAAAAGCCTATTATGACCGCCTGTGGCAGTGAAAGAGCTAAACAGGGGTTGTGGGTGTCATAAACTACGTTAAGTTTTTCTCGTTTTTTTCGTTAGCATTCTGTAAAATACTGATTTAAAACACTTCTGTATAAAGGTCTATCAGAACCCAGTGTTAATGGTGACTAGGTCTGCATTGGTAATACAGCGTTTTCGGGACGTTTCAGAAATGACTGTCACTCGCCTATAAAAAGATAGGTTATAGCATAAGGTTTATGCTGCTACGTTGTTTTAAACAAATTATGATCCATATATTTTTCCCCTGTTAAATTGTGCAACGGTGACTAGGGTGAAAGCCTAATGGCAACTCCGACAAAAATAATTTAAATAATCTATCAGTGCATGTGGTTGGGCCCGGTAAGGTTCTGCATGTTGATTGTTTGTTCTAGCTACAGACAGCAATCGAGGCTACAACCCTGCCTAAATATGGTGTTCGCGATTATATGTGTATAATTTGATGTTCCAATTTTCACGTCAAAAATATCTACGAGGATTGAACGCATTTTTTATAGCTTGGAGCTGCATTAGAACTGAAAGCAAGAACAACAGGTTTAACTCCTAGTATTTTTGTTGACGCTTTTATAATGGTTTTTCTACTGCAGACTTCGTCTTCTCATGTCGGTCATCACTACCGCGTCTGTTTTGTCTTGGCTTTCTTATAATTATTTCGCTGCCCCAAACGTGTGTGGATCATGATTGCGGCCTTTCCTGAAAAGCTTTCTTTATTATTATGGCCAAAAGAGACTAAAAGGTCTACGATGCTTAGGTATGCTTTAACAAATTTTACAAATTTTATGCCGAAACACATATGTACTTATAATGAGAAAATAGTTAAATGCTTTCTAATTATCTAATGATTCATTTCATAGAGTGACTGATGACTTTATTTTATACTTTCATTTGTTGTATTTACAGATGTCTCAGTTGACAATATATACTGGGATAGTCATTGATGTCTCACATAACCATATATAATCAAGTGTGGTTCACACAGCTTGTGGTGTTTTGAGTTCCAAATCATATATGGATACGGTGTACTTCAGACTTTTCAGGATCATGTAAAGATAATGGCATAATAATGTCAAGGCAACATTTGGGCATTAGCTGAACACACATTTGAGGACAGCAAATATAAAGTCCAAAGTACTCTGGTACTCATAGGGCACTTGCAGTGGCTTTAATTCAAGATCAAATACACATTCAGCCGTAATATGAACTTAACATTATATCATGAACAGATAAAGCATTTATATAAGCAGTAGGAACACTGGACTGCCAAAGGATTTAAAAAGTCACGTGCTATATTAGCACCTGTATCTTAAAACGATATGCTGACTTGTTAATTTGTTCAATGCTTATTTCTGCGAAGTTGCTAGAAGTACAATGAACAAAAATACACAGCGTCAATTATTCTAATAGCAGTGTGATCCTAATACACAGTTGTTTGCGATAACATTTATAATGAATGCATAATATTGATTGCAATGTGTCTGTTAACAGAGGTGAAACAATAGCTACAGTATTAATGGAATTAAACATGTTAATGAAATGATGAAAATACTTCTAGATGACGATAATGAAGACAATATTTTTTTTGAAGTGAAAAAAGCAGGTGACTTGTAATTAACTCAAAAGGTGATAATAAGACGGTGTTGTATTACTTTTACATTGAGAAAATACAATGTCGTGAAATTTAGTAAACTTACACCAAAAACTGTTTCAGCTACGAAAGTGACTTGTTTTGGAGCGAGCATTTAAGCACTCTCAGAATAATACTATTATCACATACTACCATCAAGCTTGTGTAACAGGGATTGTTTAATGTACGTATACCATTTGATAAACCAGTAAAATAATCTGATTAAATATCATGAGGAAACTTAGTTATGTGGCTATCACAAGCACTTACTAAGGTGTGTCAGAGCAGTAACTGTTAGATCCAAACATTTGTTCAATAGTGAATAAGATATTGTTGATGGGACGTAAAACAACTATGGTAGCATCATCGACATTGTATATTTTCACACAGTCAATAAACCAGCCATTCTCCGGACATTTTACATTTATTATAATGATTAACTTCAAAATCATCACACATTTGGCTTTGTTGTTGTTTGTGCTGCTTTTAAGTCCTTACAGGATATAGTATGGAGTATTTCTTCATCTATTTTAGCATGATTGACCTTATCTGCATATCAGCCTGATATTTGCCTCGTACATAAAAGAGCAAGAATAACAAACAAGGCTCTGAAAACGCTGCTAAAATTGTAAATTGATTGTCTTTCTATTTCCTATGAGGATGGAAAACTTTCTTGTAATTTGGAGCTGCATCAGAACTAAAGACAACCCTTTGCGTGAAGAAACAAACTAGTAAGATTCAGTTGTCTATAGCGCTGTCCGTTCTACAGCCGATATTTCGACGCAGATCCTCTTTGCTGAATTTCTAACAGTTGTTTTGTAGTGCTGTTCACTTTATTTTCTGTCTTGTTTTCATCTGTAATGTTTTTAATAGGATACTAGTATCATGGTAACCATCTTCAACACATCGAGGGTTGAGCGCAAGACTATAGTAACTCAAACATATTTTTGAAACCCTTGTTTAGGGGCAACTTGGACCCCTTTGTAAACAATGCAAATTTAGGTGCCATTGCTCATACGAGCAATGGCACCTAAATTTTCATTGTTTACAGAAAGAAATGTTGTAATCTTCATAACGCCTTCATGGTGAGGAGATTAGGTTTGGGGAAAAACAACCATCTGACGCCAGTCTTGCGCTCAACCCTCGACATGTCCATTTTTTTCCTTTTTCCTTTGTGTACTTCTCTGCAGCTGCTTCATGGGAGTCTTCGTGGTAGCAAAACAGTTTAACCCTTGTCCTGCTGAATAAATTAAAATGCCACGCCCACTTCCAATTTTCAGCCAATCAGATTACTTGATCCAGATTGTTTCTATAAATTCGCATACTTAATGGCAAACAGTGCAGATCCAGATCAGTTGGCTTCTTCAGAAGCCAACTGATCTGGATCTACACTGTTTGCAAAGGCAGGGTATATCCGGGTTCAGCAGGACAAGGGTTAAGGCACCGTATCACGAGAACTTCTGTTCGTCTTAACTGGTGTGTAATGCCGATAGTGCTTAAGTGTAATTAAAATATTCGATAACAGGATAAGCTTAGTTTATATAAGCCTAGCCATTAGGAGTTAAAATGATTCGCATGGAACAAAGCCATCTATTTGCATTAAAATGAACAGTACAACATTTAAGCTTGTCTAGTCTTCTTTCTCAGTTTTGATAATACTTAGCCAGTATATGTAATGGTTTTTGATTGTGTTGGAGTGAAACGACACGTCAAACTTTGCGGGCTATTTTGTATCGTCTCCCAGAGAAAGGGAGAATGGAAACAGAAGAGATAGTAGAGGAGATAAAAGAGAGGGACATGGAAGAAAAAGGAAACTGAACGAAAATGAAAAAAAAAAACAGAAGACATAAAATCATTCCCCCCTCTACCCTTACCTGCTGCAAGGACAGCAGGCCTTACCCAACTATAAGTCAATATCAGTTGGACGCCCTATTGACGAAAGATACTCGACACCTTTGCCTCACCCAACCGTCCCCTTTATGTGTAGTAGAAACTCTACTAAATATACTTGCCGCCATTAAGAAGTTGACGAAGTTTTACTAAAAAAGAAAATGATCTCTCCTTATAAGCCAAGGTAAATTTTTCGTCAAGATTTCTCGGGGACTATGCAAGCTGGAAGTCTGAAACTTGGCATAGTAAACAACCATGGTGTCCAGACAGATTTGTTCTTCTTAAATTTTGTTGTTGTTTTTCACTCTCCATATAGGCCAATGCTAAATTTTTCGTCAAAAATTTCTCAGGCAGTAAGGAAGCTAGAAGTCTGAAACTTGGTATGGTAGACAACAATGATTTGTTGTATCGTGTTACAGACAACTGACCCGCTGGAATTTTTTTCCTTTTTAATTCCTTCCTTATTTCTCTCCATTTAGGCCAATGTTTAAGTTTTCCTCAAGGATTCTCAGGAATTATGCAAGCTAGAAGTCATAAACTTGGTATAGTAGACGACAATGATTCCTTGTATCATGTTTTAGACAATCGACTTCCCGGGCTTATTTATTTCTTTTTAATTTCTTCTTTCTATCTCTCCATACAGATCAATGTTAAATTTTTCGTCAAAGTTTTCTCAGGAACTAAGCTTCTTTCTATCTCTCCATATAGATCAATGTTAAATTTTTCGTCAAAGTTTTCTCAGGAACTAAGCGCGCTATAAGTCGACAGTAATGCACCTTTCATCCCCATCCACTCTTTCTCATACTGAGCCAATGAACGAAACGGTGTATATTTTGATTCCTTACAAAAACACAATATATAAATACAATAATCAACTGCTCCCGCTCTGACACAATAACCCGATTTCTCCAGATCGAAAACTGACTGTGACTTGAAAACTCTTAGGAGAGGGTCAACAAAGGAAAATTGCTGCCATATTTTTTTAAATCGGTCCAGCAGGGTCTGACAAGAAAAAGTTTAAAGTTTTTTAAATATAGATATCTAGGGAAAATAAGCCGTGTCCACTGACGGCCATGTGTTTTAACGAACTATCATTGCTTTGACAACCTTGTTAGAGGGGTCACCAAAGAAACATTTCAGCAAAATTGTATTGAAACTGGTCCAGTTGTTCTACAAGAAGAAGAGCCATAATATTTTCTCTCTACACATATAAGAAAAATAAGCCCCAAAAGTTTTTGACGAATTATAATGGCTTGAATATTTTTTGAAGAGGGTAACTAAAGAACTATTTCTGCAAAATTATATTAAAATCGGGCCAGCGGTTTCTGACAAAAAGAATTTTAAAGTTTTGTATACAGATTATATAGGGAAAATAAGCCCCGCCCTCACGCGGCCATGTTTCTTGACGAATCATGGAGGCTTGAACAATCTTAGCAGAGGGTCACCAAGGACACACTTCTTCCAAGTAATATCGATATCGGTCTACATGTTGTCTATATATATGCATATATATGCATATATCTATAGGGAAACTAAGCCTCGCAACCTGCCGGCTATGTTCTTCAACGAACCATGATGGCATGAATCATCTTGGAAAATGATTGCCAAAGGAACATTTCTACAAAGTTATATATTGAAATCGGTCCAGTGGTTTCTGCTTAGTTTCCAATATTTTCAAAATCTTCCATTTAGTACCTCCCGTGGATCATTCCTGTGAAGTTTGGTCCCAATTGGCCAAGTATTTTTAGGAGGAAATGTCAGTTGACAGACGACGGACGGACGACGGACGCCGGAGTACTGGCCTGTCAGAATAGCTCACTGAGCACTAATCTTAAGTCATTAGTATTCAAATACTGACGCCGTGCAAGAGAGGTTTTCATGCAGTCGATCAGAAAGTGTGACTTTGTATGTTCTCTGTTTCCAAAGGCAATCCTTTTTTACTTTTATTTTACTCTACTGTAGCAGGTGTTGTGCAGTGTGGTGGCCGTAAAATGTCCCCCGAATATCATCATAGTGCAGATTATATTTTATTTCCTTTGGGAGCATTGTGCCCATTCTGGTTATTTTTAAAATCGAATACCGCTTAAGCCGGTGCTAGAGGGCGTATGCAGCCTCGCAAACTACACTGTTGCATATGAAGTGACTCAATCAAACCGAGTCTCCGATTTTCGTGATTTTGTGTGTTCTATGTTTCCAAAGGCAATCCTTTATGACTTTTATTTTACTCTACTGTAGCTGGCGTTGTGCCGTGTGGCGGCCGTAAAAAGTCTCCCCGCAAATCATCATAGTGCAGGTTATATTTTATTTGCTTTAGGATCATTGAACCCATTCTGGTTATTTTGAAAATCGAATACCGCTTATGCAAAAAAACCTTGAGGTTTGTAGTGATATGGGACACATACACGTTCAACAGCGAGCCTAAAAATGATAAAACTGATCAAAACAGGCTTTCACAAACAGTGGAATTGGTCTGATTTCACGCCTCAGTGATAACCAGGTCTGCGTTATTCACGAAGTTTCATAGCATTGCTTTTTACGGCGCTAATGAACAATGAGAGAAAATTTCATAAGGGACACATCGCCATGTGTTTGGATAAGGGACTCACAAAATCATTTAAGCAAATCGGCAATTTGGATAGTTCGGCTAGCGAACCGATTGAAGGAATGGCCTTTCTGTTTCGTTTCGGTACTTGTTGCATCTAAAGCCCTATCGACCAACTACTCTCCGCTCGACATCTTTCAGAAACGACATTTATGCATATTTCTACGCTCTGAACAACAATTTAACAATTATTTTCTTATCAGCTGTTAGCATACTATGGGTCCTAAACTGTGCCACAAACATTTTGAAAATCGGTTCATAAATACATTTTTTACACTGAAAAATGTGTTTGGGTAAAGTATTTTACTAGTTAAAAAATCAAACAAAGGGAAGTAACTATTTCCCCGCAAAAGTTTTGAATTCGGTTTATTTTTGCAGGAACACTTTAGAGGTACAATAAATGGTACTGTAAACTTATTGGTGGCTTTAAAATCTGAATATGGTTGATAACTCTGTCAGAATGTAAAGTTTAAGAAATTTAAGTAATTCGGATCAAATTCAAAGCGTCATTTCTGTGAGAGGCGCTATGTGCGCACAGCTATATAGCTCCAGTTTGTAGCCATTATCTTTGTTGACAGGTGCAATCACAATATAAATTTCCCACTGAAGGAAACCTGTGATTTTATATAAACGACAGCACATCTGCATACATTGTTAGTCTGTTACTCTCTGTTACTCTCCGTTCGACATCTTTCAGAAACGACCTTATTTAACACATTTCTATGCTCTGAATAATGATTTAGCAATAATTTTCTTATCAGCTATTACCAGTCTATTAGTCCTTTCATGTGCCCAAAACTCTTGAAAATCGGTCGAGAAATGAATCTCATTACGAAAACACGCCTATTCAAATATATAGAAAATTCCACCTCCAAAAACTGAATATTTTCAGATAAAAAAACTCTGATATTTTTCATATTTCTGCTCAAAACAGATTGTAGGTACTCGTTAAAACCGCCTCGGCGAGGCGGTTCTAACGAGTACCCACAATCTATGTTTTTGAGCAGAAATAAAAAAAATAATGTATACCCCTGTAAACCCCAGTTTTACTATATAAAAGTGGGGTTTCAGGGGGTCAAAATTATATAGGCATGTTTTCGTGATGTAAATGTTCAAAATTAGATTTGAGTAGGGATTTTCAATATTCAAGGGAGCAAGGGAGATGATCCTAATTTCTTAAACTTTGCAGTCTGACAGACTATCAACCATACTCAGATTTTAAATCCACGTATAAGTTTCCAGTACCATTTATTGTACCGCTAATGTGTTCCTACAAAAATAAACCGATTTAAAAAAAATGCGGGGAAAAAGTTACTTCCATTTCATCACGAAAACACGCCTATATAATTTTGACCCCCTTAAATCCCACTTTTATATAGTAAAACTGGGGTTTACAGGGGTATACATTATTTTCTTATTTCTGCTCAAAAACATAGATTATGGGTACTCGTTAGAACCGCCTCGTCGAGGCGGTTCTAACGAGTACCACAATCTATGTTTTGAGCAGTAATAAGAAAAATATCAGAAATTTATATCTGAAAATTTTCATTTTTTGGGTGTGAAAATTTTCAGTATATTTGAATAGGCATGTTTTCGTAATGGTTTAATTTTTACATGTAAAATACCTTGCTCAAACATTTTTTTTTTTTTCAGTATAAAAATTGTATCTATGAACTGATTTTCAAATTTTATATAGCTCATTTTAGGACTCATGGGATGCTAACTGCTGATAAGAAAATATTTGTTAAATCATTAAGAAAACACGCCTATTCAAATATACTGAAAATTTTATCACCAAAAAAATGAAAATTTTCAGACGAAAAACCTCTGATATTTTTCATATTTCTGCTCAAAACATAGATTGTGGGTACTGTGGCCTCGGCGAGGCGGTTCTAACGAGTACCTATAATCTATGTTATGAGCAGAAATAAGAAAAATAATGTATACCCTTGTAAACCCCAGTTTTACTATATAAAAGTGGGGTTTAAGGGAGTTAAAATTTTATAGGCATTTTTTCGTGATGTTATTATTCAGAGCGTAGAAATATGCGGAAACGTCTTTTCTAAAAGATGTCGAAGAGTAGTTGGTCGATAGGGCTTCAGATGCAACAAGTACCGTAACGAAACCGGAAGGCCATTCCTTTAATCGGTTCGCTTGCCGAACTATCCAAACTACTACAATCTGCTTAAATAATCTTGTGTGTCCCTTATCTAAACACATAGCGATGTGTCTCTTATGAAATTTTCTCTCATTGTTCATTAGCGCTGAAAAAAATAATTACTATGAAACGTCTTGAATAATGCAGGCCTGGTTGTCTCTGTGGCAAGAAATCAGACCAACTCCACTTTGTGAAAGCCCGATTTAATCAGTTTTGTCATTATTAGGCTCGCAGATGAACGGCTATGTGTCCCATATCATTACAAAAACCAAGATTTTCTTGAATAATCTTGCAAACGGCTGAAGTTTATGAAAAGACAAACCATGTAAATAAAACTAGAAACCACTGCGTGGTAAATGCATTTTACCGTTTTTAGCTCTGTAATGAATGTGCGGGCACAAGAGGTAATATTCTTACCTGAAGCGAGGGGATTTCTTCTCGAGTCTGTGTCCCTTATCATAAAAATCATGTGACTGTGACGTACGTTGTCAACCCTGTTATTGCAGCTAGTACAATGAGGTTGAGCTTCTCATTTGAGTAGATACGAATGTGTAAGTCTAAGTTAAAGGCCCAATTATAATCGTAAGCTAATCTACAATAAAACCCTTAGCAGGAAACGCTGACATTGATAGCCAGGCGCCAATCTTCTGAAATAGGTTTAGAAGTATAGTCGAACCTTAACAACCCGAACATCTTCGGGGCCATGTAAATTTGTTCTATATATGAGTAGTTCGAGCCGCTGAGGTAATGCAAATGGATATAATTTAGTGGTGTCTTTTTGATGTATTTAATAATGGTATGTTGCGTGTACTCATTAGAATCGCCTCGATCAGGCAATGCTAACGAGTTACACATTAGAACTGTCTCGGTGCTATGATTCTAGCGAGCACACACAACATACATTTTATGTTCAAATAAGAAAATTTCTCTAAATTATCCATAAATATTTGCTTTCCTTGGCTATCAAAAGAATTTCCTAGGGACTCCAAAAACGAGTTCGAATTAACCATGGTAAACGAGCCATCGGTGTTCGAGCGATTGCGATTTTATTGTACGTTGGAGTGTAGTTTGAGATAAAATTCAAAGTGTTTTGTTTTTAATATTCTTTACGATCATTTGGCCCATTTTAGCATCTTGGAAAGCGAGGTCCGCTATAGGCTTATGTAGACCTGCAATCTACAATACTCGCATGTTATGAAATCTTAATCAAAAACTGAGGCTCCAATGTTCGTTCTTTTATATGTTCGCTGTTTCCGAGGGTAACCATTATAGATCTATTCAACTGAAATTAAAAAGTAAAGTAAAGTTGGAACATGTTTGGTTTAAGAGCTACGTATATGCTTTCGGTTTTCGCTTTCAAACGGTATTTATATTGTTAGTAAAAAATGAAACCTTTTGGACGGTTCCGAAAAAATCACCAATAATTATTCTGCATTTGTAATCGAAGTCACCAAACAATCGTCCCATAGGCTTTATAGCAGAAGTGTTTGTAAGTTCAGAATGTTCGCGACGACACTTAGTAAGGAAATGTTTATGTATTTAGTTATACCGATATTTCTGTTGAGTTAGATATTTGTTTTTCAATTAATAATGTCATAAAACGAATACACCAGAAACGGAAAGTTTGCAAATTAAATATCAAACTCTTCTAGTTTGTCATTAATTGTAGTAGCTATCAGGTTATTAGATATTGCTAAATTTAAATATAGAAGCAGCACGTTAGATAGCTAGCTTGCATATATTATAATAATATGGATTATGACTGTCATATATTCAAAAGTTTGCTTTCGATACAGTTCTGATTATTATTGACAGTTTTGGTCTTTTAGGAATATTTGGCTCTGTAAAAGTGAAAATAGTGATCGTCGCTCAAAGCTGCTAGGGGTAGGGAACGTAGCATGTTTAATCATTCTTCAAGAACAGACCTAATGAAATCAAAACTGCTATGATCTGTGTCTTTTTGCAACAGTATTTCCATAATTTGTCCTTGACAAATAAAACAATGATTGCAAATATGTAACAGTGAGCACCAATGTAATGGTTGGGTCGCTTATTTAGAATAATTAATAGACGAAATTTGCCAAAATTATTACTGATACTCGTTTTAATATGAAGATGTCCCATTAAATTATATACGTTTACGCAATACTTGGAAAAGTTGGACGTTGAATAAAGATAGGACAAGAGTTCTGTGACATGTATGCTCCCAGCAAACATAACAATACTACAGTAAACAGTGCAAAATACGAAAAAGCCCCGTAGCGATCAGCCTCAAGACCACACAAAATACAAACTAGAAATATTGCCTTAGAACAATCAATAGTTAAGACATAACAAAACCAAAGCAGCCTTTAAATATAACAGGTGGTGTTCCATTGTGTGAAGCTATGCAAAAGACAAAGCCGATAGAAGTTTGTTCATTTGGGCCTCATCAAAGGACTCCCAAACAAACTGACCATGAACTTTAAACACAAGAGGAAGAAGAAGCCTGTTGAATTGTTGAAAAATATAAATATGGCGATAGCCAGAATGAACACTGTCAGGAAAAACGGCTTTGACAACGCATCGAAGTAAATTTGAATGACACAAAACGACATCACAAAACAGTACTCTATTAAAAACAAAACGAACAAAACAAGAAAGACCTGAAAACGATATACCGCATTGGAACCTTTGCAGGCCTAATTCTAGTCTTTCGACAGAATAACCCACACCCTTAATCCTGATATAGTACCATCTACACAGAGAAGTAGTAGTTCCCTAAAACATCAGTAGATTAGCATATGAAACACAGAATGATGAGGGTTAGACTAGAAACAGAATGTCTAGATTAAGCATAGCATTCTAAACTACTACAGTTAGAAACGACTTTTCCAATGAGGCTCAGTCGTCCGTGATCGCGACATAGTCAACCGCACACATTATATAGATCTTTAGAAAGCCTAACACATTCTTTATTTGCCAAAATGCATGCATTAGCTTTAAGTCAACAAATTAGTTCTACTCTATGTCTTGTTAACACAAAGGAAAAGAAGCAATTAGAGCCAGAATTTTAGGCTTTGTTATACATTTATTCTTTCATGTATATTTAACTCTTCTCATAACTGTAAATGCAGGCAGTTATAAAAATCCGTTTAATCGATAATGCACTGGAAATTAATACTTACCATTGCATGTGGTTTGAAGTTCATTAATGTCGTCCGATTTTGTTTCTTTGACTCCTCGGTCTGTTAAATAACCGGTCTTTTTTATTATGTCATTGGACAAAATTGACTGACGATTCATTGGACAAAATTGATTGACGATCCAAAACTGCCGCGAAACAACGCATTCATGTGCAGCATTATTAGTCTTTTTCACCAATACTGTATGTACAATCGGCTATTGTACAATCGCCTGAACATATGATGCTTTGGATAAAAAATGCATTTCTTTGCTGGAGTTTACGTTAGATCACAAATGGGGTGGCCGAGTGGTCAACATCGTTAGGTCATACACCAGTAGAAGGTAAAATTACTACCAATGGAGCTCTACGAAAATGCTACTTACAGAACGTTCCATTATGAAATTTTAAGCCTTTAGCATTTTATTGGTTACAACAGAAGGCAAACAAATCTACGCTATGTTTCCATTTTGATTATTTGTTTATCTTTTATTTGTATTGTTTGTTTCGTACCTCTTCCTTTTGCAGACGTTTGACATTTTATTCGAATTCATTTCAAAATATATTGATATAAAACAGTATTTTTTCTGACGTTGCGGCTCATTTTATCTGGAGGTCAGAAGAAACTGGGGTGAGAACAGTCGTTAATAATCAATCCTGAAATCTAAAAATTCAGTCCAAAAACTACTAATATTTTTCTTACTTATCAATAAAAACATGGTGTGAGTACTCATTAGAAGTGCCTTGGAGAGGCACTTCTAATGAGTACCCACAACATATGTTTTTTATTGAGAAATAAGGAAATCATTATGTGGAAATTCCCTCTTATCTGGGGTTGTGCAACTAATAATTAGTTTACAAATTGGTTTTTAAAGTTATTTCAGGTATATATTAATCCAAACAACTAATTCTGACACAAAAGGATGGTTTGTGAATAAGTGTAAAAGTGAAATTTCATGCTTAAAATGTTAAAGTTCTCAATCCTGAAATCAGGATTCATCCTGAAGTTTCCCATCCCTGAAGAAAGCTGTCATCTGTAGACAACAAACAAGTAGCAGCACCAAAGCACCGCATGATAACATGTGTTATTGTTCCCTTCACCCACGCATTTCCGTTTCACAGAAATGTTAAAAGAGAAGGTTCGAAGGAACCTATCCTACTTTACCTTCAGAAAACAAATATAAGTATTTTTCCTATAATGGTTTTACATCATTTTTGTTTTATATGACCAGGTTTGAATTAAATCAGCACCGAAACAAATGATCACGACCACAGATCATAATCAAGACACAAGGAAAGTCGCATCAATAAAACATGAAGGCCTGTATATGCCTTTATGTAGTCTGAATAATGCCTTCGGCATCTTCTTGCATACTGATTTAGGGGGCTGGATACGTTAAGTAGACTTTTGCCATTTCGCAGGGGAAACAACTTGTGTGACTCATATTATACTTTCCTGCACACCTACATCTTCTAAAAAGGAGTCTGGACCAAAAAGACAGAATTGCCCACATTCTTAGCATACTTTTCCTTTGTAGAGTAGACCGCAAAGGGATCAAAATAGAAAGGAAGGCAATGATCAGGAATCGATACAATTATCCCACACCTCCCATCAGAGACATCAAAGGGAAAGAAACACAAACACGAAATAACTGGACCCTAATGGAAACTTCACTAGCAGAAAGTCAAACGGACAGTTACTTTCCCACAAAGTGGCCTAATGTCTATCCAAAACAAAAAGATATAAGCGACACACACATTCAAAGACGAACTATAACAAAAATAAACTATGACAGAAGAACTGCCTTGGAATGCCCAGTGGAAAGTATTTCACTGGGGGTTTAAATCGATTTTACGTGGCCACAATCCTCGTCCTTACTTCTGCCGCGGTTTAGACACATAATTTGTTCAGTCCACATGAAGGCTTCCTAACTCATCAGTGCTACATCTCCGAGAACACAAAAAAATCAACAAATTACAGAGATGAAACAACGATGAGGACTCGACAGCACGAAACAACTGAAATGCCACAGCAAAAGAAAACCAACAGTAAGACTCCTGTGAGCCCGACCAAAGATAGAGCATCAAGTACCAACCAACATTACCTAAAATTAAATTTCAAGTAAGCCTTTACGCTGGAACCATCATAAAATCTTAGGCCTGACCCGCCAGCGTGCAATGAAAGAGGGAAGCAAAGTTAATAACCGTGATTTGGTTAACAACCATGCATGCAGTCTGTCGTATAACATTTATGTTGTACCCAATCTTTTTATATCGAAGAGGGATTTTACGAAAGTGGGTACTGAAGTCATTGCAAGTATATAGTGTTCTGAATTTATAAACTAAGTCACCATAAAATTCGGGTTCCGATAGGCCTTGTTGCAGAAGAGATTTAAGTCCAAAATTGAATTTAGAAACTAAATCGGAATGACGTCTATAAAATTTAGAAAAGGCTTTACGTAGTTTATGATACCGATAACCCTGATTAAGAAGTTTAGCATTTAGCAATTTATTACGAGTGTTGAAGTCAGTTACATGACGAGACACTCTGGCTGGCAAATCGAATTAATTGTGAAATATAACATGCCATGTTTTTCTCTTAGAGAATTTGATCCCCACTAACCCGACTATTACTATATCAAAGTCGGGATAGTGGGGTATTGCTTTCTTATATTAATCTGATGACTAAGGCCATAAAACTCTGCCCAGTTGCCAATAAAATGATGCTCAGTTATGCAATTAATTAAGTAATATTGATAAGACAGTTAACGAGAAACCTGCACACAAAATTCTTAAATATAAAACACAATGAAGAAGCTCAAAACAGATACCAAAATCTACACCGGCACCAAAAATTAATCAAATTACAAATTTTAAATGGTTTCCTATGTTAAAAAATAAAGCTTTTAAGACTATATTTCGCAGTGCAGGGAACCAGTGTTATCAGAGAAAAGTAGTTCCCCAGGAAAATCTGGTAACACCACCTGTTGTGAACAGAATCATTAGTGTAGGAGAGTTGAGGGCAGTAGCCATAAAACATCTGGTTGAATTATCAATTGAGCATGAATGTTTTGGCCACTTTTTTTTCTATGAGAAAAACTTGTCATGAACACAGTAGGATGCCGCACGAGGAACATCACCATCCAAGAAAGGAAAATTTATCTCAAAATCAGAATCATCGCGTTTATTATAAATTTTGCAGGAAACACCCATCTACAATAGATAAATGTAAATCCAAAAACGCAGCTTCGGTATCAGAAGAATTAGCTTTATTTAATTGAAGTTCTGTGGTGGGGTGGGGGAGGGTAAATATGACTGATTAAACCGTCGAAGTAGGTATTGTCAATATTCAATTAATCATCCAAATATCTTGAAGTCGAGCTAAAAGCTTCAATGATTTCAGATTGGTTTTCAACGGAAAGGGACATCATGAAGTCTCTTTCGTAACAAAACAAGAACAAATCAGCCACAAGGGGTGCGCAATTCGTACCCATCGGAATACCCACAAATTGTCTGAATAACTTTGCACCAAATTATATATAAATATTGTCAAGTAGAAAGGTGAGAGCTTCACACACTTTCTGACATGTCCATAATGTGTCATTTTTATGCGCTTTAGAAGTGAATAAAGCATTTCTTACGTTACATGCAAGGTAGAGGGAATCTTCTCTATGAAATGTCCATTCAATTAAATCATTTAGTTTTTTTATAAGATTATGAGGGAGTGTAGTGTAAAGCGTGGATAAATCATAAGCAGACAGACTTAATGCACGAAATTGTCTTGATTTCAATTTATTTAAAACCTTATTCGAATTTTTATAGACCAAAACAGATTTCTCCCTGATCTTTCTAAAACTTTGTCACAATATTTATTTACATGTTTTTTTGATGGCAGAAAGACATGAAGTTAATAATTTAGGAAGTTCAGTGGTGGTACAAGAGCTTGAATTTGCAATAAACCGTGCTTTGTAAGGTCTTTTATGAAGTTTAGGTAACCGATATAACGTAGAAAAAAAAAAGGTAAGCAAAAAGTCCAGGGAGTGCCACAATCACAAACCGCAGCCCTTCCCAGACCCCAAGAGGAAGGGGAAACCGACAAATCTAAACTAGCACAAACCGAACAAACGTACGAAAAGCCTGTCTGGACCTTCAGTAACACATACAGCAAACTTGGTGGCTAAATAACAGATATGGTCATTAACTACAGATCTCTCTGCAGCCAAAGGTTGTAGTTCATAGGCCTTAGTACCACCAAGCTCTTGCTGGATAGTGTTAACGTAGTGGAGCAGTCAAACAACGACAACATTGTTAGCGGCCTTGTCTGCCGGAGCCAAAACATACTTTTTTATGAAATTCTTGAACACCTATTTTAAGGTGACGTAAAGATGTCTTCGGTTTAGGAGGTAATAAGTTAGTATTTTGAGAATAGAAAGAAATGCGTTTATTCACTAGTTTCAAAATGCTAAGTTTCCATTCTTTTAAGGCTTTAGGCTCAACATACTTTCGCTTACACCATCGATTACCGAATCCATTCAAGGCAGCAGCGATTTCTTCCCTACATTTATTGAAATCAATATTAGAAGGAAATCGGTATTTCGGTCCTTTAGAAATAATATTTCATATCCTAGAATCATCAAAAGTTGCATTACAGGGTCAATCCCGTGTAATGTAGACTCTTTTCTAATGGAGGCAAAACAATTTTAACAGTGTTACCTCCTGTAAAAGGAATTCATTCCCCTTAATGAAATACCTACGGAGAGAAAAGGCCCCTAGTAGACGTCGGTGATCTACTTAGGCGTGGGATTAAATGGATTGAATGCACTTGATAGATTCCAGCATTTTTACTTAAGCTTGTAACGGCCTGTTATCTTTCTTGTACAACAGGCCCCTTCTTATCTAGCTTCGTACTGGCTTTAATGGCCCAGTCATCTCATTAAGGTCATGTCGAGCCGGAAGCGACATTCTAATCTAAAACCAAAATATTTGCTTCCAAAGATATTAGATTTTTTTTCGGAAGGAAAGTTCAAATAAACTGGACAGAGTTGCCTCCTATGAAGGATTAAATATTTGCTCTATTTTTTTACAAATGACATAATGATACTTTCCTCATCGTGTGCTTCATATAAAACGTTATCTATAACAGATTCACATGTGACATTTCTCTGATGAAAATGTTTCCCCTACAAGAATACCGGCTATCTCTTCAATATTCAGACCTCATACTTTTTTTACCAGAGCTGCCCGAAAATTAAACCTATGGATGTGTCTTAGAACTGCATTCTTTGGCGTCTGATCTGGTGACAAAATGTGTGCTCAGTCATGTCTATCCGAATATTTAGGTTTAATACAGTACACCATAAACAGACTATCGTATGACATACCCACAAGTGATATTACTCTGATGGCAATGTTTTTCCGCAATGATTATTCCCATTTAGGAGTTGCAATAACCTTTATAGAGGATAGATGTGAAATCCAAACTATTGTTTTCACACTTTACTGTATAGCTCTCACTGTCAGGTCCACAAAACTAATAAACACTTTCAAAATAACATCAATAAAACTACTAAAGGCACACTAGTAAATATTTCTTGTGACAAGCTTTTGTGCTGAAGCAAACAAAACTAAGATGAAACAAGGGGTACAGGACAACTGTAAGGATGACTGAAAGAAGAGAAACGTAGAACTGCTCGGTAACTAGTATATAACTTACGTTTACAGACGGTTTCTGGTGACCACTTGCCAATCGATGTACAAGTAACTGTGGCAACAGAGCTCACAAAATTTGCATTGCAGATCACTGGACAACTACTTCCGACCGTGCGGTAACAGCTACCGTCAAGGCGACCATTCATGATTGCCTCTGGGCACTTGGTTGCTGAAAACGACATTCCAGTCACAATGATATCGGACATTATACACATATCAGGCACAGCTTCAGATAATGCAGTTTATCAACAAAATGATGTTGCATTTTTCATTTTTCTTCTTGCAACATCAAAACATATATTGTGGGTAACCACGAAAGGCGAATCACATTATCTATGAAGTATTTTTACTCTTACTTTTTGCGTAAAATAGAGTATGAAGCTACTGCTATGTACGCCTGGCTTGTCCATTATATATAAGAAAAGAGTTCTGCTTAAGTAAATATGAAAATACCCAGTAAAATTTGTCTGATTTTCCAGAAGAATTGAAATGTTATTTATCGATAGCACAAAACAAAATATGATGTAGGTGTTATGCCACATACTGCATGCTTATTGGTTCATCAAATAATTCTTTACAATTTTTCTGCCCCATCACGAAAACATACCTATATAATTTTGACCCCCTTAAACCCAAATTTTATATAGTAAAACTGGGGTTTACAGGGGTATACATTATTTTTCTTATATCTGCTCAAAAGCATAGAGTGTGGGTATTCGTCAGAACCGCCCCGGCGGGGCGGTTCTGACGAGTACCCACAATCTATGCCTTGAGCGGAAAATGAAAAAAATATCAGGATTTGTATCTGAAAACTTTCAGTTTTTGGTGGTGAAATTTTCAATACACTTGAATAGGCACGTTTTCGTAATGCTCTTTTATTGCTCGACAGTATTTTGCCCCAAACTCACATACAGCTCAATAAAAAACCTTTTTCTGCACGGTTTGTGATCATCTTTGCTCGTCTGCGGTCGGAAGCAACCGTGCCATTGCTACCAGTTTTCTTCTACTCTGACTTTCGCCATGTACTCGAGCACTCGTCTGAGTTCAGCATAGTGCAGAAAAATTAAAGTACATTTTTTCTTTTTATTTCTTTGTTGATTCACTTACGAGGTTTGGAGCCCCCATTACGAAAACATACCTATATAATTTTGACCCCTTAAAACCCGCTTTTATATATAAAAATGGGGTTTACAGGGGTATACATTATTTTTCTTATTTCTGCTCAAAAACATATATTGTGAGTACTCATTAGAACCGCCTCGGCAAGGCAGATCTAACGAGTACCCACATCTTTGTTTTGAGCAGAAATATAAAAACAATATCAGATTTTTTATCAGAAAACTTATATATATTTGAATAGGCGTGTTTTCGTTATGCCTACGAGAGAACAAATGAGCCGCAATGTGAGAAGACGTGCCTCCGGACAGTGCTCCAGGCGAAGATTCAAACCAGCGTGTGCATTGGGAATCTTCACTGGAAATATTTTTTGAAGAGCCAAGGACGAAATTTTATTATAAACCCTAGTCCTGCTGAACCCGGATATGTCCTTCCTTTTCAAACAGTCTAGATCCAGATCAGCTGGCTTCTGAAGAAAACAACTCATCCGGATCTGCATTTTTTGGCATTAAATATGTGAATTTATATCAACAGTTGAGAACAAGTAATCTGACTGGCTGAAAATTAGAAATGGGCGTAGCATCTTAATTTATTCAGCAGGACAAGGGTTAGGGACAATGAGTACGTTTTCTCATATTGCGGTTTAGTTTGCTGCTCGAACGGTATTAACCCATTTATACTGAATGGACTCTTCTACTTTAACTCTTTAGACAGATCATTTTTTTATTATTATCATGTTTTATAGAAATGTCTGAACTACTTAATGCAAACAGTGTAGAGCCTGATCAGACGCTGCGTTCTGCGGTGTCTGATCTGGGTCTACGCTGTTTGCAAATGTCCCTTTTATGGAACGCTTTTCTCTTACCTTTTTTTTAAATGGGTTAAGGGACTGTGGGCGAGTTCAGATATCTGCAATACCTGGCTTAAGCTACATGTTTTTACTGTTGACCGTTCCCAATACATTCTTCTTCGTTTTTTTTCTGTTCTGTATTCGTTTGTCATTTTGATTTCGATGAAGTGCTGTTTCATGAAGTCATTTTAAGTTATCATGGTGCCTTTGGAAAGCATTTTCTGGGGTATCACCATGTCAATTTATGAGGCAGTTACAGACATGCGCGTACAAATAGATTCTGAAATCAGATTCTAAATATGAATTAGCCTTGTTTGAAGAGACCTAATATGGATCTGCATTACAGACCAGGGCCCAGTTGTTCAAAGCGTCGTTAGCTTAACGAGCACGTTAAGGGTCATTTCGTTAACTGTTTTAGCGGATTCAATATACAATATGCTGATATTTTTGCTGAAAAACATGTGAGTAGCTTTTGCATTGCAAAAGCTACTCACATTTTTTCAGCAAAAAATTTCAGCATATTTGCGTATCACTCGATGTAAATTTTAACGAATCGTTAACTAACGACATCGTTAGCTTTGAACAACTGGGCCCAGACTGTGGGAAACTTAACTGTTCGAAAGCAATATTAATGAAAGACAAATAATAGTAATGTGTATTTTTTTCACGGTGGGACCGATTTTCCATTACGTAAACACGCCTATTCAAATATATAGAAAATTTACACCGCTACTGAAAAATTGAAAATTTTCAGATAAAAAACTCTGATATTTTTCATATTTCTGCTCAAAACATAGATTGTGGGTACTCGTTAGAATCGCCTCGCCGAGGCGATTCTAACGAGTACCCACAATCTATGTTTTGAGCAGAAATAAGAAAAATAATGTATACCCCTTTAACCCCCAATTTTACTATATAAAAGTGGGGTTTAAGGGGGTCAGTATTATAAAGGCATGTTTTCGTGATGCATATTACCTCTTCATATCTGCACAGAATTAAACAAAAAAAAGAAAACAACTTACGGACGCAAATTGACGTGACATCACCGTTCCATGTTCCTGACGGCTGACATGTCATCTGAGTAAGGTTTCGAAATGGTGAGTAAAATTGTTCGCAAGTAAAACGGCATACTGAATTGACGCTCCCTGTACAATTGGGGACAAAGGCGCCATTTGCGATAGTATTGAGAACTGGACACTTGATTTCTGTCAAAAAGATTAAAAGACATAAAAAACATATGGGCCGCGCCAAGTCAAAAAGTGTCTTCAAACATGTGCAAAATGCACCCATTCAGTTTCACCCTGCGCATGCGCAAAGTACAGACAACATTCTTTATACCGACACTTGATACACCGACCAAAAAATGTTATAATGACAATTTGACTGTCACGAAACCTTCGCTTAAGAAGTAACAATTGGTCACAAGTTATGCAAGAATATTGTATTTAATACTTAAAATAAACATATTTTTTTTGGATATTTGTTAGAATCGCCTCGGCGAGGCGATCCTAACAAATATCCAAAACATATGTTCTATGAGAAAATAAACACAAAACAATACTTTTCTCACATATTAATCTGCTCCTTCAGAATTCTGTACAACAGCAAATTCATTTTAATGGCAACGTCTTTAGGAACAAATGCTGTCGTTGTAACGAGGGTCCTTTTAGTATTGCGATTACCTCGCTTGGGGAAGAGAGAGCTAATCTTAGTGCTTTTCGTACGTTTGTTCGGTTTGTGCTTGTTTAGATTTGTCGGTTTCCTCTTTCTCTTGGGGTCTGGGAACGGCTGCGGTTTGTGATTGTGGCACTCCCTGGACTTTTTTCTTACTTTTTTTTTTTCACTGTATCATCTTGGCGATGTACAAAGCAATTCTGTTCGCGGACAGTTCAGGTCCCGATTAGACTGCGCGGATGCGCAGGCTGATCGGGGTCTGTACTGTTCACATATGTCCGAAGACACGTTTCTGCATGGCGCGGCCTTTTTCTGAGACAAGCGGTCAAATTCGCTAAGGAACTAACTTGTCAACACCGTGGCTTTGCTAATGGTATAATATATACATGTTTGACCTATATTTTGGGCTTCAGTGGCCTACTTGAGTTGCAACGTCTGGAAACCTATCTTAGGCCATGTGCGCCCAGTGACGAGTCAAATCACTGCGCATTCGCGCAGGCTGATCAGAATCTTCATGTGGCACATTCGGAAAGGGTGCAAATTTTCTTCATATGAACAATGACACTGATCAGACTACCCGAATGCGCAGTCTAAATTGGGCTTACATATCAGAAGGTACGTTTCCTCAAGTGGCAGCTCATTTGTATATATAGTGAAAAAACCATGCACATACGTGAAAAGAACATTACGCTTCATTCAGTTCGTCTCCAGAGGAGATAATTTCAATGAAATATCAAATAGTACTTTTTGTGCAAGTAAATTTTAAAAACAATCGCCAGTTTTGTCACTTGCTTACATTGCCTTAAGAATGTTAAATGTATATACATGCATTGCAAGTATGAAGAGTCATGCAAATGCATTTATGTGACAGCCCTCTATAGTTTTAAGGGAAACTGAATTCCTACAACAAATCCAGCTAACAGTCTTGCATTAGCTTAGCTCTGTTTAACTGAACAAGCGCGTATCTAACCGACATTTATACTTTGATAGATTCATTGAGCAGAAAGTTTGGACATTAGAAAAACACACCTATTCAAATATATTGTAAATTTTACCACCAAAAACTAAAACATTTCAGATAAAAGTTCTGATATTTTTCAAATTTCTGCTCAAAACATAGATTGTAGGTACTCGTTAGAACCGCCTCGCCGAGGCGGTTCTAACAAGTACCCACAATCTATGTTTTTTGAGCAGAAATAAGAAAACTAATGTATACCCCTGTAAACCCCAGTTTTACTACATAAAAGTGGCGTTTAAGGGGGTCAAAATTATATAGATATGTTTTCGTGATGAGTATTAATTAGTAAATTTAAAAACTGCACTATAAAGTTGTGAATGATTCAGCGACGTTAGTTATCGATGACATTCACAAACATAAATTTAGTTCCTTTATCAAATGTGGTAAATGAAATACGTCAGTAGAGGAATACAAAGGTGAGGTGGAAGGATGATGTGATGATTCTCTAGATCAAGTCAGTGAAGTGAAAAGTAAAATAATGCAGACAGATGGCGTGAAAACTTGGAACTTTTAGTGAGAAAACTAGGAATAAAACAGATTGGATATGATTTGGTTACCCATTCAGAAGAGGTGGAACTAGCATTTGTTTGTACATAATTATCATACTTGTGTTTACCCTGAATATTCGGTCAAAGAATCCGATCCGATAGTGCGGCGAGGCGGTTCTAACGCGTACCACAATCTATGTTTTGAGCAAAAATATGAAAAATATCAGAATTTTTATCTGAAAACTTTCAGTTTTTTGGTGGTGAAATTTTCAATATATTTGAATAGGCATGTTTTCGTAATGAACGTTGAGAAAACGTCGATGCAACGTCATGTGGATGCGATGTTTTTATAAACCTCAAGTGCCCATTGGGATATTTATAACAGGCCTCCTAGTGGCCCACTTTGAAAATATAGGTTTTTATGTAGGTTCTTCTTACTCAAAATATAGGTTATTTACAGGTTTTTCAATAAAAAATATAGGTTAAAAAAAGGTTCTTCCAAACTCACATAGAGATTTAAAACTGAAGAAAAAATATTTGATGAATTTTTGCACCACAATTATTCAGAAAAAGTTGATCTGAATTTTACATAGTCCGAGCGAGCGAAGCGAGCAAGGAAAAAAATACAATTTCTTGACAGTTTTCATCACGTTTTTGGGACTAAAAAGTAAAAATAGTAGGGCATTTTGAAGAAAAGTTAGGGTTGAGTCGCGAGAAGGTTCAAAAAGTGAAAAATATAGGTTTTTTCATGAAAATACAGGCTTTTTATAGGTTTTATGAACAAAATAAAGGTTTTATAGGTTTGACACAAAATTATAGGTTATTATAGGTTTTATAGGTTTCGCTTGGAGGCCTGTTATAAATATATTAAAAGTCGGTGCGCTTAAAACTGACACAGTCTGCATCTTGCAAATAAGCAGCTTCTTTGCGTTTATAAAGGATGTGTGCATGCAACTCTACGTACATCGCTGATAATATCAAAGGCCGAAATGAAAGAGTACATATTGCTCTTGATAAGGCCTTTTTTCGACCAAAAGTATCCTTACTTGTTTTTTTTTCTTGATTAAAACGTACGTTGTGGATACTCATAAGAAGCGACCCGGCGAGAAATAAGAAAACTTTTAACCTGATACCCACTCTTATGAAGACCTATGAGTACAGACACAGACATTATTTTAAATACTTTAATCAACCTGAATTCATGTTAACAAGAAATATGTAACATCACGAAAACATGCCTATATAATTTTTACCCCCTTAAACCCCACTTTTATGTAGTAAAACTGGGGTTTACAGGGGTATACGTTATTTTTCTTATTTCTGCTCAAAAACATAGATTGTAGGTACTTGTTAGAACCGCCTCGCCGAGGCGGTTCTAACGAGTACCTACAATCTATGTTTTGAGCAGAGATATGAGAAAATATCAGAATTTTTATCCGAAAATTTTCATTTTTTTGGTGGTAGAATTTTCAGTATATTTGAATAGGCTTGTTTTCGTAATGATAATAGTATGCAGGGCCGAATCAACGGACAAAGGAATATGCCGCCACTTAACTTCTCCGACGTTGGATCATAAATAAACAGCCTAAAGCACAGAGAAAATCTCAAATTCTTGATTTTAAATGCATTTGAGTCAACAAATTATTCGCCTTTTTACGTGACTGTTTTACGCTGAAACAAGGGTAAAACAGTCATGAAAAGGCGCATAGTTTGTATTACTTCCCTTGATCCACCTTTCCTATTAATGTTCGGTGATTGTACAAAGAGCGACTTACCATCAGCCGACACTGTTTCAATTAAAATAAAAGTGCTACACAGCAAATACGGACTGTTTTATACAGTCGACTCTGGTTATCTCGAATTCAAAGGGACTCTCTGACATACTTTGAGATATCCGTACCTCGACATATCAAATTTGCAGAACTGATGAAAATTAATTCGAACAACCAAATTTAACAAATATATATGCTATTGACTCTTGAAGTTAAGAGATATATTGAAAATATTGTGGAAAAGAGGAGAAATTGCTCCCTAGGAGCAATTTCTCCTCTTTTACACAATATTTTTCTAACTGTTGTTAGAACTTCATGTTAAGGCAGGGACCAGATTTTCACTTCGAGATAAGCGGTTATTCGAGATAAGCGAGGTCGAGATAACGAGTCGACTGTACTAATGAAACGAAACGTCATAGCTCCAGACAAGACGCTTGCTCTCAACTACAAAATATCTACATCTGTTCACATTCTCCCCACAAAATTGTTCTGAATTACTTTGAAAGCTTGTGTCATCAGGAATAAACACAATGTAATTTGTATTAAGCAAACGGAATGGGTTCTACCAAGTAAACGGCGCTGAGATAAGTCGAAACTTTTCTAATAAAAGTTTTATATTGTTCTTTTTCCCACCAAAGTAATAATGAGTAAAAGCACTGGAAATTGCTGGTTCAGGGCACTACAAAAGAGTTTGTCTAATACAGGATGCAGTGCGATAAAAATCAATTAATAAATATCCACTTTAGAAGACTTAAGTCAGCAATTCTAAAAACAAAATCTTGTGATTGTCGTGTACATAATTGGAAGAATAATTCGCTTTGTGCAACACTAGCATTATCAAGTAAATATATGCAAATCTGTTACAGCTCTTTCAGTTAACCCTGTCTTTTTTAGCTTCTAGAAAAAGACCTTCCATCTTTGAGTTTGGGCATTTCCATTGTTGCAAACAAGGTTTCAGTCAAAAATCAAAACACTAAATGGCAAACAGTGTAGATCCAGATAAGACGGCTTGTTACACTGTCTGCAAAGGTACTTGATTTGGTCTATAGCGATAAAATAGTTAAAATATAGGACAAACATACATGTACGTTAACAGTCTTATAAATTATGGGTCTGAGCGCCGAAAACTACTCTGATACGTACATACATCCAAATGAAAACAGGACCAGACATCTAGAAATATTTCATTGTCCATAACGGACTAATGAGATACAAGATAAATGACAAGGCATATATGTAGCAGGCGATACAAATCCCCGCGCACAAGACGACTTGGTGTGGGCAAACACTGAACTTGGAAATTTCATGACATATAATAGTTATATGAATGATGAAACAAAAAGACTGTGACCTTAATGTAAAGATCATATATGACCTTGACATTAAGCTGCAGTATTGTAAACATTCAGATTGTCAGGTTGGGAGAGATCTCACATGATAGAAAGTATTATTCAGGCAACCTTGAGGTTGAACCCAGGACCAGAAATTCGACTTTGCTCAAGATATTGTCATACCCACAAATGTGTAAAGATATATTAAAATCCATTGATAAATGCAGGGGCTAGAGTGATGACAAAGTTGTTTTTTTTCTTTCTAAAAAAAGCCATAGGTACCTTGACCTGGAGCCCAGCAACGAGAAAGTGATCTTGCTCGAGATATCGCAATACCAAACAGGTATATTACTACATTGATAAATGGAGGTGCTAGAGCAACGACAATTTTTTTTTTCTAAAAATAGCAACAGTTAAGGCCATCAACCTAAGAGTTGAAGTTGCTGGAGATATAATTATACCTAACATTTTTTGTGAAGTTATATTAAAATACATTGATAAATGTAGGGGCTAGAGCGATATTTTTTTTTTTTTTTCTAAAAACAGCCAGTTACCTTGACCTTGAGCCAAGCAACATGAATGGCGAACTTGCTCGAGATATTATGATACCCAGCACCTGTGTGAGGATACATTAAAATCCATTGACAAATGCAGGGGCTAGTGCGATGACAAAGTTTTTTTTTTTTCTAAAAAAAAACTATAGGTACCTTGACCTTGAGCCCAGCAACCAGAAAGTGTTCTTGCTCGAGATATCGTAGTACCCAACAGATATATTAATACATTGATAATTGCAGGGGCTACAGCTGAACTTGCTGGAGATATAACTATACCTAACAATTTTTGTGAAGTTATATTAAAATCCAATGATAAATGTAGGGGATAGAGCGATAACAAAGTGTTTGTTTTTTTTTTTTTCTAAAAATAGCCATTTACCTCGATCTTGAGCCTAGCAACATGAAAGTCGAACTTGCTCGAGATATCATAATACCCATCAATTGTGTGAAGATACATTAAAATCCACTGACAAATGCAGGAGCTAGAGGAATGACAAAGCTTTTTTTTCTAAAAATAGCCACAGTTACCTTGACCCCAGCAACCTCCAAATTGAACTTGCTCAAGATATTATTATAACCAACATTCATGTGGATTAATCTTAAAATCAATCATTAAATGTAGGCATTAGACCGATGATAAAGTTTCACTAAAAATAGACACAAAGACCTTGACCTTGAGCCCAGGACCCTGAAAGTCAAACTTGCTCGAGATAATGTCATTACATTTATGTGAATTAACATTAAACTCCATCAATAAATACAGATGCTAGAGTGATGACAAAGTTTTTCTAAAAATAGCCACAGTCCCCTAGACCTTTAGCCAAATCGCCCGAGATATTGTCATATCCAACATTTGTGTGAAATTATATTCAAATCCACTGATAAATAAAGGCGCTAGAGCGATGACAAAGTTTTTCTACAAATAGTCACAGTGACCTTGACCTTTAGCCCAGGACCCTGAAAGTCCTACTTACTCGAGATATTGTCATACCCATCATTTGTGTGAAGTTATATTAAAATCCATCAATAAGCAATGACAAAAGGTGAACATACGTGCGTACGTATATACGTACTTACGTACGGGTCAAACCCTATATCCCCTCCAAAACTCCGTGTCCCGCATCACATATGAGTACAAGGAAAGCTCAAATCAGCCTGGGTATTCGTGCAGCCTGCCTTGCATCACCTTAGTTCATAATTTCGATCCTCAGAAATAGGTTAATAATTTTGTTTTGTTTATTAACCCTTGTCCTGCTGAAACCGGATGTACCCTACCTTTGCAAACAGTGTAGCTCCAAATCAATTGGCTTCTGAAGAAGCCAACTGATCTGGATCTGCACTGTTTGCCATTAGGTATGTGAACTTATACTAACAATCAGGATCAAGTGATCTGATTGGCTGAAAATTAAAAGTGGGAGTGGCATCTTAATTTATTCAGCAGGATAAGGGTTAAACCGCCCACACGGGAGGGTGCCTTGCTTGAGAGGTTCTGAAATTGAAGCCTGAAGATTTTACTAGCTGATTTTAAATAAAAGCATTCAGAAGTTAAAAGATATTTGTTTCCTATTTGTTATGGAAAATAAGACGTTTCGTAGACAATTTGAAAGAAATGTCAAGCCTTATTGTCTGTAAACAACTGAAAATACAGATTCACATCAGATGATTTAGCCTAGAGAGTGCTATAGCTTACAATGCATATGAGACGTAAACGGTAATTATTGGATTGTGTAGAATATTTTGATAACGAACAGATGTGCCTCTGACCAGTTTGTGTTGAGGTTTTACGGCCCAGTCAACCCAATGGGGTCATGTCGAGCGCGGTCAGTTTACCTAACCACGCGTTTACTGGGCAGGTTTAGTCCTCTAAGCGGTTAACCAGTATTGTGCACATTCTTTTGCCAGGAACTGACAACTGCCCTTCTTGAATCAGCGGAAAGGAGAGAATGACCGTAGAAAATATTTCATGATCATTCTCCTCGAAAGAATGTTGCCGACCTCGGCGGGGGTTGAACCCGCGACCTCCTGGTCTCCAGTCGGACGGCGCATCCAACTGAGCCACCGAGGTCGGTCCCTCTGACCAGACTGCGCTGGATAGCAGATTGGTCTGTGTTTTCAATGGACGCATGATAAAAACCGTACATTTTCTCAAGGTGCGGCTCTTATAAAACGCTTACCTTCGCAGAAGTCGTTTTCAATATTCCAGCGACCACCGCTTTCACAAGCAGCTGTAGCAGGGTTTTGCGTAGGTTTATACCCAGGTTTGCAAACATAGGGGCAACTAAAGCCAACCGTTCCATTGCATCCAGAACCAAATATCACGTGGTCTACCCTGAGTGGACACGTTTTCTCTACAAAGATACCCATATTTCATTTTACTACTTTCACCTTAACCCATTTATGCCTAACGTCCTATAAAAAGGGCAATGATAAACAGTATAGACCCAGATCAGACGTCGCTTTATGCGGCGTCTAATCTAGGTCTACACTGTTTGCATTAAAAACAAGAAATTCCGTAAAACATGGTTATCATAAAACACAACTAGACATCCATTGTGTTGGAAACAGACCCTTCCAAATAATGAGGGGGGAAGAGTTTACCCGGCATGAATGAATTAAAGATAAGGACACCGTTACTCATTTACCGTAGTTATCTTGAACAAGGCCACTCGACTACCTGCAGATTTGTTGGAGAATTTCTGGATGGCTGGCCAATAGTATACGTTCTGTACGCAGAACGCGGATTTCGCTCAGCACTGTCTGTTCCAATACTGAGGATACTTTGTTTACCATAGCTCCATATGAGCGGGGGTATCGACATAATATTTCTCTAATTTCCTGACCAAAACATATGTTGTGGGTATTCATTAGAAGCGCCTTGATGAGGCGCTTCTAATGTGTACCCACAATATATGTTCTGGTGGAAAAATTTTAAACATCACAAAAACATACCCATATAATATTGATCCCCTTAAACAGCACTTTTACGTACTAAAACCGGGATCTACAGGGGTATACATTATTTTTCATATTTCTGCTCAAAAACATAGATTGTGGGTATTCGTTAGAACCTCGCAGAGGCGGTTCTAACGCGTACCCACAATCTATGTTTTGAGCAGAAATATGAAAAATATTAGACTTTTTATCTGAAAATTTTCAGGTTTTGGTGGAAAAATATTTAGAGTATTTGAAAAGGCTTGTTTTCGTTTCGTAATGATATCAGTAGTTTTGGGTTGAAAAAAGTGCCTGATCTGGCGCTCTGTTAACGTACCATGTTTATTATGCAAAAGCACATATTTAAGTGCAGATCTAGGTCAAGCTACTCAAAATGTAACAGTTTTATCAGAATTCGTACAATTATTCACTGAGGCAACAATACCGAACAAATCCGTTCTAGTTAAGGTGTCTGTTGAGGGCAATTACGTTCATATGTAGATTGGGCTGGGGAGGAATAGGAAGTTTTTCTTAAGAAAATTATGCAATAAAATGCAAGTCCTTGTTAACCGTTTACAGAATAAATAAACACTGCAAACTGTATCGACAGAAGAAAGCTCCGCAGTCCACCAATGAAATACGGCACATTTAATTACGAAAACAAGCCTATTCAAATATACTGAAAATTTTACAACCAAAAAAGAAAAAAATTCAGATAAAAAAATCAGATATTTTCATATTTCTGCTCAAAACATAGATTGCGGGTAATCTTTAGAACCGCCACAGAGAGGCGGTTCTCATGAGTACACCATAATCTATGTTTTTGAGCAGAAATAAGAAAAATAATGTATACCCCTGTAAACCCCAGTTTCACTATATAAAAGTGGGGTTTAAGGGGTCAAAATTACATAGGTATGTTATCGCGATGTACACTTTGTGCTTTATGGTTTTAAGATGAAGTTTAACGTCTCAGTCAAAAATTTCTGAAATGTCGAGACTCGGTAAAAGGATGGTTTTAAGTCCTGCCTCAAGTTACCAGCAGCTTTGCCTTAGAGGCACATGCCAGCCGTCTTTTTTGTGGCCCCGATGAGCAGGGGTGGTTTGTACATTACATAGTTTTACTGCGGTTTGTGACTGTGGCATTCCCTGGACTTTTATCTAACCCTTTTTTACTTTTACCGTTCTGTGCGTTTATTCAGCAGACGACAAACTAATGATGTTTTTCAGCAGATGAGGTTTTAGAAATACTTTTTTTTTTACAGAACATAGTCTTTGACATTTCATGAAAATTGTTTCCTAAAAAGACAATTTGCATGAAATGTCAAAGCCTATTTCTAAGAAAACAATCTTCAAGAACTGTCAAAGCCTATTTTTATGAAAAATAAAACAAAAAATATTTAAAAATGTCATCAGCTGGAGTTTTTCCAGCATGCTAAGCATTAAGTATTTACCTATACACATATCCGAAATTGTTCTGGCCTCTTCCCAGCCCAGGTTTGTACAATTCCTGCTCATTTTTGTTGTGTTCGGCGCCATAGTATACCCGTTCTCGCACTGAAGTTGACACACGGTGTTCATATACCGCGAACATGTATCGGGAGCAAACACATGGCCTATAACTTGCTCACACTGGAACACTATAAACAAAATATTTATCGCATATGGTGATGATGATGACGATGATGATGGTGGTGATGATGATTTGGTCTTTCACACCTCCTTCAATAATAATAATAATTATAATAATAATGTTTTTACTTCAAGAGGATTACATATTTAATATAAAATACTAATCTACCATACGGTCCTCCATAAAACATAAAAAATGCAAAACATAATATACATACGAGGATATAATGACTGTATATACACAAATATAGAACACATCACAGAGGTCTAGGAATCGAAAAATTATAAGACGACGTTTCCGTTATTTTGAGTTCGAGACATTTGATACTACGATTCTATTCGTGTTAGGCTTACATAGGTTTCGTAAAACTTTAACCAGTGGGTTGGGGCTTGACGATATGTCTTTGGCTTGGCCCGCCGTGGTTCAACTATTGGTTTTCATTTACTCTGGCATACAGTAGAATTAGCCATGAGTACTCGTCTTTGTTTATTTTAGTGATTAATTTGATTTTTATGTTTTCGCTTTGATGCATTGACTGAGTTGGGAGCCTTTATGCGAACCGAATTTTTATGTATTTATGTATTAAGAGTAGCATCGGAACCCAGGGTGAAGTTAGCTAGCTGTAAAAGTGCTTTAAACCCCCCGGTGGTTTGCTCTACTGACCGTTCTAAGGCGGTGGTCCCGGTGTTAGTCTTACTCTTTGTTGCTTTGTGGTTTATTCTACGAGGCGATTTGTTGTATGTCTTTCCGTGTGTCATTTTGTTCTTGTGTTGTTCAGTCCTTTTAGTATTGCGATTACCTTGCTTGGGGAAGAGAGAGCTAAAATTAGTGATTTTTGTACGTTTGTTCGGTTTGTGCTTGTTTAGAGTTGTCAGTTTCCTCTTCCTCTTGGGGTCTGGGAAGGGCTGCGGTTTGTGATTGTGGCACTCCCTGAACTTTTCTCTTACCTTTTTACACCGTACCATGATTGAATTATTGTGTTGGATTTAACAACACGTCAACCTTTGTGGGTCATTTTGTGTAGTCTCCCAGAGAAAGGGAGAAAAGAGATAGAAGAGGTATTAGAGATGAAAGAGAGGGATAGGGAAGAAAGAGAAAAATGAAAGAAAATGAAGGAACAGAAGAAATAACATCACTTGCCCTCGACCCTAACCTGCTGCAAGGACATCAGGCCATACCCAACTGTAAGCCGATATCAGTTGGACACCCCAGTGGCAAAAGCTACAGCCTCACCCAGCCATCCCCTACACCGAACCATGAAACAGACACAATACCCCACCATCCCCCTCCCCCTTTGACATAAAGCCATGTGATATAAAACAAGGCTAAAAGAATGTCCAAAATTATAGATGAAGATAGCAAGGAAGTGCCATTCACAAAATGCCATACACAATACACGAATGACCTAGATTTTTTGTAAATCGCGTGACCCAAAATAACGGAACATGTATGCACATATAAAGAATATGGACCTCGTTGTTTCCATATAAAATCCTATTATGGACTCTACCGTTGACCAGATAAGATCAGGGTCAAATACTGGATAATGCAAAAGCAGATCCGACCCCGAGGTAATAAAACTTTTTAATGCTCAACTCTGCTAAGCATGAGGTTTTATGTTAATAAATATGAAAATGCAAACAAATAGTTCGCATTTTCACATTTATTAGCAGAGTGATTTTCATGCTAAGCGATGTTTAGCAAGAAAGAATTTGCACTTGTTAGAAATTTGAGATTTATTAGCTGGACAAATTTAATGTTCAGCTGAGTTGAGCATAAACAAAAGTTCTATAGCCTCGGTGCCCGGATATTTGCTGTTCGAACGTGCGTTATGCAGCTTTTGTAACTGACTCCAATCATTTGTTTACCAAACAAAAACGCTGGTTACCACATTTAACCAATATTTTGGGACACCTTAATAACCCATAAATGCCTAGTGGAATCTTCTATGTCCTTTTTTGGAGTGATCAATGTCCAATTGATGGTATGTCAGATAGTTTGTGTTTCATGATTATTATTTTTCATAGAAATGCCTGTTTGTTTATGTTGATGATTTACGGCACAGTTAACCAAGTTGGCTCATGTCGAGCACCATCAGTTTGCCCAACAACGCTTTTACTTGGCAGGCTCAGTCCTCTAAGCGCTTAACCAGTATTGCGCCAATAACTGACAATTGCCCTTCTTGTATCAGTAGAAGGGAAAAAATGACCACAGAAACAATTTCATGATCAATCTCCACGAAAAAATGTTGCCGACCCGGCGAGGGTCGAATCCGCAACCTCCTGATCACCAATTGGACTTGCATCCGACGGAGCCACCAAAACCGGTCAAGTACTTAATGCAAATAGAGTAGCAAAATAATGTAGAACCAGATCAGATGCCGCGTTGTGCAGCAAATGATCTTCGTCTATACTGTTTGTCAATGTCCTTCTATGGGACGGCCTGCAAAAAACGGGTTAATTACTTAGCAAACTTGTCCTTACATTGATTCAGTTCATTTTACTAGCTGTTGATCTGTCTGAATCAGTAGTAAGCAGTGCAGATTCTGATCAAACGCCGCATTCAATGGCGTCTGATCTGTGTATACACTGTGCAAGCGTTCGTTCCAATATTTAGGGTATATACACAGATTGGTTAGCCTTTTTCACAGATCATATAAATCGGCTCATGGGAAAACATGTCTTCAGACATATGCGGAGGCGAAGTCCCAGATCAGCATGCGAATCCGTGCAGTCTGCTCTGGGCATTCACTGTCCTCTTACAGAATCAATGAGTAATGTAGAATAAACCGATATATACCGATGTAGAACAAAGTTCCAAATCAGGAAAATACAATTTTTTTCAAGCGCAGCCAATATGTGTAGCATGTACCAATTCCGATTCCAGACCTCAACTTCATTGATACATTACCATCAATACATGTCTTTCCATCTCCCTTGAGGTCCCTTCCATAATCACACGCACACGTTCGTCCGTTCGGTTTCGGCAAACAAATCGTACTGCAGTCTCCTTTTCCGTTGTTGGCGCTGCAATGATCGGCAACTGTGGATAGAAATAAAACCAATTTATATCGGTTTGAAGTCACATTACCTCATGGGAGATCATATCATGCTGTAACAATGAGTCAACCTTGGACAATCTACATTCTGCAATGTGCGCCCAGCAAACACACAGATCAGCCAGTGCATACGGACAGTCTCAGTAATCTCCACTAAGCTCTCAAGGATTCTGTGCTTCCGTGGACAACGAAAACTGATTTGACTGCACACATGCACAAGCTGATCTGATCAAGAAGATTCCCCCTTCAGCATTTTACTTGTTACTGATTAGTTGACTGAGACTGCTTATTGTGCAACATGCTTTAGAAGTTACCATACAGATTAGTATCGAAATAGCTTTTTGACTTAACAGTCTGATGTCATACTTTTGTATAAATTTCAATTCCAGCAGTATTTTCCGAAACGCACAGAACTACCCACGGCCGTAATCAAAGCACTGACAGCACTCGGGTTGGTCGACTGTCTCTGAGTGTAGGCGAGGAGAGTGGACCTTGAGGTTTTACGGCCCAGTTAACCCAATGGAGTCATGTCGCGCTGTCATTTTACCTAGCGACACTTTTTTCTGGGCAGGCTTAGTCTTCTAAGTGGATGACCAGTATTGCGCACATTCTTTCATCAGAAATCAGCAGAAGGGAGAGAATGATAGTACCCGGCGCGGTCGAACCCGCAACTTCCTGATCACCAGTCTGAGCCACCGTGGCTGGTGGGAAAATGGTCCTGAACGGGGGGACGTAAAACTGTTTCGTTTAATCCTTCACGTCCTGTAATTTGAGCAAATAGTGCAGACCCTGATCAGACACCGCGTTCTGCAGCGTCTGATCTGGATCTGCACTGTTTGTCAATGCCCTAGTCAAAGTTTTACAGATAACCCTCTTTACATAACATTTTTCCCCGACCGGGGATCGAACCCGGGCCGTCTGCGTGACAGGCTAACACTCTACCGCGTCGCTATAAAAGCCGGCTTGTACCGCAAGGCAGTACAAGTGTATCATATACCTATACCCGGTGACATTCTCCCCCTCCAAATTGAAATTCGTCCCTGAATTTCTAGGAGTCCGAGAATCACGTGAAATGAGACTCAAGGAGTTTTATGCACATATGTGGGTTATTTACGTTGGGCGCCAAATGTAACAGTTGAAAAAATGGAAATAACATTTTTCCCCGACCGGGGATCGAACCCGGGCCGTCTGCGTGACAGGCTAACACTCTACCGCGTCGCTATAAAAGCCGGCTTGTACCGCAAGGCAGTACAAGTGTATCATATACCTATTGTCACACAGGTCATTTCATGACAAATAATTATTTTACTTACAATTAGGTAGTTTCTATTTAACAATCTGTGATACGCTACCTTAAAGTGTAAAGTGAAAGTAAACTTCACCTACATAAGGGAAACCCGGGATTCCTCTATGTAGTATTTTTACTCGCATGTAAATAGCGCAGTCCAATGATAACTTTTCTTACTCTATAATTCTCTCTATTCTTAGTGTGTGTGACGTCAGGGTGATTACTAACACAAATAACCAATGCATGTACCTGTTGTTTATGCACCTGTATTTTTATGCGCGCTCTTTGCATTCAGCCGGTGGCCATCTTAGTGGCAGAAGGTCATCCTCCATTCAACGGAGAAATTATTTATAAAAAGTCACTTTCTGACGTTTATATCTTCACTGATATTCAAAGAATGAATTTATTGTACAGCCAGGTATGTTGATAAGGGTTGTTTGTTTACGTTCCGTCAGTATTGATTATTTTACACACCTTTGTCATACATGTCCGTCTTCGTGCTGAATGTAAACAAACCTCGTCTTGTGAAGAAATGCGCTTTCCTGTATCAGGTCATAGTATTGATATGCATCGGTGTTAGTATTACATTAATAGAGTAATTCTGCACAGTTTCATCACTTAATTTATGCACCAAGATACATGCATAATCTATAAATATTCATGACTTCCATCCGTCATAAGCAAACCCATGTCTTACTATTAAGGTCGCTAGAACCAAATTTAATTACATGTCTGTCAAGATGTGCAAGTTGTGTCCTATGTATTTGTATCTGTACATTTGTATATTGTGTAAGGTCTTGTTCTATGTGTTTGTGTATTTTATTTGTAGGACACCTTTTAAAACCGAGATATAAAAGAGTCTTCGTTTTCTTTGTCTGCCCTGACTACCAGGCTATACGACAATGGCGCCCAACTAATGGTGGAATCCAGCATATAGGTGTACCTGGCTATATCACATACGTGCTATACAGAAATCATCATGGATTCTGTTCATCATTCATCATCATCATAGATATTTGTACATGTGTCTGTGGTTTTCATCAGTGTTTATACTGCAGTACGCGTGTTAAAAATGGCCATATGTGTTAAATAATTATTATAAAGTGTGCAAGCTTGCTATTTGCTATTTTCTATTTAATGATTAGAAATTCAGAATTCTTTGGATTTCGCGTAACGCGTAGATATTAATCATAAACTTGGGGAATGTCAACTTCCACAGATGTCTATAAACTGCGACTTCGCGACATGGGAAATTACAAACTATAAATTTGCTATTTTGTGTTTTGTTGAATATATGTGTTGATAAGCTGCTGAATATATACAATATGATTGGTTGTGAAAATATATTGTACCGGTACGTACAATTGTTTATGTAAACAGACACTGTAATCTGTAGACATAAACTATGTACATTATAGTTATGTAGATTTCTATGTACAGATAAATACTGCATATAGAAACATACATAGGTGCAGAAATTGTATATAATAATGTCCACTATCAACAATTTTCAGTCATATATATGAGAAAGTATGCCATTGTTGATAATTTTCTGTCATATTAGTTAACTTGTGTATTTTTGTCATGTGAAAAGTGGAGTCTGGCACTGTAGGTCCATTTATTTTTGCATTTGATTTGGCACTATGGAGTCAAACTTATATTATGCAGTTGTAATGGCCTAAATTTTTTTTTTGCATGTTGTCACATTACTAACAATAACATTGTTTAGTTTCAGCAGCCAGAATGGATCCTGTTTGAATGGAGATTTTTATAACTTTTAAAAGAAAATCTGTGATATTCTTAAACTGTAAGATCTAATATGTTATTACTGTTAACATTATAGGCTGTCATTGTGTTGAAAATACAGTACAGTATCCTGACAAGATATTGTGACTATACAGTTGTGCTGTTTCAGTTGAAGAGCTCCTGTGTTGAGGTAGGCACTTTAATTTACCATTTTTGTTGTTACTTGATTATATAGGGTTTTCAGCCTACCAACAAAAGTCAGTTATAGCATATTACTTAGTGATTGTCATCGGTAGTGCAGAATAGTCAAATGAATGAGACTGCTTTAAACAGGTATATCAATAGACCATTTAATTTCCATGGGAAACTTACAAAACAGCCAATTTTGATTGCTGACAGTAAAGGCAATTATCTCAAGCCACATGAAGATTTGATAAGGCAGTTTGGCTTTTCAATTGATTTTCAGTGTTTTCCAGGTGCCAGGTTTTCTGATTATTATTTTTGGTTGAAAAATAATTTGCATAAGAAAGTTAGGCAGTTTGGTCAAATTGTTTTATATATTTGGCTTGGCACATGTGACTTTACTTATAAAAAAGGTAGAGAAATTAATTTACGCCATGCTGATGACAATGCAGCAGTTTCTTATTTGAAATTTCAAATTGACAGATATTTTGACTTTGTTGCAAATTTTCCTACTGTTTCTATTATCTTTCTGGAAATTCCTTACTATTCTCTTGAAGCTTATTATTCAAGTAAAGGACATAAGGATCCGACCATCTTTCGTTCACAGGATCTTGTTCTTAAAGAAAGAATAGCTCTTGTGAATGAATATATTAAAGAAGTGAACCAGTTTACCTCTGTGATCTCTCCTCGCTTTAATTTGGATTTAATACGTTTTCACAAATCTAAAGGAGATGATCACAAGAGAGCCAAAATTAGTTTTGCAAATTTTAAAGATGGAATACATCCAAAACTAACATTGGCAAGATATTGGACAAAAAGAATTGTAGCACACATTTTGGTAGATTGTGTTTAACATTCATGCTTTGTTGTGTTATGATAGATGCTGGCTACACCAGGTTTAGATAGGCTAGATCATAGTGGATGCCTGTGTTGATTCATTTTCATAGCATTGTATGATTGTTAACTACTTTCACTTGTGTTGCTGCTCCACATATCTTGTTATTAAAGTGTAGTGCAGATATTTCAGTCTATTTGATTCAGAACTTAATTGTGAAATAGTCATTTTTGTGTGAATATATTTTTCTGACAGTACAAGTGTATTGTCATTTGATATAGTTAATAGTTGTTGCAATATTAGTGTCTTAATAATAGTTCAAAATGGCTGACAAAGGTCCCTCTGATGAAAAGCTTTCAAACATGGTTAAATGTTTGGAGGAAAAACAATACAAAGTTCTCACTAAAGAAGAGTATGATATACTTTTGGGTATTAACCCTGATAAAATTATAACTTCAGCTGGTACAGCAAGTTCTGTGTCTAGCACACCAAAAACAGTTTGTGCAACTGGTGAAACAAAACCTAAAACAACATTTGCATTTCCAGGTATGTCACCAGTTCCACCTAGACTGCAGCTGAACAATTCCCAGTTGTATAACACCTCCTATATGGCACCGCCCTACAATTTACCAAAGTTACCTTTCTTTAGTGGCTCAGAGACACCACAGAAAGGTGAAACAACATATGAAGTTTGGAGTTTTGAGGTGAAATGCCTCCAACAAAATCCCTTGTTACCTGAACATGTGGTCCTACAGTCTATTAGAACCTCACTTAAAGGGTCAGCCAGAGCTATGCTAGTCCCTTTAGGGGAAAATGCTACTGTAGCTGACATATTAAATAAACTTGATGGTTTTTATGGGAATGTGAGTTCTAGTGAGACTCGTATTCAAACATTTTATAGTGATTATCAAAAAGATAGTGAATCTATCGTAGAGTATGGTTCGAGATTAGAACAAACTCTATCAAGAGCAGTTCGCTATGGGCACATTGACTTTGTCGCAAAAGATGCCATGTTAAGAAGCAAATTTTGGACAGGTCTGAAAAGCCAACAGTTAAAACATTCAACACGGCATTTATACGATAGCGTTAAAGATTTTCAGCTATTATTGAAAGAAATTAGAAAGGTTGAGCAAGAAGAAGCCAGTAATAGCAGACCTGACCCAAAGCAGAAAGTTGCTCAACAACATATAGGCCAAGCTTCAGCAGAAGCAGATGATACAAATAAACAATTGTTAAAACAATTGTCTGAATTGATGGGTCGTATGGAAGCTTTGGAACAGAGGTTTGACAGTCAGCAATCCAGTTTGGGTGCTGATAGCCATTCTTCTGTCCAACAGTCCTTTAGACCACAGTTCAGCCGAGGTAGAGGCAGAGGTTATAATAGAGGTTATGTAAGACAACCTAATAGAGGTAATTATGGTAGGAATATCTATAGTAGTAATAGTGATCAGAGCCAATCTTCAGATGGTTATAAAGCTGGCAACACTTACGACAGTTATCGCGGTGGCACTACCGGCCGGGGTGTTAACCTTGCTAGAGGTCGTGGGAATAGCTCTCAGCATTTAAACCACTAACTTCCTCTGTTGTAGGGCAAACAGAGGAAGAGTGCCAAGTTGGTTTTGAATATCGCCCAAACATGAGTAAATCTGTTAAGCCTACTTTGTTGGAGAGAATGGTGGGTTCTTCCAATGAAAGTTATATTATTATAAATGGTGTTAAAACCTCGGGTTTGATCGATTCCGGATCTATGATAACCTCCATTTCTGAGAGTTTTTATCACTCGTTAAATCCTTTGCCGGAGCTTCGTAATATTACTGAATTTGGCCTATCAATACAAAGTGCTGGTGGAGCAAACTTACCATACAAAGGTTATATAGAAGCTGAAATTTCAGCTCCATTTTTATCAAACAGTGTTTTTAATGTACCTTTGTTAGTTGTTTCTGATACAGAATACAACAAAGATGTTCCCATAATTGTAGGGACAAATGTGATTCGCCTTTGTAAAGCTAGTGTTCCCACAAGTGACGTGCCGGTTGAATGGCAGACGGCTTTTGATAGCATGTGTGATGATGCTATACCTGTAAAAACAACAAACAATTTTGCAATACGTATTGCTCCAAATGAATTTAAAATTGTACATGGTATAGTAAGAAAAACAGGTGATTATGAAACAGCTGTTACTGAACATAGGGATACCTCATTGCCAGGAGACTTGACCATTTGTCCCAGAGTTGTTTCCCTAAAATCCCCTGGAAATACTGTACGTGTTCCCGTTCGAGTGTGTAACCTGTCAGCGCATACAATAGAAATACCACCCAAATCAGTTTTATGCTCCCTTAACAGTCAGTTATTGACTCTTGGACTCCTGATTTAACACAAAAGCCAGGTAATAAGTCCTCATTTTCTACACTTGAAGACTTGGGTATTTCAGTTGATAAAAATAATTTATCACATGAACAATTTCAAGAAGTACAAGAAGTGCTTGGTAAATGGTCACATATATTTTCCAAGGGACCCACCGACCTTGGGAAAACAAATACTGTCAAGCACGAAATCAAATTAACTGACAGCACTCCCTTCAAGGAACCGTACAGAAGAATTCCACCTGCCATGTTTGAAGAGGTCCGCCAACATTTGAAGGAAATGCTGGAGTCAGATGCTATTAGACCTTCACAAAGTCCGTATTCTTCTAACGTAGTGTTAGTAAGAAAAAAGGACGGTAGTTTAAGGTTTTGCATTGACTTCAGAAAGTTGAATAATCGCACTATCAAGGATGCTTATACACTCCCACGTATAGACGATACCATTGATACCTTGATAGGTGCAAAATACTTTTCAAAATTAGATTTGAAAAGTGGTTACTGGCAGGTGGAAATGAGCGAAGAAGATAAACATAAAACGGCTTTCACTGTTGGTAATCTCGGGTTCTTTGAATGTAACAGAATGGCTTTCGGTTTGACTAATGCGCCTGCAACATTTCAGCGGTTGATGGAACGTTGCATGGGCGAGTTAAATCTAAAGGAATGTTTAATTTTTCTAGATGATATTCTTATTTTTTCTGTTACGTTTGAGGAACATATAAAAAGGATAGAGGCAGTTTTCAGTCGTTTGCAGGAACATGGCCTCAAACTCAAGCCGTCAAAATGTGAGTTTTTTAAAAGCAGCGTTGCATATCTTGGTCATGTAGTCAGTGACCGAGGCGTGGAAACGGACCCGGATAAAATTAAAGCTTTGTCCGAATGGCCAGTCCCTCATAATGTTAAAACACTCAGGTCATTCCTTGGGTTTACCGGTTATTATCGGCGCTATATCAAAGATTATGCCAGAATTGTAAAACCATTGAATGATCTGCTTGTTGGTCACTCTACAAATGGATATACCCCTGAAGGTAAGAAAAAGAAGAAGAAGAGTATACCCTGGCAATGGGGGAAAGCACAGCAAGATGCTTTCGATATGCTTAAATTAAAACTGAGTACACCTCCAGTTTTGGCATATGCCGATTTTAACAAACCTTTTATCTTACATACCGATGCGTCTATAGAAGGGCTTGGTGCGGTGCTATATCAGGAACAAGATGGTATTGAAAGGGTGATTGCATATGCTAGTCGTGGACTACGTAAAAGTGAAAGAAATTATCCTGCCCACAAACTTGAATTTTTGTTCTTAAAATGGGCTATTACGGATAAATTTCACGATTACCTATATGGTAATGATTTTACAGTTTTAACGGATAACAATCCGCTTACATATGTACTTACTTCAGCAAAGTTAGATGCTACAGGTCATCGTTGGCTTGCAGCTCTTGGTACTTACAATTTTACATTGAAGTACAAAACAGGAAAATCTAACTGTGATGCTGATGGTCTTTCAAGGAGACCACAGGAGAAGACTGAGATCTTTCCTGAAGTTGTAAAGGCTATTTGTGATGCCTATACAGTCAAAAGAGAGACATGTCCCTACGCTGAAACTCTAGTTGTTACTAGTGCTTCTCAACTTGCGGAATCTGTTGATTCCAATATAGAATCTGTTGATCCTGATATCAGAACAGACATAGAGTCTACAAATATAAATACTGTAGACTGGGCCAAAGAACAAAGTAGAGATCAATTTATTGACAGAGTAATTTATTTTGTCAAAAGTGGATATTGTCCACAGAAAGAAGAGTTAAAGGCTGAGCATCCAGAGGTTAGCAAATATTTGCGCCACTGGAAAAGTATGTCTTTGGAAAACGGTATTTTATACCGGAATACAGTTTTAAATGGTGAGAATGTAAAACAGTTAGTTTTACCATATTCTTATCGTGAATTTGTATTAAAACAACTTCATGATAATGTTGGCCATCAAGGTCAAGATAGAACTCTTTCTTTGGTAAGATCTCGTTTCTTTTGGCCAGGTTTTGAGTCAGATGTTGAGAAAAAGGTTAAAACGTGTGAAAGGTGTATCAAACGCAAAACCTTTCCAAAAACCAGGACGGAACTTGTAAATATAGTAAGCAGTGAGCCAATGGAACTTGTCTGTATTGATTTCTTGTCTTTGGAAAGATCCAAAGGAGGGTTTGAGAATATTCTGGTAATCACAGATCACTTCACCAGATATGCTCAGGCTTTCCCTACAAGAAATCAACTTGCAAAGACCACTGCAAGAATTCTTTTTGACAATTTCATTGTTCATTATGGCTTCCCTGCTCGTTTACATAGCGATCAGGGAAGAAATTTTGAAAGCAGTGTCATACAGGAATTATGTTCTTTGGCTGGTGTTGAAAAGACACGTACTACGCCATATCACCCTATGGGGAATGGTATGGTGGAGCGTTTTAATCAGACACTTTTAAATATGTTAGGGACTCTTGAAGATCATAAGAAAGAAGACTGGAAATCATATGTAGCACCTTTAGTGCATTCATATAATGCTACTAGGCATGACAGTACTGGATATTCTCCGTACTTTTTAATGTTTGGACGTCACCCTAGACTAGCTGTTGATGCATATCTAGGGCTTAAATCATCAGAGGAAGCGTCAGTCAAAAGTAAAGACCATTATGCAACCAAACTGAGAAAAAGGTTGCAATTTGCATATAAAGTAGCTTCAAAGGAGGCTCAAAAATCAGCCCAACGGCATAAAGCTCGTTATGATACTAAAGTCAGAGAATCGACTTTAGATATTGGAGACAGAGTTCTGATCAGAAATGTCGGCCTCAAAGGTAAAAATAAATTAGCCGACAAATGGGATAGACATCCATATATTGTCATTGACAAACCTGATAAAAATATCCCAGTTTTCAAAGTGAAACAGGAATCTGGTGATGGCACTGTAAAAACTTTACACAGAAATATGCTTCTACCATTTTCTTCAATTCCTTCAATTTCTGAGGTAGATGAGTCTTTGTTGTCGAACAAGGAAAAGATACCTCAGAAAAAGGTGCAAACAAGGAAGCATGTTCCAGCTCCATCATCAAAATCTGATGAAACATCTGATTCTGATACCGACTCAGACAGCATAGCCAGATATGTTATTCCGCAAAGACGGACTAGGAATAGACATGTTTCTGTTCCCACTGGTAACAGTATTTCCTCACGGAAACATATTTCTGTTAATTCCAGTGAACCAACTGCTAATATTAGCAGTACAGAGTCAGGTAATTCAGTATTACCTACTGTGTCAACTAGTGTTGACCGTAGTACTCGGTATCAGTCAGACGTAAATATGCCGTCTCTCCATGAGTCTCCGAATGTTGTACAAGCGCCCCGTCGAACAGGTCGAGCTCGGAAGCCACCTGACAGATATGGTGACTGGGTATGCAGTCAACAAACAGCTGATATGCCGGCAGAATTATATTGGTCCCCAGAGTTCATCTATGATGACTCTACTGTTATATTTGATGTTTAACTTAGTTTTATTTTCTGAATATCAGTATTTTATTTTGACCTATACAGGGGAGAATGTCACAGAAGTTTTTAATTGTAAATAAAATACTTTCCTGTAATTCAGACAATACATTTACAGCTGATAAAATGGCAATATTGTAGTAGTATTATTATTGTTTCTTCATGATTTATATGTGTGTATGCCATTTATTATAGTTTCAAAGCATATACACAGGAAGTTAAGATGTACACGTGTAAAGCTGTAGTCTGAGATTCTTTATTGTGTATATCAATTGTTTGTCATGTATTGTGAGACGTATGTACATGAACGTTCATGTATGAGAAACATATATGGCAATGTGAGTCCAAAACCAGATGAAATAAAATGTAGTTGTTTGTCATGTATTGTAAGCATATACATGATGTTTCGTGTATAGCATTATGCATACGTGATATAATATAGTGGAATATTTAAAGCATATACATGATGTTTCATGTATAGCAATATACATACATGATATCATATAATGTAATGTATATAGAATCAGCTGTGTCCGTGTTTTAAGGAAATGTCGGGAGACATTTTCCCTAGCAGGGGAGAATGTCACACAGGTCATTTCATGACAAATAATTATTTTACTTACAATTAGGTAGTTTCTATTTAACAATCTGTGATACGCTACCTTAAAGTGTAAAGTGAAAGTAAACTTCACCTACATAAGGGAAACCCGGGATTCCTCTATGTAGTATTTTTACTCGCATGTAAATAGCGCAGTCCAATGATAACTTTTCTTACTCTATAATTCTCTCTATTCTTAGTGTGTGTGACGTCAGGGTGATTACTAACACAAATAACCAATGCATGTACCTGTTGTTTATGCACCTGTATTTTTATGCGCGCTCTTTGCATTCAGCCGGTGGCCATCTTAGTGGCAGAAGGTCATCCTCCATTCAACGGAGAAATTATTTATAAAAAGTCACTTTCTGACGTTTATATCTTCACTGATATTCACAGAATGAATTTATTGTACAGCCAGGTATGTTGATAAGGGTTGTTTGTTTACGTTCCGTCAGTATTGATTATTTTACACACCTTTGTCATACATGTCCGTCTTCGTGCTGAATGTAAACAAACCTCGTCTTGTGAAGAAATGCGCTTTCCTGTATCAGGTCATAGTATTGATATGCATCGGTGTTAGTATTACATTAATAGAGTAATTCTGCACAGTTTCATCACTTAATTTATGCATCAAGATACATGCATAATCTATAAATATTCATGACTTCCATCCGTCATAAGCAAACCCATGTCTTACTATTAAGGTCGCTAGAACCAAATTTAATTACATGTCTGTCAAGATGTGCAAGTTGTGTCCTATGTATTTGTATCTGTACATTTGTATATTGTGTAAGGTCTTGTTCTATGTGTTTGTGTATTTTATTTGTAGGACACCTTTTAAAACCGAGATATAAAAGAGTCTTCGTTTTCTTTGTCTGCCCTGACTACCAGGCTATACGACATTGCACTCTGACGTGACAGCGACAAGACTAACGAAGCTATAAATAACCCTTACCTGGATTTTGTTTAACGCGTGGTTTGATTATATTGGAAAATGATAACCACGTGGACAATACCTTAAGGACAATTTTGCGCTGGTATACTCTGGCTCGATTGTAAACAATCGACCAAAAAATACTGATCAAGTGGAATAGATACACTTTGAGGGGACAGAGCTTTGTCAAAATTGTTTCACTTCTGAAACGAGTTTTATCCTAAAAGGAAGTAATTTGCTCCTCCCTTAGATTCCAGTTCTTTTCTTTTAAAGTACACCCTTTTCGGGTCAATTGTAAACAATCAAGTCAAACAATACATACACCAAACTTTACTTAAGGCTGTCGTCTACGTGATTATCGTTGACCAATGAAATTAGACTGCGCGTTTGTTTGTTTACATTGAGGCTTTACGGCCCAGTCAATTGGGTTATATCGAGCGCGGTTAGTTCATATAACCACACTTTTACTGGGCAGGCTTAGTCCTCTAAGCGGTTAATCAGTATTGTGTACAGTATTGTTTCTTTCGCCAGAAACTGACAACAGCCCTTCTTGAAGCAATGGAAGGGAGAGAATGACACAGAAAATATTTCATGATCAAATCTCCACGAAATAATGTAGCCGACCCGGCGAGGGTCGAACCCGCAACCTCCTGATCACCAGTCGGACACGCATCCAACTGAGCCACCGAGGCCGCGCATTTGTACAGTTATATATAGCCGCGTTATTCTTGTCGCTATGACTTCAGAGTGCCGTGTAAAGAGGTTAATCTGTAAAACCTGAACTGGGACATTGGCAAACAATGCAGTTCCCAGATCAGACGCCGCAGAACGCGGCGTCTGATCAGGGTCTGCATTGATTGCTTAAATAAAAGGAAGATAAGAGTTAAATGAAACAGTCTTAAGTCCCCGTTCAGGACCATTTTCCCAGCCTACACTCAGAGACAATCGACCCACCAGTGCTGTCAAGGCCGGTGACCACATAAGATTAGGGTCACTGGATTATGCAAAAGCAGATCCGGCCATGAGGTTATATTTTTTTTTTTTTTTGCTCAACTCTTGGACATGAAATTTTCTCTACTAATAAATATGAAAATGGCAAAAAAAAAAAAAAAAAAATTGGCATTTTCATATTTACTAACAGAGAGATTTTGACGCTCAGTTATGTTTAGCAAGAACGAATTTGCAATTGTTAGTTATTTCAGATTTAGTAGCGGACATATTCCATGCAAAGCTGAGTTGAGCATCAAAAAGTTTTATAACCCCGGGGCCCGGATATTCGCTGTTCGAACATGCGCTATGTAGCTTTTGTAGCTGACTCCGGTAAAAGAAGTGCTGGTTACCATATTTACCCTAAATTTTGGGACACTTTTAACCATTAATGCCTAGTGCCATCCTCTATGTCCTTCTTTTGGAAGTTCCATGTCCAGTCGCTGGTATGTCAGATAGTTTGTGTTTCATGATTATCATTTCTCATAGAAATTCCTGTACTTAAATCAAACTGTGCAGACAAACTGTGTAAAACAGATCAGACGCCGCGTTGTGCAGCAACTGATAAATGGGTTTGATGTACCCGAAAGCAAACAGGATATCTCAAAAGATGTCTCCCTTGAAAAACTTGGAGGAAAACCTACCAAGTGTATCAAATTTCCCTTACATTACGAAAACACGCCTATTTAATTATACTGAAAATTTCACCACCAAAAAAAACTGAAAGTTTTCAGATAAAAATTCTGATATTTTTTTTTCATATTTCTGCTCAAAACATAGATTGTGAGTACTCGTTAGAACCGCCTCGGTTAGGCGGTTCTAACGAGTACCCACAATTTATGTTTTTGAGCAGAAATAAAAAAAATAATATATACCCCTGAAAACCCCAGTTTTGCTATATAGAAGTGGGGTTTAAGGGGGGTCAAAATTACATAGGCATGTTTTTGTGATGAAACGTAGCAAAACATATTTTGGGTCCTCACCAGAAGAGCCTCGGAGAGAGACGAGTCTAATGACTACCCACAATATATGCATTTGTGGAAGAATGAACCAGCACACGAAAAAACCTACAATAAGACTAGTGCGACCAGCGAAGGCTTAGCTAATCAGCCTGCTCATCATAGCTATCTGATCAGAGTCTTCGCTGATCTTATGTACCTTCTGAAACCTCGAGGCTATTATAAGGGAAATAAACGAGAACCTTTGCCATACTGGATGGATGTAGAGAATGATCAGAGTCTTTGGTCGGTTTTGTCGTTCGCTGGCTCATTAATGGCTCCGTATTCCTCAAAACATAGACATTTTTATCCAAGAAAGGTTTAATAAATTGATTTATTATATACAAAGTAATAAAATATAGAGAATTATTAATGAAATAAAATGCATATTTCGAAAACGTTATATTTTCACTAGTGAAAATATAAAACTTATATTTTCACTCCTCTGAGCAGTGAAAAATATAAGATCCGGAACTACTTTTTTTCTGATTTACATTAATGGACAAAGGGAAGCAACTCAAATTTTGCAAGATTTGCATCTCTTCTATCGAAAGTGATGTATACAATAAAAAGAAAATTCTAATGTTTGTCGTGAATATGACTTTTCTTTCATCGAGTGAAGTGAAAAAATGTATATTTCATTCGTGCCTTCGGCACTCATGAAATATACATTTTTTCACTTCACTCGATGAAATAAAATTCATATTCACTCCAAACATTTGAATATCCTCTATATATTGTATTAATCCAATAATAAAATGTAGCACCTGACAGCCTGTAAAATTTCAGTTAATTTCTTGTTCTTGAAATGGATAAAAAATGAAAGGATATATATCGTATCTCTGAATTAATTTCGCCAACATTTTTAGGAAAAGGGGGGTGGGGGTGCTTTAATAAGAAAATATCAATACGATTTGATTGAAGTGAGAAACCTTATCTAGAGGTATGACTTGTATAAAAGAACACCATACCTGGCTGTTTGTTTATAGTATTTTTCACGTAAATACTGAGAGTGTCTAATCTTCCTGGTTCGTCAAGAGTACCCATTTTTTCTTTCTTTTTGTCTGGGTCATCAAGCTTAACTTTGTAGAGGCTGCAGATGAATGAACAGTCTGTTATTAAGTATTGCTAGTTACAGAAAACAATACGATGATTAAAGAATAATCAATTCCAACCACTTAAGGTATTTAGATCACATGTACTAGATATTTAGAAATTTGTTTGTAAAACACTATGTCCCAAACTATGATTGTGCTTGTTCGTACAAAATGCCCAACTGGGAAACGTGCATAACGCTGAAAAAATCAGGTGATCTACGTTTAGGCCCAATAAGCTCATCAAGATTAAAGACCTCAGCTCAAACAATTAGCAAGGTATCTTGCTCACAAGAAAAGTATGACGGACGGAAATACGAACGAACGACCTTAAAACAATATGCTTCTCCAACTTCTTCGAGTGGAGGACATAACGAGTATTTTTAAAGCAACCCAATCCGTGTTTCAGCTCATACACACTTTAAGCTTTAGCACACTGCAGACTAAATTATCAGATTACAGTCGAACCTCAACAGATCAAACACCGATGGTTCATTTACCATGGCAAATTCGAACTCGTTTTTGAGTCCCTACGAAATTCTTCCTAAAGCTTAAGAAAACAAATATTAAGAGAAATTTTCTTATTTCATCATTAAATTGTATGTTTTGTGTACTCATTAGAATCGCCTCATCGAGGCGATTCTAATGAGTACATTCAACATACAATTATTGTGTAGAAAAATTGAAAAGATTTCCCTAAATTATCATTATGTGCGTCGTGATCTGGTGCTCTGATTAACTCTCAGTGACTCGATCTGGTGCTCTGATTAACCCTCAGTGACTCAAACTACCCATATCTAGAACAAATTTCCATGGTAACAAAAATGTTCGAACCATTGAGGTTCGACTGTATTATTTGATTTGTATATTTTCAAATAATTCTCATACGAACTCAGCCTCGAAAACCACCTGACGATGTTTGAAAACAATGCTGACCTAAGACAAAACTATTCTTTCTTTCAAAAATAGCCGCTATTTGTACACGGTTTCAAATACGATACCTGGGAGGTAGCTTCATGTCTGCAAAAGCTGTTTCCCCTAGCGAAATAGTGAAAAACACTTTCATAGGGAGCCATTCACCTTAACCCTTGTCATGCTGTATAAATTAAGATGCCACGCCCACTTCTTATTTTCCAATCAGATTACTTGATCCAGATTGTTTATATACATTCACATACTTAATGGCAAACAGTGCAGATCCAGATCAGTTGGCCTCTGAAGAAGCCAACTAATCTAGATCTACACTGTTTGCAAAGGCAAAACATATCCGGGTTCAGCAGGACAAGGGTTAACAAGTTCTTCTGAAACATTCTAGCGACTCTCAAGTTCAATCCTCCAGTTTACTCCGGTTGCAGTATGATTGTAAAGTAATAACATTATGTGTTTATTTCACATGTTTTTTTCTTGCGCTCTTTCAACTAAGTCCTGTGCTCTATCACCCCATAGGAAAAATTGCTACATTATACACTGAACCCATCTCGCATTCTACTTAAATCTTTATCGGACCGCTATCGATCTCCTGTCGGAACGATGACGGTCCGATATAGATTCAATAAGTTAGGATTCTACTTAAATCTATATCGGACCATTATCAGCCAGATCCATCGGGCCGAGAACGGTCCGATAAAGATTCAAGTAGAATGCTAGCTGGAAACTTACCCTTTACTGAGGCCCGTATAATAGAGATGAACAGCATCTGTCTGTATATCACTAATGTCAGCACCCCTATCTTCAATAAATAGTTCACAATTCCTGCCATTCAGGTCACAACGTCTAATGGTGTCATGATATCTGTCCGACCAATATAGGTGTTCCCCTGAAAATGAATGCCAAAGTTCGCAGATAACATAAACAGAAACTAGAAATTATGTTTGTAAAACACTATGCCCCAACTATATGCTTGCCTCTATAAAGATAATACAAGGTAAAAGTGGCCCAGTCTACAAAGGGCCATAATTTCTGAAGTTAATAAGGCCATCTTCTCATCACTACCAATCTATTTATCAAGTTATGAGGCTCTAGCTCCAACAGTTTTTGAGATATTTTGCTGAAAGGGAAAATGCCCAAATTTACAAAGGACATCACTCATGCCAAGAAGCAATAGGCCCCTCCAACTTCCTTCTCACCTATTTTTTTTCATGAGAATTTCACCTGTGAAATTATAAACATTAGCATACATGGATCTTAAGTAATGATTTGCACAAGAAAGCAACAATATTAAATGGCAGAAATTTCAACGGGCCATAATTGAAATAAAAATTTCCTGAAATTGGTTGAAAAATTAATCAGGTGATCTCCTCCTCAGTCCCAATCAGTATATCAAATATCTGGGCTCTAGCTCAAATATTTTTTACATATCTTGCTAACGAGATTTCAATAATTATTAAAAAGGAAATAACTCTAAAATGGGAGATAATTCGGATAAGAAAAACGTACGTCACCTACGTTTTAATGGGTTGAAAATTTAATCAGGTGATCTCCTTCACAGTCCCAATCAGTTAACCATATATCAAGGCTCTAACTCAAATGCTTTTTGTGATAACTTGCTAACGAGATTTCAATGTTATTTTATTAAAAGGGAAATAACTCTAAAATTGGAGATAATCTCTATATATATACTCTACAGAACTCCAATTAAATAGAGCAAATTCTTCCGATACCAAGGCACCTTTTTTGGATTTGAATCTATGTATACCTAATGGTACAGTTTCCACCAAAATTTATGATAAACGGGACGATTTTGATTTTGATATAGTCAATTTCCCTTTTCTGGATGGCGATGTCCCCCGGCGTACCTCATATGGGGTATACATATCTCAACTTATAAGATTCGCCAGAGCTTCTTCAAATCTTAATGACTTTAACTACCGTAATAAAGCCCTTACTGCCAAACTTCTTAGGCAGGGCTATCGTTATTTTAAACTTCGTAAGGCGTTTTCGAAATTTTATCGCAGACACAGTGCCTTGTTAGAAAAATATAGCGTCAGTCTGAAAACACTTCTGCAACAAGGTATATCGGAACCCGAATTTTACGGTGACTTAGTGTACAGATTTAGAAAAATTGTAGGTAAATCTAACTTTTCGGAGCAATTCAGAAAACTTAGTAACCGTTATAAAAGAATTGGCTATAGCCTGGATATTATGCGGCAGACTGCATGCCTAGTTGTCAACCCAATCATTGTTGATGGCTATGCTTCACTCTTTACTTGCACGGCGGCGGTTCGGGCCTCAGACTCAATGACGGCCTCTTCGTAAAACTTTAACCAGTGGGTTGGGGCTTGACGATATGTCTTTGGCTTGGCCCGCCGTGGTTCAACTACTGGTTTTCATTTACTCTGGCATACAGTAGAATTAGCCCACTCGTCTTTGTTTATTATAGTGATTAATTTGATTTTTATGTTTTCGCTTTGATGCACTGACTGAGTTGGGAGCCTTTATGCGAGCCGAATTTTTATGTATTTCTGTATTAAGAGTAGAATCGGGACCCAAGGTGAAGTTAGCTAGCTGTAAAAGTGCTTTAAAACCCCCGGTGGTTTGCTCTACTGACCGTTCTAAGGCGGTGGTCCCGGTGTTAGTCTTACTCTTTGTTACTTTGTGGTTTATTCTACGAGGCGATTTGTTGAATGTCTTTCCGTGTGTCATTTTTTTCTTGTGTCTTTCAGTCCTTTTAATATTGCGATTACCTCGCTTGGGGAAGAGAGAGCTAATCTTAGTGCTTTTCGTACTTTTGTTCGGTTTGTGCTTTTTTAGATTTGTTGGTTTCCTCTTCCTCTTGGGGTCTGGAAAGGGCTGCGGTTTATGATTGTGGCACTCCCTTGACTTTTCTCTTACCTTTTTTGGGACATGTGCGCCTAGCAAAGATTCAGATAAACCTGTACATTGATCAGAATCTTCCATTACGAAAATGTGACTATTCAAATTTACTGAAAATTTTACCACCAAAAACTGAAAATTTTCAGATAAAAAAAATTGATATTTTTCATATTTCTGCTCGAAATATAGACTGTTGGTACTCGTTAAAAGCGCATTGATGAGGCGGTTCTAAAGAGTACCCACAATCTATGTCTTCGAGCAGAAATAAGAAAAATAATGTATACCCCTGTAAACCCCAGTTTTATTATATAAAATTGGGGTTTAAAGGGGTCAACATTATTTAGGCATGTTTTCGTGATGACTGGCCGTATTTTGGATAGCCAAGTATAGAACATTTCTGCACACGGATGATGAAGACTGATAAGACTGCGCGGATGCGCAGGCTGATTTGAGTCTTCGTTTGGCGCAGACAGTAGGAAGGTTTTCTGACTCGCTAAACCACCTCATCCTTCTATAATGGTGGTAAAATGTAATTCTTAGTTTAGGTATTATTTAAGTTTAAATTTTCTTGTGTTCTGCTTCTTATAGATGTATTGTTTGGATAGGGTAATATTGCGGCTACGAAGCATCTTACTGCGGTGCTGAAGGGGGAGGTTTCGATCCGCGCTCTGACCATAAATGGACAAAGTAAATTAGTAAACTCAGGAACTAATACAATCAGATTCACATCAAGGCCCCAAAACCAAACGGAAAGACAGAAAAAAACAATTAAGCAGCCACAAAATGGATAGATGGCAAGCAGAGCTGGCAACTCTTTTCAAAAACGATGGCAACTCTTTTACCCAAACATAACTGAATATAACTTAAAATATGACTGTTAAAAGAAAAACATTAGAAAGTGAAACACTACATAACAATTAACAAAAAGTACCAGAATGAAACTACCCAGCTAGCATTCTACGTAAATCTACATCGGGCCGTCATCGGCCCGTCAGCTACCCTGACGGGCCGATGACGGCCCGATATAGATTTACGTAGAATGCTGACTGGGTACCGCCTTGGGACGTCCGTAATGAATTACTTGGGGCGTAGGATAGCTTTAAGGGATCCCAGCCCTCGCCCTCAGCTTCCATAGTGATAAAAACAGACATTTGTTCGGTCCGTGTAGAGATATTCTAACTCGTCTATAAATCATTATGAGGACTCAACAGAAACAAGTATTTAGAGAGCACAAACAAACCAATTTAATCCCACTAACAGTTTTTCTGTTGACCATTCTTTGGCCGTGCTTAAACACGGCCAAGGAGTTGTCAACAGTAAAACTGTTGGCGGGATTAAATCTGTTTTATTGCCATTCAACATCAGATTTATCTCGCAGCAGTTCCAAACATAAACATATGATATGGGCCCTGCAAGGCAAAAACGCGTCTTTGGGCATATGTGGACAGCGAAGGGCCAGATCAGCCTGTGTATTCGCGTAGGCTGATTTATTTGTGTTGAGGTTTTACGGCCCAGTCAACCCAATGTGGTCATGTCGAGCGCGGTCAGTTTACCTAATCACACTTTTACTGGGCAGGCTTAGTCCTCTAAGCGGTTAACCAGTATTGTGCACATTCTTTTGCCAGATACTGACAACTGTGCTTCTTGAATCAGCGGATGGGAGAGAATGACCTCTAAGTGGTCAGGTAATTTTTTGCACATGCGCAGGATGATCATATTTTGCGCATGTTCGAAGGCTCTTTTTCGCTTGACGCAGCTTTTTTTGATACAAGAATATATGTGTCTAATCCTCGTTCCCCAAACATCAGTCCACATGAAGGAAGTTAACCGGTTTAATGTTTGTTGTCACTCGGTTCCTCTTCACAGAAGATCATCTGGGCCACGTCAAGTGAAACCCTTGCCTTTGAATATGCGCAAAATTAGCAGATCACCCTGCGCATGCGCAATGTATCATCCGGGCCTTTGCTCTCCATTCTTACATTCTGTAGTATCCAATGATTCTGTTAGCGGACAGTGAAGGCCTGATCAGACTGCGCGGTTGCGCAGTCTGAACAGGCCTTCGCTGTTCGCATATGCCCGAAGACACGTTTTCGCATAGCGAGGCCAATCTGATGATATTTTATACAGTTACCAGTTTCCTAAATCTACCTTCAACGGCAATGAAACACTGACCTGAACACCACCTGCATAATTATCTAAGTTTCCATAGGGGCATAATACAGTTGAATACGAAAGTAGAGTTTGCTTTTTTTCACTGCAGATCATCAAACGATGGTCTAACTTTCTACCATGTATTCAAATAAATTTCATTTCTTAGCATTCCAACTTGAAACAGCTTTGCGTTGAAAACATGATTATTAATTCAAAACGATTATCAGTTATTACAAAAAAAAAAGATGTTATGCAGCAAACTGCATGTAGGGTTATTAGCCCAATTATTGTTGGCAACTTTGCTTCCCTCTTTAATTGCGCTACGGTGTGTCCTTCCTGAGACTAAACGGTGGATCCTTTATCAATCTGTTCAAGAAGGTTGGGCCGGATTATTGGTACCTCTGATCTGGCGCATCGTAGTCACATGACGCTTATACAACGTCGCATCAACGTCAATGCAGCGTTATGACGTTGCATCGACGTTGATGCTACGTTGTCTCAACGCTGCGTGGCCATTGGGGTGGTATTCTCTTGGTGCCCATTGTGGTGGTTTTCTCTTGCACTAGCTTTAGACTTCCATTGATCCCTCTACTTTGTTTCATTCCAGATTGCAGATGTTGTGATTATGTTTTCTTTACTGTGATGTTTCAATGAAGAGATAGAGTATAAAACGCGGACCGAACACGTACAGTAAATCTTCAATGACTCGAACACCGGTGACCCGTTAACTGTGTCTGATTCGAGCTCGTTTTTTAGTCCCTAAGACGTTCGAGCTCGTTTTTTAGTCCCTAAGACGTTCTTCCAATAGCTAAAGAAAACAAATATTGAAGGATATTCCGCGGAAATTTTCTTATTTTGTTGTGAAAATGTATGTTTAGTTTACTCATGTATTCGCATCGAATCGAAAGACATCCCTTAATCATCCTCATTTGCCTCCTGACCTGACACTGTGATTAAGCCTCAGTGGCTCAAACAGCCCGTGTCTAGAACAAATCCACGGCCTCAAAGCTGTTCGAGCCATTAAAGTTCGACTGCATTTAAAATTTTGTAGCACAATCAGAATTACCGCGAATTTCCATCGAGTAAATTTGTTTTTATTATTCAAATTCTACGTCACAGTTATATCGCGAGGTTCGATCGAGTAAAACTTGTTTAAGCCCCCATTAGTTGCTTCTTCTGACCGTTCCAAAGCGCTTCCTCGGTAGCACACCACGAAAGCATGCCTATATCATTTTGACCCCCTTAAACCCCACTTTTATATAGTAAAACAGAGGTTTACAGGGGTATGCATTATTTTTATTATTTCTGCTCAAAAACATAGATCATGGGTACTCGTTAGAACCGCCTCGTCGAGGCGGTTCTAACGAGTACCCACAATCTATGTTTTGAAAAGAAATATGAAAAATATCTACTTTATTATCTGGAAATTTTCATTTTTTCGGTCATAAAATTTTCAGTACATTTAAATAGGCAAGTTTTCGTAATGAGCTCTTCCTGCTTAGCAACTGTTTTATTGTGTCTTGTCACTGTTTGTTTCTCGTCTTTTCTTCTTTAGGCACCTCGGTATGGTTGTGCTTCCTGACTGTAGACTTTCGTGTGTTACATCATTTGTATTTATATAATTCCAACTCACCTTTATACACACCATTGTCTTGATGAACCCGGATATACATTGCCTTTGCAAACAGTGTAGATCCAGATCGGTTGGCTTCTGAAGAAGCCAACTGATCAGGATCTGCATTGTTTGTCATTAAGTATGTGAATTTGTGTGCACAACCTGGATCAAGTAATGTGATTGGCTGAAAATTAGCTATGGGTGTGGCATCTTAAATTTCAACATGACATGGGTTAAGCAATTTGACTGGCTGAAGAAAACGTTTTACACTTCGATAATGTCTACAGCAGGAATCCATCGGATCTATTTTCCTTCCGCCGTCTCAAACGATGGACATTCATGGCAATGTTTAAAAGTCGTTGATGACATTTTTGGAATTATAAGTAATGTATCATCGTTTTTGTGGATTTTAACTATAAACGCCAAAAATTCACTCGCAAACTGAAAAAAAAAAAAAAAAAAAAAAAAAAAACGCTCCAGCTTTAATCTCTTTGCTAGTAATTCGCTGGAGTTCACTCAGCGATAAAAGAAAATCTAGCAAAATAAACTCCATTCTTATAATATTGGAATTAAATATTGGAATGAGATTGTCTTTCTTACTGGTATAATCTATAGCTAGTCCTTCGGGCCACTTGACAATGGATGAGTTCTGTATCAGGATCTCGTGTTGCTCGCCATTCATGAACGACCGACCAATATAGGGGCTATAACCTCTAACGGTGAAGTACATATATCTAAAATAAACAAGGAAATATTTTAGTGATATCAGCCAGTTCATTTCAGGGGAACATACACTTTCATGGGAGGCAATTAGGCAAACTTTGCTTTGTCTCTTTCCTATATTTTGTTTGTGTTGAGGTTTTACGGCCCATTCAACCCATTAGGGTCATGTCGAGTGCTTTTCCTGGACAAGCTTAATCCTCTAAGCAGTGAACCAGTACTTGTGCACATTATTTTGCCAGAAACTGACAACCGCCCTTCTTGAACCAGTAAATGGGAGAGAATGACCGCGGAAAATATTTCATGATCAATCTCCAGCATCGCCCTTCTGAAAAGGGTTCTACCCTCAAATTAGTCTTGTTAACATAACGTAATTATTCATACACGTGTGTGTGATATGGCATGACCTGTATGAAAATATCTAGCTACAATTAAAGGGGAACGCAACCTTAATAGGCATTGTGCTTTAAAGTAAAGAACTGAACAAACAATGAATTTTGACACAAATTTGATCAAAATCGGTGTAAAATTAAGTAAGTTATAGACAATTGAATATTTTAACATTGGTGGAATGGGTGCCGCCATTTTGAATATTTAATGTGGTTTCATAAAAATTAAAATTCGTTTGACAAAGGTAGTTATTCTCATAAAGTTGGTTTATTTTGGGGGAAATGATTGCTTGTCACTAGAATTAATAGATTATAAAATATCTGTAGCCAAATGATTCTTAAAAACCCTTTATAATTTGGTTTTGCGTGTGTAATTTGGGCTGTGTGACGTCACAAAGCCTACAAAATGGCGGCATCCATGACAGCTATTTTAAATATATTCAAACCACCATAACTTTCTTGTTTCTACGCGGATTTTGAAAACTTTTGCATCAAAATAAATGGCTTGTTAAGCACTTTAATCCAAGATATACTTACAACTTATATTGCGTTCCCCTTTAAGGCTAGTGGAAACACTTTCAGGTGAGACAACTTCATAATTTTCTTCCTCACTTCTAAAATAAATACCACTCTTAAAGAAACGAATTTGCTAACTTTGGGATCACTGTTCTTCTTTAAGGGTTGATCCTTCTTCAGAAAAGGACTGGGCCCAGTTGTTCAAAGCGTCGCTACCTTAACGAACTCGTTAATGATCAAAATGTTAACTGCACTAGTAAGTACAATATCTAATTCACAGGTATTTTTGCTGACAAAATGTGAGTAGCTTTTGCAAATGCAAAAGCTACTCACATTTTTCAGTAAAAATATTGGCATATATGCCATATTTAATGATCAAAATTTTAACGATTCGTTAACTAACGACATTGTTAGTTTTGAACAACTGGGCCCTGGTGTACAGGACAGTAAACAGGAAGTCATCACGAAAACATGCCTATATAATTTTGACCCCCTTAAACCCCACTTTTATACAGTAAAACTGGGGGTTTTCAGGGGTATATATTTTCTTATTTCTGTTCAAAAACATAGATTTCGTCGAGGCGGTTCTAACGAGTACCCACAATCTATGTTTTGATCAGAAATATGTAAAATATAAGAATTTTTTATCTGAAAATTTTCATTTTTTGATGGTAAAATTTTCAGTATATTTGAATAGGCATGTTTTCGTAATGAACAAAGGTTGTCCCTCTTGTCAAAAATGGCAGAAAAGTAACTAAGTGTATCTCTTCACCTGAATGATGTAGCTATCTTGTGATGGCGATCAAAAAGGATATGTGGTGGTTGAGAGGACAATAATTTTTTAACAAGAAAGAAAAATGATAATCATTACTTTAGAGTTGAAAACAGGATCACATTTGCCATTACTGGATCAGAAATCAAACGCAAACCGCGACCGGTAGAATGAAATACGATACTGAAAAACTATGGTCTTCTCACTCACCACATATCCCTTTACTCGCCACCGCTCTCCTTACATACCCGTCGTCAATAAAATGCCTAGTTTCTATGCAGTGGCAAAAGACTATGACATATTTTCTTTTGAACTACGCACTAACTTGTTAAATCTTCACTGTACCAGTGATGTATTTAATCAGGGATTTGCAATCTCTTTAACAAGTGGAGTTTTACATGCCTGTATGACACCAAAATGACAAAATCTAACTATCCTTGCAGTGGTAGAAAAATTACTTTCGTTGCGTATTTGCTTTAAGGACTAACCTTCTAGTCTGATTATATTGGAGATTAAATAAGAGGTTGAATTACATCGCCCGATTTGGGATATTGGTGATTGTGCCAAAATGTCAGCTTTATTTCAACCCACCTTCTACGCTACCTAATCTGATACTCCGCAATCACCTCCGGAAGATCTCCTTACGATTTTCTTTTCACAACACGGTGTTGTGCGTTTGGAGATAAACAGCCGTGCTATTCTACTTGCTTCTTGTATTTCAAACACTGCTGGATAAGTGGCAGACAGTGTATAACGCGTTCTGCGACATCTCACGTGGGTCTATGATAATGATGACCATATATTCAATATTTAGGCTTTCTGACGTTTATTTTACTACACTGCAGCTGGTATTAGTGCCGTGTGGCGTCTCCCCGTACTTTACCATGAGCAAATTATATTTCGTTTCCTTTGGGATCACTGGGCCCATTGTGGAGTCTTTGAAAATGGTGTTCTGCTCATGTATACGCTAGAGAGCGTAAGCAGTGTTGCAAACGTCATTACTGCTTATGGTGAGTCTCAATAAAACCGAGACTCCCATTTTCATGTCTGTAGTGTGTTCTTTGTTTCCAAAGACAATCTTTTTGACGTTTATTTCTTTTTTTCCTTTTCAAGAAATTATCCCTGAACTTTAAATATAACGACACGTATTTAAGGGACTTTGATTGCACTCGGTTAAGTTTCTGCCATTTTTACAGGGAAGACAGTTTTTATTACTGCCTAACTGCTTTCCTGTTCACAACGTCTCTTCCGAAAAGGAAAAAAATTGCTCCCACTGGGAACAAATTCCTTCTTTGTAGATTTGACTCTTTTTCAGAAGGAAGGTAAACCGATATGGTGACGTTTGCTTCCCTTATAGTGTTTCCATTCAACTTATTTTCAGTCATATAATTTTATAAAGGACATACTCGTCATAGGTATATGAATAATTACATTCTGGTAATAAGACAGTGATGAAAACAACCATGTTCCTATGTCATATATTGTAAAACCAATGATATTTTTGGAGTCTACAGTATGGCCTAAACCAAATAGGGTCATGTCAAGCCCGGTCAGTTGCCCTATTCATACAGTTCCTGGTCAGACTTAGTCCTCAAAATGGTTACCAGTACTTGTACACATACTTTCGTCAGTAAGTGGCAACTTGATTTTTCCTTTTTGAATCAGCGGAGGGAGGGGAAGCCGTTGAAATTATTTCACAATCAATCTCCACAAAAGTTATGTGGCCGAGCTGGGGTTTGAACTTGTAATCCTTGGATCTGCAATCAGACACGCTACCGACTGCATTATGAAGACCGGCTCATCTACAATTTTAGGCAATATAATCAAATCGCTTAAGATCAATGTTGTAGGTTCCATAAATCTATTTGTTGTGTTCTCCTGTTTGTCTTTTTCCAGAGAGTAGAAAAACATGGGCTAGAATCGTATGCTTCCTATGGACATTTCAAGTCAATTCATTTAATATCAACTTTCAGGCATTTCATTTTTCGAAAATCCTGTTAGGTCCTGAAGGTAATCCTGATGTACCAAGGGCAGTTAGTCCTGAAATACAAATACGCCACGCTTTACTACTGATGCTGATCATTTATATGAAGTTTTATGGCAGACAGATAAACAGACTGACAGACAGAGAGACAAATAAACATAGATAAATAGATAGATAGATAGATAGATAGATAGATAGATAGATAGATAGATAGATTGCAGAGAGACAGACACAGATGGATAGATACCCTCTTTGTGGATGAAGCGCAACAGCTTGAATATCCGCAATATATAACTCATTCATCTCTATTTCCAGGTATGTTTTATGTGGAGTAATGACACCTATGTATTCATAGGTCGCAGTATAGTAGATGTTACCAGTTGTATTGTCCAAAGCAAACCGATTAGGAGACACGAACCAGCCTAAAAGAAAAACACAATATCCAGGTAAGAGCAGTATCTGGATCAATATTTATATTTCCGCATACAACATAGGTTATTAAATCTAATAAAATAAAATTATTAAGCAAGATACACTGGATAAACAAAAGTGTTATGGACATTTAAAAATTACAAAGGTAATAACTACAGTTGACTCTCGCTATCTCGACATCGCTTATCTCGAATAACCGCTTATCTCAAAGTGAAAATCTGGACCCTGCCTAAACATGAAAATCTAACAACATGTAAAAATATTGTGGAACAGAGGAGAAATTGCTCCCAAGGAGCAATTTCTCCTCTTTTCCACAATATTTTCAATATGTCTTTAACTTCAAGAGTCCAATTACACATATACTTGCTAAATGTGGTTAATCGAATTAGTTTTTCCTCAATTCTGCAAATCTGATATGTCGAAGTACGGATATGTCGAAGTATTTCATAGTCCCTTGGAATTCGAGATAACGAGAGTCGACTGTATAACAGTACTGATCCCTTGACCCTTGCTTTTCTGAAGCAGCAACATCTCATGAATATGAACATTCATGCAAAATATGTTCAGATTCCTATTAATATAAATCAAGCTATGCAGGAAAAAAGATAAAGTGTACACAAGGCTCACGTTTTGAGTATTTATAATGTAGTGACCTTGTAAATAAGGTCAAGGTCACCAAAATCTAATCACTTCTTTCCCCCATCCTGATGATTTATCTGTGCTAGTTTGGTCAAATTCCATCCATTGGTTAAAGATATAGTGTGCACACAATCATTTTATGGCATTAGGAAATTTAAAAAAAAAAGGCTATAACTCCAAGAGAATGGGCTTTAGCCCTGACTTTCTCTTATGTAGGTACACCTTACTGATATCAATGTGTCACATAAACCTTTTTCTATCAAAATTTGAGTTTCAAAGTGTCAGGGTGACCATGAAAATGAGGTCCAGGTCACCAAAATCTAATCACTATTTCCCTCATCCTAATGAAGTATATGTGCTAGCTTGAACACATTCCATCTAATGATTCATGAGATAAGGTGCACACAAGGATCATTTGTAGAGTCTTTGCAATGTAGTGACCTTGAAAATGAGGACAAGGTCACAAAAATATAATAACTTCTTTCCTATGACCTAACGGCATATCTGTGCTAGTTTGTCGAAATTCCAGCCATTGGTTCAAGACATAGTGCGCACAGAAGCGTTTTTCTATCAAAATTTGAGTTTCAAAGCGCCGGTGTGACCTTGAAAAGGAGGTAAAGGTCACCAAGATCTAATCACTTCTTTCCCTTATCCCAATGATATACCTTGCTTTGTCCAATTCCATCTATTGATTCATGAGAAAGAGTGCACTTATTGAGTATTTCTAATGTAGTGACCTTGAAAATAAGGTGACCGAAATCTAATCACTTCTTTCCCCCATCCTTATGATGTATCTGTGCTAGTTTGGTCAAATACAGCCATTGGTTAAAGAGATAGTGTGCACACAAATGTTTTACAAGGCCCATTTTTGGAGTTCTTATAATGTAGTGACCTTGAAAATGAGGTCAAGGTCACAAAAATCTAATCACTTCTTTCCCATGTCCTAATAATGCATCGGTGCTAGTATGTTAAAATTCCAGACATTGGTTCAAGATATACTGTGCACACAAACTTTTTTCTATCAAAATTTGAGTTTCAAAGTGCCGGTGTGACCTTGAAAACGAGATAAAGGTCACCGAAATCTAATCACTTATTTTTCCAAAACTAAGACATAAATGAATAGCCACCACTGCGTTTTCAAGATTTTAGGAAAAAAACAGCGTCACGGACGGACACACTGACGGACAACAACGTGAAAACAGTATACATCCCCCCGCCCTCAAACTAAGTTCGCAGGGGGGTATAAATAGTTTCGAGTCTTACTTTGATGACAGCAGTGACTTTTCCGTCATCTGCAAAACAGATTGTTGTCTGCTTAATGCATAGCTGAAGGTTAAATAATATAGATCGTTTGAAATATTCCATGTAATGAGGTATATTTCCTTGGAAAAAGGTATAAAAATTGATTGCCAAGAAATAATTTCCTTCTGTTTTACTTAATATGAGGATCTAGGCTGAACCATCTCTTGCAAAACTTATTATTTTTTTATTCTGGGTTTTAGGGCTCTTTCAAGAATATTTCACCGATATCGAGCCGATCGTTCATCAAAGGCGGGCAAAAACCGGAGAACCCGGGGAAAAAAACCACTTGACCATCCATAAGCAGAACTTGGCTTTCCCGCATATGACACAAGCGAGGCTCGAACCACATCGGTGAGAAACCTAATAGAATACCAGTCTGCTCTCTTATCCACTAGGCTACAACATGTTATCTTGCATGGAGCTTTCATGTCCCAAGTGATCTATTATGTAACCTATACCACTCTCTGGACTAGTCCAGCAGACAACAAGCTGATCATATATTTTGGTCTATATATCCCGGGAAAGATATGCCAAAACATATTTTCTGCCAAATGCTAAGCATTAACCTTTACCAATGTCTCTGCAGATTCAGCAGGCGACAACTTGATTTTATTCTTTTCGAAATGTCAAAGCCTATTTTCTGGCAAAAATACGAAACAAATGCTGACTGCTGAATTTTCACTCAGCATGCTAAGCGTTAAGCAATTATTAACATAACACAACTTACTAAGTTCTGTGAAGACTTCGGCCACTTGTCCGTCTAGCTTAGTTGAGTATATATTTTCATCATTCATGAAAGTGAACATCACCAGACTTGTCAATGGATTATACAGTAAGGCAGACGGCGTCCCACTTACATCAATGTCTAAGGCATGGAACTGTTCTGTTGTTATGTCAACCTGGTTGAACTGATCGTGCGTCCCATCAGAGACCAACAGGCAATCAATGTCCGGGCTAGCGGCTGAAATTAAAGTGAATAATTTATACTTTTAGAATCTTCCATGTGTGTTCGGTGCCTATACATAAATCCGTCCCAAGGGTCGTTGTCTGGGATCACGAGGTTTGCCCATGACAGATTCTTGTTCTTGCATACATTTCAATGTCCGGTGTTTGTCGATCTTTTTCATTGACTCCAAACTCCGCACTACCTTTGCTACATAGTGAGGTTGACATTTGTCATCTTTTAAGTTGACGTCATTAGTTACGCCACGAACGGGTCAGCGCTGCAATATAATTATGTGACGGTTTATAGAACAATCACATTTATCCACAACAAATGAAGTGTCCTTTTTTTACCTTGCCCCTGGGTGGGGTAGGATAAGCATTCTATCCCAAATAAAAATCTCGGATATCTTTCTCTGGTATGCAAGAAGACATAGGTTAATATCAGATTGTAGCTTACTATAAAACCATGAGCGTTTTAATAATGCGATAGCACAATAGCAATTTAAGAAATAAATATTTCTTACACACATCAAATTAAGGTTATTGGGCACCCTTGGTACATGTCCTGCGTTTTATTTTTTATTTTTTTTTTTGTTTTTTTTTTTTTTTTTGTTTTTTGTTTTTTGTTGTTGTTTTTTTTTGGTTGTTTTTTCCTTTTTTTTTTTTTTTTTTGTTTTGTTTTGTTTTGTTTTGTTTTTATTGTTATTATTATTATTATTTTCCTATATCGACAACCTTTGAGATTTCCTGTTTTTTTTGTCTATATCTCAGTACCCTTCTGAAAAAAGGGCCTGGCGCAAAATGAAATAATTTGATCCAAACTTCTATCCATTTAAAAAAACAGCCCATTTCAGAAAGGGAGCAAAATCAATTTTGACAGAGCCGTCTTTCTTTGAAATGTATCGTCCTTCACATCCGTGACAACTGACCTTGGCCTCCATCTAAAAATGTGTGGATAGACAGGCTATGGACGGCAAGTGACCATAAAAATTTGCTACCCCATTTATGCACGGCCTCCAATAAACGAAACAGTGTCATAACATGTAGAATCAGATCAGACGCCAAGCGACTGCGGCTGACCTGGGTCTGTACGTCTAGCATTAAATATCCGTACGGAAATATGGTGATAATAAAGACTAGAGACCCAAGTGGGCCAGAAATCGCTAGATTAGGCTGATCATGATATATTACAATTTTCAAGAAGGCATTTGTGGTGGCTATCTTTGATATCAGAACCGATCGATTTTACCAGTTCTAAATCTCCAGGTTGCCACCTTGCCTTATGCCGTTTCAGCTCAACCAAACTTACTGTTGGGGAGTAGATGTCGTTTGAAGATTTTTAAAATGACAACCATGGCGGGCATCTTGGATATCAGAGCAGCAAACTTTTAGCAATTTTGAATCTCCATGTTGCTCCACTGCCTCCCATCAAGCTTCGGATCAATCAGACATACCGTTTGGGAGAAGATGCCGTTTGAAGATTGTCAAAATGGCTGCCATGGCTACCATACTGGCCATTGGAACGAAATAATTTTAGCTATTCAGAACCTCCATGTCGCTCCAATACCTCTAACCAAGTTTCAGCTAAACTTGACTTACGGTTCGAGAGTGGATGTCGTTTTGAAGCATTTTAATATGGCCAACATGGCGGCCATCTTTGATATCGGAATAATACGATTTATCAATTCTAAATTTCCAAGTTAACCCAATGACCCCCACTAAGTTTCGGTTCAATCCGACTTAATGTTCAAGGACAGATATGCTTTTAAGATTTTCAAGATGTAAATCTCTATGTTGTCCCAATGCCTCACCTAGTTTCGGCTTGTAGATGTCGTTTTGAAGTATTTCAGGATGGTTACCATGGCGGCCATCTTGTATATAGGAACTAACGCTTTTAGCCATTCTGAATCTCCGCGCCTCCCCAATGCCTCCAACCAAGTTTCGGCTTAATCCGACTTACCATTTGGGAGCAGATGTTGTTTAAAAATTTTCAAGATGGCCGCCATAGCTGCCATCTCGGATATCGGAACGGAACGGTTTTATCAACTCTGAATTTCCGTGTCTTCCCAATGCCAACCAAGTTTCGGTTAAATCCGTCTTACCGTTTGGGAGGAGATGTTTGAAGATTTTCAAGATGGCCGCCATGTCCATTTTAGCTATAGGAACGATTTTAGCAGTCTGCATTTCCATGTCGCCCCAACGTCTCTCACTAAGTTTAGGCTCAATCTGACTGACCGTTCGGAGCAGATGTTGTTTGAAGATTTTCAAGATTACGGCGTAGCGGTCATCTTGGATATCGCAACGGAACGATTTTAGCAATTCTGAATCTACATGTCGCCCCAATGCCTCCCACCAAGTTTGAGTTCACTTTGATTTACCGTTTAGGAGCTGTTGTGGTTTGAGAATTTTCAAGATGGCCACAACTTGGATATCGGAAAGGAACGATTTTAGCAATTCTCAATCTCTATGTACTCTTCATGCCTCTCATTGAGTTTTAGCTAAACCCAACTGCTCGCATTATCAAGGGTAGTCCAAGTAAGACAAGTATTTGTAAATGGATACCTTGTCGCAATACAACCTATGCCTAGCTTATGTTACCTGCTTCTAATATGTGACGTTAAATGAGCCACGCCATGCGAAAACGTGTCTTTGGGCATATACGGACAGCGAAAGGCCAGATCAACCTGCGCATTCGCGCAGTCTGATCTGGGCCTACGCTCATCGCAAACAGAACCATTGGATACTACAGCATGTACCAACGGAGGGCAAATGCCCGGATGAGACCTTGCGCATGCATGGGATGAATCTGAATCTGTGTATTTTGCGCATACTCAAAGACACATTTTCTCTTGGCGTCGCCAAATAAAGTTTTATCTTACCTGAATTACAAGTTCTTCCGTCAGGCTGCAGCGTAAAGCCATAGCTACAGTCACACATTTTCTGCTTATTACCATTAGCGTCATGAGATGTGTAGCAAATCTGCGAACAGCTTCCGAAGTCAACGTTACAGGGATCTACAGAAAGGAATAGAAACGTAGGTTGGTTATATACCAAAAGCAACGCTCTCATTATGTTCATTACACATGTAGGTAATACGTGTAAGAAAAACAATATTACAGTGGATTCTCATGGTCAAACTCCAGGTGATCAGAAAACGGCTTGACATAATAGTAGTTTGAGACAACAGGAACTGGAATGTAAAGAACATAACATTACGAAAACATGCTTATATAATTTTGACCCCCTTAAACCCCAGTTTTATATTGTAAAACTGGGGTTAAAAGGGATATACATTATTTTTATTATTTCTGCTCAAAACATAGATTGTGAGTACTCGTTAGAACCGCCTCGCCGAGGCGGTTCTAACGAGTACCACAATCTATGTTTTTGAGCAGAAATATGAAAAACATCAGAGTTTTTCATCTGAAAATTTTATAGTTTTTGGATGTAAAATTTTCTATATATTTGAATAGGCGTGTTTTCGTAATGGCAAACCGAAACCAACATTATCCAAATTTCAAGTTGACTTAAGCAGTAGTTTGCATCGGGACCCAGGGTGAACATCACGAAAACATGCCTATATAATTTTGACCCCCTTAACCCCACTTTTATATAGTAAAACTGGGTGGGGTATACATTATTTTTCTTATTTCTGCTCAGAACATAGGTTGTGGGTACTCGTTAGAACCGCCTCGCTGAGGCGGTTCTAACGAGTACCTACAATCTATGTTTTGAACTCATATAAGAAAATTATCGGAATTTTTTTATCTGAAAATTTTCGTTTTTTATTGGTGGTAAAAGTTTCAATATATTTGAATAGGCGTGTTTTCGTAAGGAGTTGGCTAGCTGTAAAAGTGCTTTAAAGCCCTCGGTGGTATACTCTACTGACCGTTCTAAGGCGGTGGTCCCGGTGTTAGTCTCACTCTTTGTTTTGTATGTGGTTTATTCTACGAGGCGATTTGTTTTATGTCTTACCTTGTGTTATTTTGTTCTTGTGTTTTTAAATCCTTTTAGCATTGCGATTACCTCGCTTGGGGAACAGAGAGCTAATCTTAGTACTTTTCGTACGTTAGTTCGATTTGTGCTTCTTTGGATTTGTCAGTTTCCTCTTCCTCTTGGTGTTTGGGAAGGGGTGCGGTTTGTAATTGTGGCACTCCCTGGACTTTTCTCTTACCTTTTTTGAGTTACAGATGGCTTCTTTACCAAAGGACTGCTCTTAAAGGAAAGCATGTCTCGCTTTCAAAATAGAAACTTCCCTTAAAAGAAAGAATTTGCAAATTCTTTCCTTTTAGAGTAGCTTTATTTTGAATGCGATGCTAGGTAGAATGTTTTAAGATTTCTTTTTCTGGTATGGGTAGAAATAGTTCTATTCTGGATATGATAATGCGGGATTGGCCTTAATAGTCAAACAAATAAGTTCAATAAACATGCAGTACAATCCCTCTACAATACCCACACTTGAGACCTTATAATAGCTATTGTAGGGAGATGCGTCTTGTAGAGTACAGTATATGAGTATTCGGGGACAGACATACAGTCAGGTTTGAATAACGATCTCAACATATGCCCGGAAGACACAATCGTGGTCATATCGTCACAGCGCAGAAGATTAATACCTCCATTAAAATATATAAGGAGTTATTGACTTTTGCGCTAAGGTGGTGATATGGCTTGCACTGTTTGACACTGCGGTGTTGCTATGGTTATTGAGTCATTGTGTTGGCGTTCAACGACACGTCAACCCTTGTAGGTCATTTTGTGTCGTCTCCCAGAAAAAGGGAGAAAAGAGATAGAAGAGCCAGTAGTGGCGATGAAAGGGAGGGATAGGGAAGAAAGAGGAACAGGGATGAAAGTGAAGAAACAGAAGAAATAAAAACATTCCCCCCTCTACCCTTACCTGCTAAAAGGATAGCAGACCTTGCCCAACTGTAAGCTAATATCAGTTGGATGCCCCGGTGACGTAAGATACACGACACCTTCGCCACACCCCATCACCCCCACTGCTATGGTGAAAGAATCTGCAAGAACATTTTGCATAGACTTCAGTTGTTTTGGTGAGAGCAAGAAAAGATACGATACTTACCCTAAAAACTCATACACCTTAAGTCCTTACTGTACTGTACTTGTTGCAAAACAAAAACTCATCAAGAAGCTAAGGTTTTACCAAAATGTACCTAAATGAACACTCAGTGAGGTAATAAGAAAATTTTGGATTAAAAATAGATGCCTTGATTTGTCTTGATGTTAGAATTGTTTATCAAACATATCAAAGCTGACAACTGTGAGTTCATTTTCAGTTCAACTTGTCGTCTTTGGTACAGCATTGTATTTGACACACAGAGGAATTGTCAACAGAAATCGGAATGAGTTGTATAAGTGACATGTATAATGAAATATTTAGCTTTACTTCACGTCCGACATGGCTCAACGTACATCTGTTGAGCTGGTAATTTTGCGAGTCGACTTTTAAACTCTATTTTGCTGCCTCTTTTAAAATGCTGGTTGAGTGGCAAACAGTGTAGGCGATTATGCAGCATCTGACCAGGATGCATACTGTTCACTCACCTCTATCACAATATTTCGGTTAAATACAGCATTAAAATGTTCCACTCTTTACAGAATAGAATAAGCTTCCCAGGCATTTGCATTCTTCTCAACTCTGCCAATTTAACCTATATATGCCTGGCGTCCATAAACGGAGCATTGACAAACAGTGTAGAACCAGATCAGACGCCGCAGAACGCGGCGTCTGATCAGGGTCTATACTGTTTGCATTAAATAAAGGCATTTCTATAAAAACATGGTAATGATAAAAGCTAACCAGACGACCCTTCTATTGGAAATGGACCGCTCCAGAGGGTTATGGTAGAAGAATCCACTCGGCATAAATGGGTTAATCAGGAACGGATACACATTTACGGGAGCCAACACTTCAAATTGTTTTTTCTCCCTTCTGATGGGGAGTCTACAAGAACAGAATTCGGTCCCAGTAGCGTTGACGCCTTTTCAGAAGGGACATAGTGAATTTCAGTGAAGCAACCTGGAAGTTACAAAAGTTGGCTCCCTGGTAACGAATGGTATAAACTCTACCAAGTGTGTAAAGTTCCCTTAAAGAAAAGGGAAGGAAAATATTTCCTTCTAGAGTGCTGCCCCTTTGAGAATGAGTTTGATCGCCTTTTAAATATGACCACTTTCTATGCAGGGCGCTCTTTGTATACACTATGAGTTCTTGCCCCAAGGTTATAAATCTTTTTTATGTGCTCAGCAACAGTCGGCATTTTCATATTCATTAAGTATCAAAATAGTAATTTGTGATTTATTAGCAGGACGAATTCCATGCAGAGCTGAATTGAGCACGAAAAAAGTTTTGTAATCTCGGGACCAGGACCCAGTTGTTCGAATCTAACGATGTCGTTAGTTAACGATTCGTTAAAATTTACATCGAGTGATACGCAAATATACTGAAATTTTTTGCTGAAAAAATGTGAGTAGTTTTTGCAGTGCAAAAGCTACTCACATTTTTTCAGCAAAAAATATCAGAATATTATATATTGAATCCGCTAAAACAGTTAACGAAATCACCCTTAACGACCTCGTTAAGCTAACGACGCTTTGAACAACTGGGCCCAGGTTTCTTCAGGCACATAGCCATGAATGCGGACAGCTTGTGACTCACTTTGGTCAGATGTCATAAGGTATAGATCTATTATCTCACATCTCATGCATCCGGACTGACAGTCACTCCTCTTTATAACGAGGCTAAATACAATGACAAAATTCGTTATTATTAATGAAAATTTGACTGGCACGAAACTTTTGCTTAAGGCTTCGCTCAGAGGTTGGCAATAATTTTAATTATATTCAAGCATATTGTATCAAATATTAAAGAAGCTTATGTTTTGGATATTTGATAGAATTGCCTGACTAAGGCGGAAGCTGACAAAAATTCAAAACACATGTGCTTTGAAAAAATAAGACAAAAACCAGTCCTTTCTTACAATTAATTCGGCTCATTAAGGATTCTTTACAGAAGGAAATTAGGGGATATTAGTATTCAAAATTCTCATTTGGGGAGGTAAACCGACATCCTTACGGTGGAAAATTTTGTTTTACGGCGACGTCTCCCCTACAGAAAATTTTAAATGCAATCATCCCCATTCTAATGAATTTAGTCGTTTGTTTTGTTTAACACTTTTTTGTACACAGCGGCAAGCGCTATGAGTTGTGAAAAACCAAACACCAGCAATGAAAAGTGACGTTACGTGATGACGTTGTGTTTCCGACGGTATATCGGTGATTATTTTGGTTGTGTTAAGATTTTTCGGCCCAGTCAATTCAATGGGGTCATGTCGAGCGCTCTGAGGTTACCTAACCACACGTTTACTGGACAGGCTCAGTTTTCTAAGCGGTTAACCAGTATTGTGCACATTCTTTCGCCAGAAAATATCGGTGATTATACCGTCGCAAATTTTTTAGGTTGTCCAATTAGACGTCGCGTTACATACGCAAGTGCGTTAGAATTCATTTTGAAACAAACACTGTCGATGACACAAGGGCTCACTACATCATTTGTCATACTTACTAGGCTCGAAAGGCTGCAGCTCCGGGTCGAGGATTTTAAAATGAGAAATAGAGAGCAGATTTGGGAAGCGTCCGTCTGCAATAACTTTGTACCTGTCCGAGGTTAAATCTATATTCTGGAATTGTGTAGTAGTTCCGTTTTTTTCCGCAACAACGAGTACATTCTGAAAGTAACATCACGAAAACATGCTTATATAATATGGCCCCCTTAAACGCCACTTTTATATAGTAAAACTGGGGTTTATAGAGGTATGCATTATTTCTTTATGTTCTGCTCAAAAACAGATTGTGAGTACTCGTTAAAACCATCTCAGCCAGGCGGTTCTAACGCGTACCTATAATCCATGTTTTGAGTGGAAATATGGAAAATATCAGGATTTTTATTTGAAAACTTTCAGTTTTTGGTGGTGAAATTTTCAATATATTTGAATAGGCCTGATCAGAATCATCACTCGACGCATTTTTGAATAGCCATGGATGCAACTTTATCATGTGGGTAACATAGACTCTGACCACAGGCTAATTTGAGCCTTTGTTGGATGAATATGTCAGAAGATTCGTTTTCTCAAGTAACGGCTTATAAATTGGATTGTTTTTAAAACATGCCTATACATTTTGACCCCACCTTAAATCCCACTTTTATATAGTAAAACTGGGGTTTACAGGGGTATACATTATTTTTATTTCTGCTTAAAAACATAGCTTTTGGATACTCGTTAAAACCATCTCGCTGAGGTGATTCTAATAAATACCCACAATCTATGTTTTGAGCAGAAATATGAAAAATACCCGAATTTTTTATCTGAGAATTTTCAGTTTTTGGAGGTGAAATTTTCTATATATTTTAATAGGCGTGTTTTTGTAATGGGCTGTATTCCATGATTTACTCAGTCAATAGTCATGTTAGTTGATAACTGACAAATTTATTACTTGGAAACAAAATGACACGTTTAACGATAATATATTTGTTTTATTTTCTGAAAATATTGCTTAATCTATTACATACGACAAACTGATGATGTGTTATTTTCCCAGAAAACAGTATTTGACATTTCATGCAATTTATCTCCATTGGAGACAATTTGCAGGAAGTATCAAATAAACGTAAAAAGGATTGCCTTTGGAAACAAAGAACACACTACAGCTTAGACTTGGGAGTCTTGGTTTTATTGAGACTCTTCAAAACCAGTAATGAAGTTTGCAACACTGCTTACGCCCTCCAGCGTATACATGAGCAGAACTCCGTTTTCAAATATACCACAATGGACAAAAAAGATAAACAGATCTATATATCGTCTGCTTGTTGAAAGTTTTACCAAGCAAGCTAATGTTAATAAGCTAACAAGTTTAAAAAAGAAACTACAAACAAACAGTAAATAGCAATATATATTGTCGTTTTTCAACTTATAATATAGCCAATTCAATGGTCATAGAATGGTACATCAAAGACTGACTCCCAGATGTTAATAATTAACACAAAACTCCCTTATTGCATCTTGAAAACATCAATGACTTTGTAACTATATAAGAATTAATTAGGTAGTCATTGTATTCCATGCAAGTTCAAATCCCAGCTGCAGTCAGTTTCCTTCTTCAACTGATTTAAGAAGTGCAGTTGTCAGTTACTGGCGAATTAGCATAATTATTGGTTACCCGCTTAGAGGACTAAGCCTGTCCAGGCAGTGTAAGTTACCTGACCGACATGACATGGTCTTAACCCTTCTCTTGCTAAACACGACATGCCCTGTCTTAGCAAACAGTGTAGATCCAGATCAGTTGGCTTCTGAAGAAGCCAACTGATCTGGATCTGAACTGTTTGTAATTAAATATGCGAATTTTTATCAAAAACCCGGATCAAGTAATCTGATTGGCTGGAGATTAGAAGTGGGCGTGGCATCTTAATTTATTCAGCATGACAAGGGTTAACAGTGTTGACTTGACCGTATTAATTCAACCCTAACAACAAATTTTCTGATCAAACATACCTTATAAACAAGTATTTGGAATGCAGTATTGGGGAATTTAAACCTAATATAGTTTGCAGTATCAGAACCGTCCGCCTTTAGTCTGTAGACGTAATAGGACTCGATCCAGTAAAACCTGAAATACCAGATGATAAATACAAGAAATAATCAATAAAAATGAAGTCAACCGAAGCAACAGTAAAAACATGAATGTAAAACAATAATACCCCACCATTAGTAGTAAACTCTGTCAAAAGTTGACGAAGTTTGCATATTAGTAATTCCAAACCAAATTTCCACAATATCAATGCAAATACCATGTTCGGTGAAAACTCAAATTATTGTCCAGAAACAAAAAATATGGACGGAAGTACGACAAACGGACGTTAGATAGACGGACAGACGGACGGACGACCAACGTGATATCATTATACCCCGCCTCTATCATGTGGTGGGTATAAAATGACTTCTAGCTCCATAATTATTTCTAAGCAATGTTTGACTTGGTTTCTGAGGTAATATATATCACACAAAGGTGACAAAAGCTAAAATTACATATGATGCACAACGTGGGAAAAGGCCCTTATGCCATATGCGAACAGCGACAGTCCAGGTGAGCGTGCGCATGCATGCAGTCTGATCTGGACATTCTATTTTCGACGATTTATACTACAATATCGATTGAGTCCATTAGCGGACAACGATCACGCATTTGCGCAGCCTAGACAGGGCCTCGTTGTCCGCATATTACATAAGGGCTTTTTTCGTGTATTGCAAATCATATAGTACTGGCGTTCAGGAAAACCTGCACCGCAGCAGACTTTTTCCGAGATTATTATATTTACTAGTCAGACTGCAGTTAGACACGTAATCTGTGGTTAACCCTTAAACCCCAATCAAAGCTCCAGCGTACGAATCTTTGTATTTTTTTATTATTCAGAGAATATAAGACATGACATTTCATGTGAATCGTCTGTCTAGCAGACGGTATTATTTCAGAGAAAATGAGACTTGGTATTTCATTTGAATCATCTGCCTAGCAGACGGTTACCAAAAGTCTTTATGTTAGTCTTATTTTCTCTCAAAGATAACAGAATCGATTTTAGAATATTTTGTGCTATGAATTTGCTTAGATTATTAAGGTTTAAACACACTTGACAGTCCAAGGCCCGGATTCATAATCATTCCTTAGTGGTACGGGTTCCTATATAAGACTTGGCTAACCCTGAAATCGGAAAGATATGCAATTTATTTTGATATAGGAAGACAGTTTGGACATGTCTGTACATAAAACAACTGTATAGCAGATATATTTCGCAAAAACTGGCACTTTTCTACGGAGACCCAGTTGATACTTAACAAATTCTAAGTATACAAAACCTTGCGTATTCAGATTGTACTAGAAAAGAAAAAAAAGTAAGAAAATAATGTTCCAAACAGAAACGAGAATGTTTATTTTCTCATATGCATATGCACCTGTGATGCCAAATGTGACACTGGTGCTGTTTTCTGCATCCTGGTTTACTATCTGAACTAATTTTAAACGTTCGCATGCAAACTATATTTCAAATACATCTCCTATATTTTGTCATGTATTAGAAGGGTCATAGAAAAAGATTGACACCAAAAATTCTCGATTTCTGATCCAATATTGCCGCTACGATAAACTTGAAAGAGAATGCTTGTTTTGGAAATTTTACAATATCATTTTGAATGATACATTTTAAATTTTACAAGACACCTATCGGGCGTTCGTGCTTATGTTATTCCTATTAGATAAATTCATATACAATACAATTATATACTTATGTAAGTCTGTAAAATGCAGGCTGAGGGAGTTCTCTAAGAATTTTGTCATGCCCACAATTTTAAAACATGCGTTGGCACACTATACTCGGTAAGAATGTATGCAGACCAAACACTATATGTCAAGTAATTTCCGTAAACATAAATGTTCAACAAATTTCCATAAAGTACAAGCCGTTTAACGATATGCGACAAGAATTTTAAACATCCAGTGCTCATTTATATTTAGATATCAACTGTACAGGTTAATGTATCGCAAGTCGGGTGTATTTACCTGTCAGTATATAGCGATGAATGTTTAATGTCGGTCGCGTCAATGTACTTTTATTATTGGACTAATCCACGGTCAAGGTTAAGCAGGTATAGTACGGGGAAATTTTCGCACTCGGTATTTTCCGGTTTATCTGCTCTGATTGACTGAGATATTACATGCCATCGCCTGCGTTTTGAAGCGTTTTGGATTATATCTCAGTTGGTTACAATGATGTTTGTTGAAACATACAAAGGTGAGAAGTTTCAAGGTCGGAAGTTTGTTGATCCTGTTATATTTATAACATCTTTTTTCATGTGTTTTTTTTTTTACTCCATATGTGTTCGTGTTTTTATTGTCATTACTGTTCCGTTTAAAATTATGAACAAAAAAAACAGGAAATTTCCTTTTAATATCATTTTGTAAAATGTAACAGTCTGCACAAAATACCAAACCTTAAAAAACTGTGCACTTGGCGGAACCATGAAAATGTCAAGACAAATGCTGTATTATATTTTTAGCCATAGCTGTTCGTGCAAGCAGGTGATCTTCTTGAAAATATTCTGTCATGTTTGTTCTTTTTTTTTTTTTTTTTACCTTGTAAGAATGATCGGTCATTGTCTAAACAATAGAACAACAAAACATGAAAATGGTAAAAAAAGAGGGCAAAGATGACCCTGTGTCGCACACCTGATTACCAGATAAATTGATCTTTCTGTTCAGGAGAAGTGCAAAATAGATTTCCAAGATATTGGCCATGCCGGCCGTCTTCGATTTCTGATAGGAACGATTTTAACTCTTTTTGTCTACGTCACCCTGGTGCTTCCTACCAAGTTTGGATTCAATATGCCTTTCTGTTCAGCAGAAAATGCGAAAAATAGACTTTCCAGATAGCAGCCATGGCGGCCGTCTTGGATTTCCGATCAGAATGATTTTAGCTATTTTGACCTACTCGTCACCCGATGCTTCCTATCAAGTTTCAAGACAATCGGTCTTTTGTTTCAGGAGAAAAAGCGAGAAAGAGATTTTCATAATGGCGGCCATGGAGGCCATCTTGGATTTCCCACCATAAAATATTTAGCATTTTTAACTACAAGTCACCCCGATGCTTCCTTACAAGTTTCATGTCAGTTGGCCTTTTGTTTAAGGAGAAGAGGCAAAAAATAGATTTTCAAGATTGTGGCCATGGCGGCCATCTTGGATTCCCGATGGAAACGATTTTAGCTATTTTTGCTTAATAAGACACCCGATGCTTTCTATCGAGTTCTAAAGCTATTTGTCTTTTGGTTTAGGCGAAGAAGCAAAAATAATAGATTTTTAAGATAGCAGACATGGCGGCCATCTAGGATTTCCGATGGAAACGATTTTAGCTATTTTTGCTTAACAAGACACCCTGATGATTTCTATCAAGTTTTAAAGCATTTTGTCCTTTGGTTTAGGCGAAGAAGCAAACATAATAGATTTTTAAGATAGTAGACATGGCGGACTTCTTGGATTTCCATCAGAAGGAATTTAGATATTTTTTATCTACGAGTCACCCTGCTGCTTCCTACCAAGATCCAAATAAGTTGGCCCCTTGACTCAAGATGAGAAGCGAAAAATAGATTTTCAAGCTGGCGGCAACGGCGGCCATCTTGGATTTCCGACCGGAATGATTTTAGCTTTTTTTTTATGTACACGTCACCCCGAGGCTTCCTACCAAGATTTTAGTCAACTGGCCTTTCAGTTCCTGAAAAGAAGCTAAAATAGATTTTAAATATGGCGGCCATCTTGGATTTCCGATAGGAACATTTTTTTTTTTTTTTTTTTTTTTTTTTTGATATACAAGTCACCGCAATAATTCATACCAAGTTTCAAGTCAATCGGCCTTTTGGTTCAGGAGAAGAAGCGAAAAGTATATTTTCAAGATGGCCGCCATGGCCGTCATCTTGGATTTCCGACCGGAACAATTTTAGCTATTTTGAATCTACAAGTCACCTCGATGCTTCCTACTGAGTTTCAAGTTAATTGGTCTTTCGATACATGAGAAGAAGCGAAACATATATTGAAAACAATGGCGGTCCCAGCGTTCATCTTGTATTTCCGATTGGAACGATTTTAGCAATTTTTGATTTGCAAATCACCCCGATGCTTCCTACCAAGTTTCGAGTCAAATGGCCCAGGGTGTAGGAGGAATAGGATTTTAAAGTAAATTGTTGACGCCCAACGACGGACGATGCTAGACGCACGCGGGTTGACGGACAACGGACATCGACCGATCATGTGAGCTAAAAACAAACCAACAAATAAAACAACGTGATGTACTTGCAAAAAGCCATGTCCTGATGAGAAGCTTTGGGTATTCGTGCCTTCTGGTCTCTACACCTATGAAGAATCTCAACCACATAAAGCACAGGATTTCTTACACCCCGCCTCAAACTATGTTGAGTCATTGACACAAAAAAATTATTCAACTTTTATTTATACCGAGTTTCATTTGTTATTATTCCAACAAGACTGATACGGCAAGACGGGAAACTTGCGGGCCATGATTGGGCACGTCCTCAGACACCGGTGTTCAGGCTACTAATTTGACAGTGATTCTGATTTGTGATATTTTATAATTCGTAATATGATTGACTTTAATTGTAATTTTTTGAGCAAAGAAAATATAAAAAAAACAATTAATAAATAGTTTAAATCCCAACGAAAGGAATAACATTGTAATAAGTTCTAAACATACTGACACAAACGCACACGGTGCTAATACACACTCTTGTTGTTTTGCAATTTATGAGAAATGAGAACCCTGTCTTAGTGTTAAAGCATATGTTACCTTAAAGTCCTGTATTTAAACATATGAAATGGGTTATTTATATGCGAAATTTGCAAATATTAGCCCTTGTCGGTAAGGTCAACCCTAACTTAACCATTTCAACCCTGCACTTTAAAACTGATAGCTTTGCAAACAGTGTAGATCCTACTGACACGGCTCCTTGCGAGCCGTCTCATCAGGATCTACACTGATTACCATTTTCTTTACTTTAGACTGTGGGTCTACACAATTTGCCTTTTAGTTTTTATTTCTGACCGGTATTCCACTTTGCAACAACTGATAGATCCGAAGTCAAAGCTGGATGAGTCTACTTAACCCTTGTCATGCTGAATAAATCAAGATGCCACACCCACTTCTAATTTTTAGCCATCAAATTACATAATCCAGGTCGTTGATACAAATTCAAATGCTTAATGACAAACAGTGCAGATCAAGATGAGCTGGCTTCTCCAGATGCCAATCGATCTTAATCTACGATTTTGGCAAAGGCAGGGTATATCAGGGTTTAGCAGGACAAGGGTTAAAAAACTCATGGGTGAAAGGGTTAAAAAATCATGGGTGAAAGGGTTAACAAATGATTGTGATACTAGGCAAGACCTAGGATAAGCTTATATGTACAGTCTCACTTCAATGGCTCGAACATCTTGGGGACCTTAGAACTGTGTTCGAGATATGGGTACTTCGAGCCACTGAGGGTTATTCATGGCGCCAGGTCAGGAAGCAAATAGCGATAATTTACGGAAATCTTTTTAATTTTCTACACAATAATAAAGTAAGAAAATTTCCCCAACTATTTGTTTTCTTGAGCTAGCGAAAGAATTTCGCAGGTACTCAAAAATGAGTTCGAATTTGCCATTGTAAACGAGCCATCGGTGTTCGAGCTATTGAGGTTCGACTGTAATCTGTTGCGGTATTTGAATTCTAACGATAATTACTGGAATTCAAACTTCTTCCTCCTGGGGTCTGGAAAAGGCTGCGGTTTGTGATTGTGGCACTCCCTGGACTTTTCTCTTACTTTTTTTTTCGAAAAAACAATGTTCCTGATCCAGCTGTATAAACATGCCTACACCAGTTTCCGTTTGATGCATAATACAAGAAAAAGGGTCATTATGTAATAAGCAAACAGACAGGCCCTCGTCACCATGTGCATCTTCACAATCTTATCTGGTACACGCTACTCTATTTGCGGCTCTTTTTTCACGTGTCGGCTATAAGAACTACGTTGTTTTGTTTGCTCATTGCTTGTCCCTCATATTTCTTTAGGGCGCCTACTGAGGGATGTAATTCGTGATTGTTACATCGCTTGTGTAACTTCACTTATATTTTTGCAAAAATCTAGGCGTCAAATTTTAAACCAGCCACTTTGCGAACCTGGAAGCTATACACCACTTCAGATCTGTAGACCAAAACAGATAAGATACCTCTGCAAACAGTTTAGATCATTATGAGACGACCTGGAACGAGTCGTCTCATAAGAATCTATACTGTTTCCATTATGTTTCTGATTTAAGACTGAAATGCCCATTTGCATCAGGCCCAAATTCAAAGATGGAAGAATCCATTTCAGACACGTAGGAATGAAAGGGTAAACTTGGTCCATCTGTTTTCCATTCCTGCTTTTGTTTGTAACAGGGACAGATATTAGGTAACGCTATGGTATGGCTACTTCAAACTTTAACTTTACCATAATGTAGATTATACTTCATTTCCTTTGAGATCATTGGACCCATTGTGGTATATTTGAAAATGGAGTTCTGCTCATGTATACGCTAGAGGGCGTAAGCAGTGTTGCAAACTTCATTACTGCTTATGAAGAGTCTCAATAAAACCGAGACTCCCATTTTCTAATCTGTTGTGTGTTTTTTTGTTTCCAAAGGCAATCTTTTTGACGTTTATTTTACTACACTGCAGCTGGTATTAATGCCGTGTGGCGGTGGTAGAACGTCTCCCCGTACTTTACCATAGTGCAGATTATATTTTCATTCCTTTGGGATCATTGGATCCATTGTGGTATATTTGAAAATGGAGTGTTGCTCATGTATACGCTAGAGGCGTAAGCAGTGTTGCAAACTTACTGCTTATGAAGAGTCTCAATAAAACCGAGACTCCCATTTTCTTATCCGTAGTGTGTGTTTTTTTTGTTTTTTTTTTTTTTTTTTTTTTTTTTTTTTTTTTTTTTTTTTTTTTTTTTTTTTTGGTTTCCAAAGGCAATCTTTTTGACGTTTAATTTAAATCCTAATAGCTATAATATCAGCTATAATATCAGAAAATTATTAGAAAACAGACAGACATTAATGCAAAAACATTAGTGCTGTTCACAGCCTAACCAAGCTTATGTTGGATATTAACACTAATGTTTGTTTAAGTAAATAAGCCATTTACAGTATATACACTTCCAACTTGAAACAATACCTTCTATGATTATCTATAGTGGAATGTATATTCTCTGCCTCCTTGTTAATTAAATTAGTTTAGAGCCAGAACCCACACTTGTTAGTTGTGTTTTAAAGAACATAACATTATTTGGCAACGAGTTTTCGGAATTTAGTGTGCCTGAACTCAGTTTTTCGGATTTCTTGGATGAAATCAATATTCACTAAATTGGCACATGTTTCTATTGGAACTGTTGGAGAGTACAATGAATTAACTTAAACATGGAAAAGTTACACCGAACGTGTTCAACAATCTTTCTTGGCGAATCAAGTTGCAGACGACAGAAAAGTACCAGCTTTGTTGGCTATTATGGGCGGAAAAAAACTACAGGCTTCTACGTAATTTGACAATGCTAGCAGAGCCTTCAACTAAAACATATGCTGAGATAGTGACTCTTTTAAATTATCATTTGTCACCTAAGCCATTAGTGATTGCCGAACGTTTTAGATTCCACAAAAGGGACCAGAAAAAGAGAGAATCTATTGCCGTGTTTTTGACGGACTTGAGAAAACTCACGGAACACTGTAAATTCGGAAGAACTCTCAATGACGCGCTGCGTGACAGACTTGTTTGTGGAATTAAAAATGAAAATATACAGAAAAAGCTTCTCTCAGTGTCCGATTTGACATTGCAAAAAGCAACAGAGAATTCTTCTGCTATGGAGACAGCCGCGAAGGACGCAATAGAGCTCCAACACCAACACAGGCCCGATCTTGTGCATAAAGTTAGCAAGAAGAAAGAATCGAGCAGGAAAACATTGAAGCTTGAGAAAAGGGCATGTTTCCGCTCTGACAGGAAAAATCACACCACAGAGGAATGCTTCTTCAAGAACGAAAACTGTAGATTTTGTTCAATGACAGGACACATCGAACACGCTTGTTTAAAAACGAAAGCACAAATAATAAAAAAAGTCCAAGAAAAAGCCGAAAATGTGAAAACTGTGGAAGAGGAATTACTTACTGTCAGTATAAATACGGTAAATAGAGCAGACGTTATAAACATCACACCAAAGATAGAAGGAAAATACTTGAAAATGGAGCTAGACACTGGGTCTGCCATATCAGTGATCCCAACTTAAATGTACAGGACATTGTTTTCTCACAAACAGTTATCAGCAACAAACACTACACTCAGGACATATACAGCGCAAATAATTAAGTCAGCTGAGATAATTCATGTGAATGTGATATATGAAGATCAGGAGCATAACGTGGATTTATTTGTAGTGAAAATAACAGTCCTGCATTATTTGGAAGATCATGGCTAAAATATTTTAAATTGGATTGGACATCAATTAAATTTTGCAGACCAGTATTTCTACAGAAGATCAGCTTAGGGAAATCCTTACCAAATACAAATCAGTTTTCACAGAAGATAATGGAAAAGTCAAAGGCATAAAAGCGACCTTGACATTGTAAGAGAGCGCACATGTCAAATTCTGTAAAGCTAGGCCAGTACCTTATGTTTTAAAGGAAAAAGTAGAACAGGAACTTGGCCGACTAGAAAAGGAAGGTATTATACAGAAAGTAGATCACAGTGACTGGGCAACACCAATCGGGGCAGTCCCCAAGGGAAATAACTCAGTCAGATTATGTGGTGACTACAAGACAACTGTAAATCCTCAACTGAAAATTGATCAGTATCCACTGCAGAGAATTGACAGTGATTTTCGAAGATAGACTTGCGTCAAGCCTACCACCAACTTCAACTTGATGATAATTCCAAGTTATCTCACTATAAATACGCATAAAGGCCTATATAAATACAATCGACTGGTATTTGGAATAGCATCCTCTCCAGCATTTTGGCAGCGTACCGTAGATCAAGTATTGGACGGAATACCAAATACAAGCTGTATCCTAGATGACATGATCATCACTTGAAGAACAGATGAAGAGCACCTGACAAATCTTCAGACTGTTCTAGAAAGGTTGCAAGATAATAATTTACGAGTCAACAAGGACACAAATGTAAATTCTTCCAGGAGGAAATTTCATACTGCGGACATAAAACAGACTCAAACGGATTGCACAAAAAGCAAGAAAAAATTGAGGCTATTGTCAATGCCCCTAAGCCAGAAAATTTACCCAGTTAAGAGCATTCTAAGGAATGTTGAATTACTATGCCAAATTTCTGCCGAATCTTGCGAATGTTTTACATCCACTTAACCAGTTATTACAGAAAGATGTAAACTTTCAGTAGACAGCTGCTACACAAAATGTGTTACAAAAGTTAAGAAGTAGATAACATCAGACACTGTGTTAACTCACTTTAATCAAGATTTGCCAGTGAGACTTACTTGTGATTCTTCTGCGTACGGTCTTGAAGCAGTGATTTCACATGTGATGGAAAAAGGTGAAGAAAGACCGATTGCATTCGCTTCGCTTACATTAAGTGCAGCTGAGAAAAATTACGCACAAGTACAGAAAGAAGCCTTAATTATAATTTGAAGAAGTTTTGTTTGTTTGTGTTGAGGTTTTACGGCCCAGTCAACCCAATGGGGTCATGTCGAGCGCGATCAGTTTACCTAACCACACGTTTCATACGGGCAGGCTTAGTCCTCTAAGCGGTTAACCAGTATTGTGCACATTCTTTCGCCAGAAACTGACAACTGCCCTTCTTGAATCAGCGGAAGGGAGAGAATGACCGTAGATAATATTTCATGATCAATTTCTAAGAAAGAATGTTGCCGACCTCGGCGGGGGTTGAACCCGCGACCTCCTGGTCTCCAGTCGGACGGCGCATCCAACTGAGCCACCGAGGCCGGCTCTATAAAGAAGTTCTACAGTTATCTGTATGGAAGGAAATTCACTTTAGTTACGGATCATCAACCTCTTTTGGCTATTTTAGGTCATAAGAAAGGGATTCCAGCAACAACCGCAGCACGCTTGCAACGTTATGTAATATTTTTGCAAGGATACGATTACGAAATTGAATATAATAGCTCAAAAGCTATAGCAAATGCTGATGGATTATCACGTCTGCCATGTCTACAAACTGAGGAAATAGAAGAAAGTGATCCAGTAGAAATATACAATTTATCATTATTGATAGCCTGCCTGTCAGCGCCAATGACAAAAAACGTGAAATACGTCGTGACAATATCACATCTAGACTTAGTACTCAATGGCTGGACACAGGGCGAGCAACTGAAACCTTACTACATGCGTAGAAATGAAACTTCAGTGCAATATGGATGTCTTATGTGGGGAATACGAGTAATTGTACCCACAAAGCTAAGAAATAAAGTGCTAAATGAACTACATGCCGGGCATGTAGGCATTGTTTAAATGAAAGGGCCAAGTCGAAGGTTTATTTTTTTTTTTTGGTGGCCAGGACTTGATAGTGACATTGAACAGTTAGCCAAGCTCTGGTTGTCAAGTTAATCAAAAGTCTCCACCAAAGTCATCGCTTCACCCATGGGAATAGCCGTCTACACCATGGGAACGCATACATATCGACTTCGCTGGACTATTTGTAGGACACATGTTTCTTTTGGCAGTCGACGCGCATTCAAAATGGCCAGAAATACATGGAATGAAAACTACAACTGCATCGAAAACAATAGATGTACTGAGACAGATGATCGCAAGGAACGGCGTTCGAAGAGAAATAATTTCTGAAAATGGAAGTCAGCTTACGTCAGAGCAGTTTCAGACATTTATAAGGAGCAATGGGATATTGCATAAAACGTCAGTACCTTGGCACCCTGCTTCGCAAGGTCTAGTGGAGAGATGTGTGCAAAGTTTAAGATGGCAATTAAGTCTGCTACAATTGATAGTGAATCTTTATATCAGAAAATTGGTAGTTTCTTGCTAGCGTAGAGGAAAACACCACATGCAACTACAAATGAAAGTTCCGCAAAACTGTTTCTCGGACGCAACCTACGTTCTCGTTTGGATTTGATAAAGCCGAATGTAAAGGACACAGTAGAAAAGAAACAATTCGAACACAAACGGCCTCAGGTCAACATTGTAGACAACGTTATGGTGCGCGATTACCGTGAAAAAAGTGATAAATGGACAAACGCACAAGTTACACAGAAAACAGGACCACTTTCATATAAGGTGCAAACAAACGAAAATAATAACTGGCGTCGTCATGCCGATCAAATGATAAAAACGTCGGTTGAGCCAAAATCCTCGGAATATGTACCAGATATTTGGACATAAACGAAAAGAATGACGTTCAAACAAATGACGGTGTGCCGACTTCACAACCTGAGAGGCGATACCCATTGAGAAATAGGAGACCTCCAGATCGCCTAGGTTATTCATGAATGGAAGTGTAAATTTATGTGTAATTAGTTATCACTGCAGATAAACAGGGCATAATAAACCCCTGACTGTAATGATTATGAAGAGATAAGAGTAAGGATCACCTCCTATCTCTGATTGCAGTCATGTAAAGTCTGGTTTCTTTCAGACAAGTCATTTCTATGAATGAAAGAGCGGATATGAAATTACAGACAAGGCATCTAACAAAATTGTGTTTGTGTGCAAAACACACTATATAAACTGCTTAATAGAAGAGCTTGGTAAGAGCAGCATGACTGGAAATCCTACATATAATCTTACTGCTATGTCCAAGAACATTGCAGGTTTCGGCTAAGTGCTCAACCAAGCCTCTTTCTCAGATTCTAACAGAATCCTAACCGCAGTTAAAGAAGGCCTTCAGAAGTATTGTGACACTGCATATGCCTTTAGAAAACCTTAAGGCACAATCTCTTCATTCCGCCAACAGTATAAAATCTTTCGATTTCTCTACTCTTTACACAACTATTCCTCATGATAAATTGAAATCTAAATTAAAGGAAATTATCAATCAGTGTTGCTTCCATAAGAATGGTAGCCGTCGATTTCAGTATGTTGTCATTGGCTACAAAGACATATACTTCGTTCGGGATCACTCTGATGCACCACAAAACTAGAGCTGGTGTTTTTAAAACACTATGCCCCCAACTGTCTGACTCTAACACTGCTTGACTCCAACACTGCCTGCTCATGATGGTAACAACTGTACAAATAAAAGAGATTTCAATGTTGTTTTATTAAAAGGTAAATAACTCTAAAATGGGAGATAATTCGGATAAGAAAGAAAATATGGGTCATCTATTTGGGTCACCTATTTTTTTCCTGAGGAATCCATGTATATGAAATTTCAAACTAGCATGCACAGTTCAAAACTTATGCTATGCATCAAAACGTGTGCACTGTAAAAATCCCCAAAACGATAAAGGGCCATGACTCAAGACGTACTTTTCAGAATTTTTATTCAAAAGTTAATCAGGTCAGCTACTCATCACTACCTATCTAGTCCTTAAATTTCAAGGCTATAGCTTCAATAGTTTTTTAGATATTTTGCTGACAAGCTTCCATCCATATTTTTTCAAAGGGCCATAACTCAGGAAAGGGGCATAATCCTGATAAGAAAAAAACGTGTCAGCTATTTTTTTCATGAGAAATCAAAGTATGAAATTTCAAAACCCTAGCATGCAGAGTTCAGATCTTATGCTATGCATCAAAAAGTGTGCAATGTAAAAATGCCTAAAATGATAACGAGGCCATAACTCAAAAACTACTTTTCAGAATTTATTCAAAAGTTAATCAGGTCATCTACTCATCGCTCATTTTGTGTCGTCTCCCAAAGCAAAAGGAGAAAAGTGATAGAAGAGAGAGCAGAAGAGATGAAATCGAGGGACAGGGAAGAAAGAGGAACAGGAAGAAAAGTGAAGAAACAGAAGAAATAAAAAGATTCCCCCTCTACCCTTACCTGTTTCAAGGATAGAAGGCTTTGCCAAACTGTAACCCAATATCAATCGGACGCCTCGTGACGTAAGATACACGCACCTTCGCACCACCCGACCACCCCAATATTTCTATGAAGTTTCATGACAAAATCTTTAACGGTTTTCAAGGTATAAAGCGGACATTATTTTGTGACAGACAGACAGACAAGAGTTTCGGTTCTTGTCGTCTTCACGTCTACTGATCATGCTTTATAGTTCTATGAAGTTTCCATCCTTTTGCGGAGAAGGGGCGTGGGGAGGGACATAATACATATATTACGCATTGTGATACAATGAAAATTACAAGAACTATTGTCAGAGACTGTGTCATTGAATGTCCTCCAATACATTTAATATGTTCCTATTAAATCCTTCTAAAGTGATGCAAAATAAACTTACGTTTTTGTGTGCTGGTCATAGCACAAATCACTGATAGCGGTCCTATTTTCTATAACTGTGGTCAAATTTGTCATTGACGACCCAATGGCCCAGCTTTCTATTTTACTTCTGCTACCGTCTGAAGCAATCCAAGCTAGCTTCCTACAATGAAAAAAATGAAAGGTATTGGACAAATAGCTACAGTTGAATGTAAATGCAGCAATCAAAATATTACTCGGTATTTTTGCCTACAATACATCATGCCGTTTCTCACTGCGATTTCAGTGAGTGCCCTCGAAAAGAATTTGAATGCCATCACGAAAACATACCTATATAATGTTGACCCCACTTAAACCCCACTTTTAAACAGTAAAACTGGGGTTTACAGGGGTAAACATTATTTTTCTTATTTCTGTTCAAAACACAGATTGTGGGTACACGTTAGAATCGCCTCGCCGAGGCGGTTCTAAAGAGTATCCACAATTTATGTTTTGAGCAGAACTACGATGTAATCAGAATTTTTTATCTGAAAATTTTCATTTTTGGGTGGTAAAATTTTTCAGTATATTTTTGAATAGGCACGTTTTTGAAATGTGTACAAGTATATTCTATACAACCACATCATGCATATCGTTCTTTGTTTTTGTTCTCATTTACGGCTCGATGAAACAAAAAATAAAAAATCAAAAAATCAAAAATCAATTCTAAATTACAATATGAGGGCAAAGATTGCTCTGTATCGCTCACCTGATTACCAGATAAATCGGACTTTCGCTTCAGCAGAAGTGCAAAATAGATTTCAAAGATACCGGCCATCTTAGATTTCTGATCGGAACGATTTTAGCTCTTTTTATCTACATGTTGCCCTGATGCTTCATATCGTGTTTGGAGTCATTTGGCCTTTCGGTTCAGGAGTAGAAGCGAAAAATAGATTATCAAGATGGCTACCATGGCGGCCCTCTTGGATTTCCGATCAGAATGATTTTAGCTATTTTGATCTGCTAGTCACCTTGATGCTTCCTATCAAGTTTCAAGACAACTGGCCTTTCTTTTCTGGAGAAGAAGCAAAAAACAGGTTTTCGAGCTGGCGGTTATCTAACATTTCCCATTGGAACAATTTCAGCTATTTTTTTTTTCTACAAGTCACCCCGATGCTCCCTAACAAGTTTCGTGTCAACTGGCCTTTCAGGAGAAGAAGCTAAATATACATATTTTTAAGGATGGTGGCTCTGGCGGCCATCTTGGATTTCGGCTCAGAACGATCTTAGCTTTTATTGCTCTACAAGACACCCTGATGCATCCTACCAAGTTTCAAGTCAGTTGGCCTTTTCGTTCAGGAGAAGAAGTGAAAAATATCTTTTTAGAGAGCAGACATGGCGGCCATCTTGGATTTCCGACCGGAACGATTTTAGCTCTTTTTGATCTACAAGTCACCCAGACGCTTCCTACCAAGTTGCAAGTCAATTTTCCTTTCAGTTCAGGAGAGGACGCTAAAAACACATTTAATGATGGCGGCCACGGCGGCCATCTTGGATTTCCAATCGGAACAATTTAAGTCTTTTTAATGTACAAGTCAACCCGATGCTTCCTACCAAGTCAGTTGGCCTTTCAGTTCAGGAGTAGAAGAAAAAAAACAGATTTTTAAGATGGCGGTTATGGCGGCCATCTTAGATTTCCGATCGGAACAGTTTTAGCTATTTTTATCTACAATTCATCCCGATGCTTTCTACTAAATAAAATGTAAGAGACAAGTTCAGGGAGTGCCACAATTACAAGCAACAGTCCATCCCAGATACGTAGAGGAAGAGGAAACAGACAACACCAAACAAGCTCAAATCGAACAAAGGTACGAAACGTTTCAGGGTAACGGAATTTTCCAGATGGCGGCTGGATTTCCGATCGTAACAATTTTAGCTAATTTTGATTTTAAAGTCACCCTGATGCTACCTACCAAGTTTCTAGTCAATTTGCCTTTTGGTTCAGTAGAAGAAGCGAAAAATAGATTGTCATCTTGGACTTCGGATAAGAACGATTTTAGCTTTCTTTTTTTTTTTTTTTTTTTTTTTTTTTTTTTTTTTGATGTACAAGTCTATCTGATATTTCCTACCAAGTTTTATGTCAGGAGAAGTCGGTTCTGGAAAAAAAAGCGAAAAATATATTTTCAAGATGGCAGCCACAGCGGCCATCTTGGATTTTCGATTGGAACGAGTTTAGCTATTCTAAATCTACAAGTCACCCCGATGCTTCCTACCTACTCTCTTGCACAGAAATTGGCTAACTCATTTTTTTCGTAGACAAACCTCTGTTTTATCTTCCACCATTTCATTGATAATTGCTTACCCCGCAGCTATTTTTAATCAGAGGAGTCCCCTTCAGCTGAAAAGCCAATCAGAGCACATTTTACAACCAAACCACTTAGCTACCATGTGATACAAACACACATCAACTGCTATCAGTTTAGTTATGTTACGTAGAGCAACAGATCCGGTAGGTATTTGGTGATAATTTAGGGATCATTTTCGTAAGCTCTTTATAAAACATATGTTGTAGGTATTCATTAGAAACGAGACAATTCTAATGAATAGCAAAATAGATAGTCTTAGGCGAAACAGATAGAATTATCCCTAAATTATCATAAAAAAACACGCTTTATCTGTTTCTCTGATACTGTGTTGATATAACGTTCTTACATTAACCCTAGTCCTGCTGAAACCGGATATGTCCTGACTTCGAAATCAGTGTATATTCAGATCAGATGGCTTCTTCAGAATCTGAAGGGGCTAGTTATTGTTTTATTTCGTTGAACAAACTGCAGACAGATTGTAAATATCTGATTTCAAGACACACACAAAAGAAAATGCCCTCCCCCCGGTTAAATTTAACAACAGCGTTTGTTCGGGAGAAAATCAGTCAATACCTAGTAGTGTTATGGAACGTTCAGCTGAGAGCGATACGAAGCGACTATTGGTGAAATACTGAAAATAAAGATCATTTACAGTTTGTTTGTTTGTGTTGAGGTTTTACGGTCCAGTCAACCAAATGGGGTCATGTCGAGCGCGGTCAGTTTACCTAACCACACGTTTACTGGGCAGACTTAATGCGAACCGAATTTTTATGTATTTCTGTATTAAGAGTAGCATCGGGACCCAGGGTGAAGTTAGCTAGCTGTAAAAGTGCTTTAAACACCCCGGTGATTTGCTCTACCGACCGTTCTGAGGCGGTGGTCCCTGGTTAGTCTTACTCTTTGTTGCTTTGTGGTTTATTCTACGAGGCGATTTGTTGTATGTCTTTCCGTGTGTCATTTTGTTCTTGTAATTTTCAGTCCTTTTAGTATTGCGATTACCTCGCTTGGGGAAGAGAGAGCTAATCTTAGTGCTTTTCATACGTTTGTTCGGTTTGTGCTTGTTTAGATTTGTCGGTTTCATCTTCCTCTTGGGGTCTGGGAAGGGCTGCGGTTTGTGATTGTGGCACTCCCTGGACTTTTCTCTTACCTTTTGTTAGTCCTCTAAGCAGTTAACCAGTATTGTGCACATTCTTTCGCCAGAAACTGACAACTGCCCTTCTTGAATCAGCGGAAAGGAGAGAATGACCGTAAAAAATATTTCATGATCAATCTCCACGAAAGAATGTTGCCGACCTCGGCGGGGGTTGAACCCGCGAACTCCTGGTCTCCAATCGGACGGCGCTACCAACTAAGCCACCGAGGAAGGCCATTTACAGAGTTCAAATATCGTAATGAATGGGGTGAAAATTCAGCGCGTAAATGAAACGCAGTGGAAATTGAAAGCGCTGATAGTTGAGAGTACTTCCTACCGAGTTTCAAGTCAACTGGCCTTCGATTCAGGAGAAGTGAAAAATAGATTTTCAAAATGGCCGACACGGCGGCAATCTTGGATTTCCTATTAGAAAGAGTGTAGCTATTTTTGATCTACAAGCCACCCCGATGTTTCGTACCAAGTTTCAAGTCAATTGGCCTGTTGGTTCAGGGGAAGAAGCGAAAAATAGATTTTCATTATGGCTGCCATGGTGGCCATCTTGGATTTCCGATCGGAACGATTTTAACTATTTTTTATCTAATTTTCACCTCAATGCTCTTACCAAGTTTCCAAATTAATTCGCCCAGGGGTGTAGGAGTTTTTAAAAGCAAATACTTGACTCCGCACGACGGACGACGCACGACGCACGCGAGACGACGGACGACGGTCATTGACTAATCAGAATAGGTCACCTTGAGCACTTCGTGCTCAGGTGAGCTTATAATGACTATCAACATATTTTCACTGTTCTTTTTCTTTCAAGATAATAACAATAAACTCTTAAGAGAGCATTCACATTACATATAGACCTCGTCGGTGCACATCTAATGAGTACCAACAACATCTTTTTGTAAAAGAAACTAAGGAAACTCTTAATACTGTTTAGAAAAACCATCTCGTCTACTGATCTGGCTACGTCGGCATAAGTCGGGTTTCTCAACTCCTGTAGTTTGCAAAAAAAATAGATGTAACCCTAGCATCGGAAAGATATACGGCTGAGTTTTATATATATATATATAAAACCGCTGTACAGCAATGCGAAACTAATTGCATTTGCATGATACCGGTTCAGAGTTTAGCCAATCAATTGTTCTACTAAGCGTATAGTGCACATGTATATACTTTCACGTAAATACACCCAATATACACCCAACAAAATATACAGTTGATGTGTGAATATAAATTAAAATTGATCGTTTGAAATTATTGTCGTGTTTTGTAACACGGCCTACTTTTTATGGAGTTTTTATTTGCATTTAAGTTTGTGGAAATTACGTCAGTTATTATGTTTGGTCTTCATACGTTCTTACACAGTATAGTTCGTCAACAAAGGTTTTGAAATTATGGGCATGAAGAAATGCGCGGCGATTCCCCTCAGCGTGCATGCTAAAGACTTACGTTAGTAAAATACAGTGTTCTATACGAATATGTTTAATTGAAAAACCGTAAGCACGAACACCCGAAAGATGTCTGGTAAAATTTAAAATGTGTCATTCAACATGCTGTCATAAAAATGCAATATCAAATGTTTTCTTGCAGGTTTATTGTAGCAGCCACATTTGACGAAAAATCAATGGTGGTAAGCTATTTCTATACATCTTCTCATAAAGGCAATAGAAAACGGTAGAGGGCCTATTTGAAACGCAGTTTGCATGCTAAATTTAATAAAACGTGAAACGATAATATCCCGCCATTATCGTGTCGTGGGCAGATAACTCTGTCAAAAATTGACGAAATTTGACGATAAGCAATTCCAAAGCACATTTCCACAAAATCTGAAAGCACACATCAAATTTGGTGAAAATCCATTGAGATTTACTCAAGTTCTTGTCGTGAAAGTAAAATACGGATGTGTTGCGGGCAGATAACTTTGTCAAAAAAAGACGAAATTCTACCATTAGCAATCCCAAAGTAGATGTCTATAATATCAATGCAAACACCAAGTTTGGTGAAAACCCAATGATATTTACTAAAGTTATCATCCGGAAATGTAAATATGGATCTGTCACGGGCAGATATCTCTGTAAAAAATTGACGAAATTTGCCCATTAACAATCCTAAACCGGATATCCACAATATAAATGCACATACCGTGTTTGTTGAAAATCAAGTGATATTTACTCAAGTTATCGTCTGGCAACGGACGGACACACGAATAGCCAACGTGATACCATAATACCCCGCCACTATCGTGTGGCGGGGTATAAAACTGATGTCAGGCAGGAATACGGGGTACTTTCCTTAGAAGCGGAAAACAACCGGGGTGTCACTAATGACATTATTTTTGCATATGTACATGAGTATTCTTTCTGTTTTGATCACTTTTTTTTTGTTTTCTTTTTTTATGATTTTAACCTGAATATAAACAAGAATTTGCCTTGTCTTATTTTGGTCTTGTGTTCAAGTCTTGCCTTGTGTTATTTTGTTCTTGTGCTTTTTAGTCCTTTTAGCACTGCGATTACCTCGCTTGGGGAAGATAGAGCTGATATTTGTGCTTTTCGTACGTTGTTTTCGATTTGCTCTTGTTTTATTTTATCTGTTACCTCTTCTTCTTTGTGTCTCAGAAGCGTTTTAAACCCCCGGTGGTTTACTCTACTGACTGTTCTAAGGTGATAGTCCCGGCGTTAGTTTTACTCTTTGTTGCTTTGTGGATTATTCTACGAGGCAATTCGTTTTATATCTTACTTTGTGTCATTTTGTTCTTGTGTTTTTCAGTCCTTTTAGCATTGCGATTACCTCGCTTGGGGAAGAGAGAGCTAATCTTAGTGCTTTTTGTACGTTTGTTCGATTTGTGCTTGCTTGGATTTGTCGGTTTCCTCTTCTTCTTGGTATCTGGGAAGGGCTGCGGTTTGTGACTGTGCCACTCCCAGGACTTTTACCTGTTTTTATGAGTGTGGCACTACCTGGACGTTTCATTTTCCTTTTGTTGGTTTGTCTGTCAATAGGTGTCAACCAAATCATTGTTGATGGCTATGCTTCACTCTTTAATTGCACGACGGCGGTTCGGGCCTCAACCTCAATGACGGCCTCTTCGTAAAACTTTAACCAGTGGGTTGGAGCTTGCCGATATGCCTGTGGCTTTTGCCCGCTGTGGTTTAGCTTTTGGTTTTCATTTACTCTGGCATACAATAGAATTAGCCATGAGTACTCGTCTTTGTTTATTATAGTGATTAATTTGATTTTTATGCTTTCGATTTGATACATTGACTGAGTTGGGAGGCCTTTATGCGAACCGAATTTTTATGTTTTGCTGTATTAAGAGTAGCATGGGGACCCAGGGTGAAGTTGGCTAGCTGTAAAAGTGCTTCCCCTCATCTACCCCCCCCCCCACCCCCAACGGTTGTTTTCTCTACTGACCGTTCTAAGGCGGTGGTTCCGTTGCTAGTCTTACTCTTTGTTGCTTTGTGGTTTATTCTATGAGGCGATTTGTTTTATATCTTACCTTGTGTTATTTTGTTCTTGTGTTTTTCGGTCCTTTTAGCAGTGCGATTACCTCACTTGGGGAAGAGAGAGCTAATCTTATTGCTTTTCGTACGTTTGTTCAATTTGCGCTTGTTTGGTTTTATCTGTTTCCTCTTCCTCTTGGTTTCCGGGAAGGGCTGCGGTTTGTGATTGTGGCACTCCCTGGACTTTTCTCTTACCTTTTTTGATTTGTCTGTCATTAATGACAATGATTTATCCTAAACAAATGTGTGAAGTGTTATTGTTTGAATGTTTTATAAGATGGCTGACAAGACCAATATTAGCTCTAAACTGCCTGTTGCAGACAGAACAAGAGAAGTCTGAGGAAGAAAGCTCTGTTGGAGATGCTTTAGCTATGCCTTTTCACTGAGAACGTTTCTGCTTGGCTTCGCGGATTCTTTTTGTCTCGTATTCACCAGCATCTGTTCTAATGAGGCTTCGCTACTTTACTGGATCCCGCGCAATCTGTTCCAGTATGTTGAAATTTTTAAGGCAGGCTTGTCCTTGTATCGCTTCTTCTGACCATCATGGGGGCATTTTTCCACTTATAGTTATCCATAGAGGATTTTCTTTGGACAAACGTGCATCAGGCATACTGGTAACATTGTCTGTGCTATTTCAGAAGAGTATGAACACTATGCATCCCTGTCCTTTTCAAGACGTCTGTGTCAGGAATCCTGTCTTGCCTATTGATCTTTACAAGTTTTCTTAGACAGCTTGTATGGAAGTCTTTTTGCATGCCGTTGGTAAACTGTCCAAGTTTTATATTCGCATAGTTGTGGAAGCAGCACCGCAGATCTGTAGACTTTCAGCTTTGCGGCAATTCTGATTCCACTTCGATCCCGAGTACTTCCACGTTGTTGGTGAAATGCTGCACTAGCTTTGGCAACCCTGGCATTGACTCCATCATCAATGTGCACACCTAGACAATGTGCTTCCAAGGTAGGTGAACTTGTCTTCCACTTGCAGTTGCTGACCTTTCACTGTGATGGTAGGTTTATTGTAAGGTTTTCCAGATGCTGGCTGATATACCACCTCAGTTGTTTTGATGCTAATTGTGAGGTCATAGCTGCTACATGAATCGTATACTAGATCTATACTTTTTTGCATCTTCTCTTCTGTTGGAGCACCCTTTGATATGTAATCAGCCAAGAGGAACTCATCTAGCACCACTTTCTGCAACTTGGACTTAACTTGCAACTTTTTATGTTGAAATGCTTCCCATCAAAGCGATACGTAATAGGTATTCCATTGTCACCATCCTAGAAGCAAATGTGATCATGACAGAAAACATCATGCTGAACAGTTTGGAAACAGTACATATCCTTGTTTAACTCCATTTGTCACAAGGAATGGATCAGAAAACTCACCATCATGTTGGATCCTTGCAAGCATACCATCGTGGAACTGCAGCACCATGGATATGACTTGGCAGGATCGCCAAACTTTGCCATAATTTTCCTAAATCCCTCACTAACTGTGTCAAATGCTTTGGTAAGGTCGACAAAGGTCATGTAGAGGTCCAGATTTTGTTCCTGGCATTTCTCTTGAAGCTGTCTTCCTGTGAAAATCATGTCAAGTGTTTTTCTGTCCTTCTGGAATCCACATTGGCTTTCTGGTAGAAGCCCTGACTGTTCAAAGTGTTCGTTCAATCGGTTCAGTCAGACTCTTCCAAGGATCATCCCAGCAATTGACAATAAGGAGATGTCCCAATGACTGTCACAGACGAGGATTCCCTTCCCGTTTGAATAGGTGAATAAGTGTTGTATCCTTGAATTCTTGAGGGATGGTTTCTTTCCCTTTCTCCATATAATGTGAAATAACTCTGTCAGTTTCTCTGCAATTTGAGGACCTCGTGCTTGGCAGATCGCTGCAGGTATTGCATCTGATCCTAGAGCCTTGCCAGATGAAAGGAGATTTATTGTTTTTACTGTTTCAGAGACGGTTGGGAACTTATCAAGCAGCGGATTACATTCCACCTGTGGTAATCTGTACATAGCTTCATCACTAATAGATGAAAGACACCATCTAAGTGTTCAGCCCATCTTTTCACGATTGCTCCTTTGTCAGTCAGAAGATTTGTTTGTGTTGAGGTTTTACGGCCCAATCAACCCAATGGGGTCATGTCGAGCGCGGTCAGTTTACCTAACCACACGTTTACTGGGCAGGCTTAGTCCTCTAAGTGGTTAACCAGTATTGTGCACATTCTTTCGCCAGAAACTGACAACTGCCCTTCTTAAATCAGCGGAAGGGAGAGAATGACCGTAGAAAATATTTCATGATCAATCTCCACGAAAGAATGTTGCCGACCTCGGCGGGGGTTGAACCCGCGACCTCCTGGTCCCCAGTCGGACGGCGAATCCAACTGAGCCACCGAGGCCGGCTGTCAGTTAGTCAGAAGACTTGTTCCATCTGCACTAAGGATTGGGGTTGCCTGATCTCTGGGGACTTTATATGTACATAGATGTGTAAAGCACACTGTAATGCCGAAACTAGACTGGCCCCAGTCCCTCTTGACTAAATGTATTAATGTTTATAATTATCTTTGATACAGGAAGTAAAATAAACACAGGACTATATTAACATGCTAGCATATTAATATTGTCTTTGCTTTATTAAAACTGGAGCCAGCCTATACCGAGACCCATGTACCTTTCATGTGGCATCAAAACAAGACCTGACACGTCATTAGTAGATGCTGTAGCTTTCATCCTCAAAGATGTATCTTGAACATTTTTCACGTAGATATAGCCCACTGATGTAGAATAATATAAATTGAACCCGTCTATCCAGTCGAAGACAAGTCCTGAAATGAGGAATATTTATTTTATCAGTTTTTCTGAGAAGGTCTGATATATGACAAAACGATACGTTACTTATTGTCATTATGTATTACAAATTTAAACTTTCACAAAAAGCTTGTTGTACACTTAGCATACAATAAATCTTAAAGCTGGCTGAAGATTGACAACAGTCAATCTTCAGTCAGCTTTAAGTTCTATTATGTATTAAGCATAGACTATTGTAAAAGCTAATACTTGGTTACAATAAAGTTGATCCGTCCATGGTAAATATACTAGTCCATGACTTTTATAAAGTGCTTCCGGAGCAATGAGAAACTCAGATCGTCTAATTTCGTCTTGATCTAACCCTGAAAGAAAATCTGAAGCAGATGACATTCTGAAACTAATTTAAGTATTTTTTCAGAGAAAAATAGACTTGATATTTAATGTAAATCGTCTGTTAGGAAGACAAATCACATGAAAATTGAAGTCTTAATTTTCTCTGATAATTGAAAATTGTCTCCTAACAGAAATAGACTTTGACATTTGAAATATGTTTTTTTATTTTCTTAGAAAAAAAATAGGTTTCGACATTTCACTAATGTTGTCTTCTAACAGAAAATAAGTGACATTTAATACCAATTGTCTCCTAATGAGATATTTTGCATCAGATGCCAAAGCCTAGCTTCTGGGAAAAATTAATAAAAAACTTTTTCGAAATGTCGGCTGCTGAACTGGCCCAGAGAGTAGTGAAGTTAATTGGTTGTGAAAGGGAGTCAACTCACTTACCTCTGATGATTAGATTCGTAGCTGTGACGGCAGTTTTGGAGTTTGCGTATCTCATATCATCAACAGGGCGGGACCAGATCTTTTGTTCAGAGGCAAAATACATAATCCTGAAATTACAAGGCACAATAGCTTTCATGAAATCTTATAAAGAAACCTGGACGTAGCTGTTCAGCAGACGACATTTTGAAATACTTTTATTTATTGTTTTCCCAGAAAAACAGAAATTGACATTTCATGCAAACTGTCTCCAATGGTGACAATTTGTATAAAATGTCAACACTCCTTTTTTGGGGAAAATAAGAAAATTATCACCATTTATTTTTGTCATTTGCTTATTTATCCCAGAGAGTGGTAATAGTGAAATGATGATTAGCTTAATTAAGAAAATATACAAACAAAAAGTAAGAAGCAATATAGCAAATAGTGAGCAAAGCTTACATACCCCCGGCCATAGCTATCAGATGTATGTTGAACCAGAATTTTTTAGATGTAAATTTCTCTAAGTATTCATCATGAAAACATGCCTATATAATTTTGACCCCCTTAAACCCCACTTTTATATAGTAAAACTGGGGTTTACAGGCGTATACTTTATTTTTCTTAATCCTGCTCAAAAACATAGATTGTGGGTATTCGTTAGAACCGCCTCGCCGAGGCGGTTCTAACGAGTACCCACAATCTATGTTTAGAGCAGAAATATGAAAAATATCAGAGGTTTTACCTGAAAATGTTCAGTTTTTGGAGGTGAAATTTTCTATATATTTGAATAGGCGTATTTTTGTAATTGCATGGGAGAGATAGGCAAACAGAAAACAAAATCTCATCATCTTCGTTTTTGTCTTACACAACATACTTCACAATGGTCTGGGTCTATACAAAATTCGAAGACTGGCTCTAATAGCAGGTGAGAAATCTGCGATGATTTTTTATCAGGAGGAAAGTAAACATGGACAAATAAAGAGAATGACAAACATGAGAATGCTTATTCTCTTTTAAACAATACAACTAATCATACCCAATATTTGTACAAAATTTCAAAATCGTAGGTAAAGTAGTTGCTTAGAAATCTGTGATGAAAACTTTTATTAGAGAAAAAGAAAAATTGACAAATAAAGGAAATGATAAGCATGAGAATGCTGACTCTCTCTTACACAAGGCAAGTAGTCATAAACAATGTTTGTACCAAATTTCAAAATCCTAGCTGCAGCAGTTCTTGAGGAATCTTTCACACGGATTCCCTATGCATTTAACTAGAGTGAAAAGTGGAAAAAAGCTAAAAAGAAGGCAAAAGAAAATTTAGCATCATGGTTTTTTTTACACAATATCTTTCAATCTTCTGTAAGTGTATACAAAATTTGAAAACTCTGGCTGTCTTAGGTTCTGAGAAATCTGTGATGAACAATTTATAATGGAGAAAGAAAAATGGACCATTACAAAAACAAGCCTATTCAAATATACTGAAAATTTTACCACCCAAAAAAATGAAAAAAAAATATTAGATAAAAATTCTGATATTTTTCATATTTCTGCTCAAAACATAGGTTTTGGATACTCGTTAGAACCGCCTCGGCTAGGCGGTTCTAACGAGTACCAAAATCTACGTTTTAGAGCATAAATAAGACAAGAATTCCACGGAAGGCGTCATCGCACCTGCTGGGGCAAAAGTCACAGGAGCCACAATCAGAACGTGGTTATTAAATAAGTTTATTTCATTCTTAGCAGTGCTTACTTGGAAAACTGGGTTGAAAAAAATGTAGACAAAGTGCCTAGTGGGGCACATATATTCCGGGCCAGTCCCATTCCCTCTAATGGCTATATCTTCAGCACTGACTTTTCGTATCATACATGATACAGCCCAATGATAATGGAACATTGACGTAAAATTTGTAAAAGTCACTGAAGCATGAAATATAGGTCAAGGTCATGGGTCAAGGTACCTGCTAATTCAGTACATCAAGGAGAAGCACAATGCAAGGTATGGTGGTTGTAGGCCTTATAGTTGAGGAGTTATCAAACATCAACGTAAAATGTGTCAAATATAGGTCAAGGTCACCGGGTCAAGGTACCTGCCAAGCCAGTGGAATGAGGTGAAGCACTATGCAAGGTTTAGTGGTTGTAGGTCTTATATTTGAGGAGATACCGAACATCAACATAAAATGTGTCAAAGTCACTGGAGTGCACAATATAGGTCAAGGTCACCAGGTCAAGGTACCTGCCAAGTCAGTACATCGAGATGAAGTCTATATAAGGTTTGGTGGTTGAAGGCCTTACAGTTGAGGACATATGGAAGGGTGGCGTAAAAGGTGTAAAAGTCAATGGAGCGCGAAATATAGGTCAAGGTCACCCAGTGAAGGTACCTGCGGAGTCCGTACATTGAGAAGAAGCACTATGCAAGGCCTTACAGTTGAGCAGATATTGAACGTTGACGTAAAATGTGTAAAAGGCACTGGAGCGCAAAATATAGGTCAAGGTCACCGGGTCAAGATACCTGCCGAGTCAGTACATCTAGGAGAAGCACTATGCAAGGTTTGGTGGCTAGAGGTCTTACACTTGAGGAGATCTGGAACATTGACGTAAATTATGTCAAAGTCACTGCAGCCAAAATATAGGTCAAGGTCACCAGGTCAAGGTATCTGCCAAGTCAGTACATTGAGAAGAAGCTCTTTGCAAGGTTTGATGGTTGTAGGCCTTATAGTCGAGGAGATATAGAACGTCGATGCAAAATATGTCAAAGTCACTGGAGCGCAAAATATAGGTCAAGGTCACCGGGTCAAGGTACCTGCCAAGTCAGTACATCTAGGAGAAGCACTATGCAAGGTTTGGTAGTTGTATGCCTTATAGTTGAGAAGATCTGGAACGTCAACGTAAATTGTGTCAAAGTCAATGGAGCGCAAAATATAGGTCAAGGTCACTGGGTCAACATACCTGCCAAGTCAGGAGGTCAGGGAGATGTGTCATGCAAGGTATGATGGTTGTTGTAGAATTGTAGTTGATTAGAATACTAACTTCGACGTAAAAGTCCAACTTCGACATAACAGAACTGTTAACAGACAGACGGACGGATGAACTGACAGATGAATGGAAAAGCGGGCACCTATGTCGCAAAGTCGGGAGGTCAGGGAGATGTTTCATACAAGGTTTGATGGTTGTTTAGTTTTGTAGTTGATTAGAATACTAACTTTGACATAAATGTCGAACTTCGACATAACAGAACTGTTAACAGACGGACAGACAGACGGACGGACGAACAGACAGACGAATGGAAAAGTGGGCACCTATGTCGCAAAGTCAGGAGGTCAGAGAGATGTTTCATGCAAGGTTTGATGGTTGTTTAGTCTTGTAGTTGATTAAAATACTAACTTTGACATAAATGTCGAACTTCGACATAAATGTTGACAGACAGACGGACGAATGGACAGACATACGGAAAAGTGGACGCCTATGTTGCAAAGTCAGGAGGCCAGGGAGATGTTTCATGCAAGGTTTGATGGTTGTTTAGTCTTGTAGTTGATTAGAATACTAACTTTGACATAAATGTCGAACGTCGACATAAATGTTGACAAACGGACGGACGGACGGACGGACGGACGGACGGACGGAAAATCGGACGCCTATATCGCACCCTGCTACAAGCAGGTGCGATAAAAAATAATGTATACCCCTGTAAACCCCAGTTTTACGATAAAAAAGTGGGGTTTAAGGGGGGTCAACATTATATAGGCATGTTTTGGTGATGAAATAAAGGATATGATAAGCATTAGGATGCTGTTTTCTCTTACACAGTACAACAAGTGATACCCAATGTTTTTACGAAATTTCAAAATTCTAGTTGAAGGAGCTCTTTGAAATATGTCTGATGAAATATTTTATTAAAAAAAAAAAAAAGAAACAATACACAAATAAAGGGAATGATACACATGAAGATGCTGATTTATTCTTACACAATACAAGTGGTCGTACTCAATTTTGGTACCAAATTTCGAAATTCTAGGTGTAGTAATTCCTGAGAAATCTTTGACACAAAGTCCCCTATGCATTACACTGGAGTGAGAGACGGAAAAGGGAAAAAGGTTAAAAGTCATAAGAAATTTCAGCATTTTGGTTTTCTTTTACATAAGATACTTCAACCGTCTGTAGGTGTATACAAAATGTGAAGATTCTGTCTCTCTTAGGAGCTGACAAATCGGTGATGGAAAGATTTTATTGGAGAAAAATAAAACAAAAATAACAAATAAAGGAATGATAAACATGAGGATGCTGATTCTCTCTTACACAATACATGAAGTCGTACCGAGTGTATTTACGAAAGTTCAAAATCCTAGGTGCAGTAGTTCCTGAGATATATCTTTGACGAAAAACTTTATTTGAGAAAAAGAAAAATGCACAAATAAAAGGAATGATAAGCATGACGATGCTGATTCTGTCTTACACTTTACAACAAGTTATACCTAATGTTTGTACCAAATTTCAAAATCTTAGGTGCAGTAGTTCCTCAGAAATCTTTGACGAAAAAAGTTTACACACACACACAAACACATTGTGACGGAAAAGACGAAAACTATATACCCCCTCATACTTCGCATGCCGGGGGTATAATGACAGTTTTGATGAAACAAACCGTTTAAAGCTTTTGCAGTACCAATGAATTTATATTTTTTGTAAAGGTTATCTTAACAAGTCATTATGATATATAACCTTATTTTCTCTATGATATATAGTGAAAACAGGTATGTAGGTGTATGCATTATTAGACAGGGTTTCAGAATCTTAGTGTTTAAAACTAGCTTTTTAATGTTAAATGTAAAAACTTTTTAAACTACACATCTCTATGATGTATATCTTAATTTGCTCAGTAACCATGCTAGTCCTTATTTCCAGTATAATTTGGTTGCAATACCATTTCTTACATAGCCCTATATATAAGATATAGTAGGATATTTTTTTCTGGCTTATTCTCCACAAAACCATGTGAACACTCACTACATATGATTTTGTGACGAAATCAGAAAAAAAAATGCCAATGCTATAATAATGGCTTATATTAACACTTAGGACCCTGGAAAAAGTTTTTCAGCAGACGACATTTCAAAATATTTTTCTAACTTCTTCAGGAAAACAGGTTTTGGCATTTCATTCAAATCGTCTCCAAGGGAGACAATTTGCATGAAAAGTCAAAATCTGTTTTTTGTGGACAAAGAAAAAAGACAAATATCATCAACTTGTTATCCGCTGTATTAGCCTAGAGAGTATTAAAGGTAAAGTCAGGACTATAATACGGTCGAATCTCGTTATCTCGAACTCGCTTATTTCGAATTACCGTTTATCTCGAAGTGAAAATCTGGTCCCTGTTTTAACATGAAACTATGACAACAGGTAACAAAATAATGTGGAAAAGAGGAGAAATTGCTCCTGAGGAGCAATTTCTCCTCTTTTCCACATTATTTTATATATATATTTCTAACTTCAGGAGTCAAATTACATGTTCATTTGTTAAATGTGGTTGTTCAATTTATTGTTTTCCATATTCTCTCAACTCTGATATGTCGAAGTACGGATATCTCGAAGTGTTTCAGTGAGTCCCTTGGAATTCGAGATAACGGGAGTCGACTGTATAAGTGCTAATGAACAGCAAAAGCCAAACTCACGAAGAAAACTTTCGCAAGGCGCAATGCCATATAATGTGGACGTGTACGAGTATACGGACAAGCACAGGCATACAATGTGTACACGCATATGACAATAACCTAAACTTGTTCCCGGTACTCAATGTATGTACATACATGTTTGTGTTTTAGTGGGTTCGTATGTGAGTTTTTGAAGAAACTGGTTGCATAAGACAGATATAAGCAGATCTTGCTATAAGTACTATGTTTTCAGTGAACAGGAGAGATGACACAGAGTCCAGAACTGCACGAGAATTTAAGATACGAGTCATCAAAAGAGTTCAGGATTTTAGACATATTAAGTCCAAAGGACAGGGAGGCCATTCCAAACGCATTATGAACATATCATATGGGGTGCGCCATGCAAAAAGCCCAGCAGGCACATGACGTTTATACAATGTCGGCTCAACGTCGATGCAACGTCATGATGTTGCATCGACGTTGAGGCCACGTTGTATTAACGTCATGTGCCTGCTGGGATGTGTCTTCGGGCATATGCGGAAAGGAAAGGCCCAGCGCAGCCTGTACATCCACATATTCTGATCAGGCCCTTCTCTCTCCGCTAACCGAGTCAATAGCTCCTACAGAATACATGAATGGAGAGCAAAAGCCCGGATGTACTCTGCGCCTGCGTACGATGATCTGAATGTGCGCATTTTATGCAAGTCAATTCGCTTTATATTTGTAGATGAAGAAAACTTAAACGGCTTAAAAATTTACAGAGCAGATCCAAAATACTGCTTTAAATAAATAAAACAGCATAATTACATCAGAATTGAAAGTATGTTACGGTTCTTTTCCGCTGCACATTGTTTAATCATGCCTTATTTTTGTATGATGTTTCATGAAGAAATCTTGAACGGTTTTAGTTATAGAGAGTACATGAAATATTGCCATTTGAAATTTGAAGATGTGACCTTGACCTTCACTGAACAGGACTGATTTACAAGTTCTGTGCATTGTCTTGGTATGGCAAACATTCGAGCAACGTTTTAAAAAAATCATTCAATCGATAAAGGGAATAGGGAGCAGACACGAATTTTAACGGACATATGGGCGGACAGACGGACGGACAACGTGAGGACATAATACAATTCGTCTTTTGACGGGCGTATAATAACACTGGTGGTCACATTTAAGTACAACCTTAAGTAAAGTACATACTAGAACTTATAGCTAAAATTCTTAATTTGTAGACAGATGCCTCGTTTATACGATAGGTCACATTTACTGTAACACAGCCAAATGAAAATGTACCGCAAAGTTATTTCATTCTACTGAAAGCTGCTCAAATGTTACTGTTAACCTTCAAGCACAATCAGATGAAAGGACAGAACAGTATAAAGATGTTGGCCAATTAAAACGGTTATATTTTTATTAAACGATCACGGCCCAGTTGTTCAAAACTAACGATGTCGTTAGTTAACGATTCGTTGAAATTTTAGTTGAGTGATATGCAAATATGCTGAATTTTTTTGCTGAAAAAATGTGAGTAGCTACTCACATTTTTTCAGCAAAAAATGTCAGAATATTGTATATTGAATCCGCTAAAACAGTTAACGAAATGACCCTTAATGAGCTCGTTAAGCTAACGACGCTTTGAACAACTGGGCCCAGACGTTTAGCAAGTGTATGACCTGTTCCCAGCACAAACAAGAAAAACGCCTAACGGCATTATGGACGGCTTTTTTTTAAATAACGAAGACAGTGAGTGTTCTCTCTCTTGCACGTGAAACACCTACTGGTTCTCTTCTTCATCCCTACCAAATATGAAAGCAATCCACTGAAGAATAAAGGTAACATAGAAAACCAGTTAACCAAAAGGTTAACTGGGACGACGGCCGCCTGCACATCGCTATTTTAAAGGACGTAGCTTTTGAAAAACCCGTCCAACCAAAAGGTTAATTGGGACGACGGCCGCCTGCACATCGCTATTTTAAAGGACGTAGCTTTTGAAAAACCCGTCCAAAAATCTATCAGTGGCCTGTAGCACTGAAGATAGAACAGTGGCGTCAATTTCTGAGAAGCACGAATCGGTAATAAAAATTATCTGATAACATATTACTAAAGAATATTTTTGTGATTTGCCTTTAAACAAATTAAAACATCTGCTTTCTGGAAAGCCTAGCGAGCGAAGCGAGTTTTCCATATTAAAGAACTGCTTTGAACCAAGATTAATACTTTTTGCTGATCCAAAGGCCAAAACATAGGTATATGTTGACATTTTGCTAAAATATAGAATAATATAGGCATTTATAGGCTGACCTCTGAAATATATGAAAATATAAGTAATTATGGGTACTTTGACGCCCTGCATTTCAGACAATTAGTCAAATAGACAATATGTCAAAGCCTATTTTCTAGGAAATATAAGAAAAGTATTATCAATTTATCGTCTGATGAATTAGCCTAGAGAGTAGTTTAACCCTTAAAGCGCCAAGAAAAACTGCATCTGAAAATGTCGTCTGCTTATGTCGTCTGCTGCATCTTCTTGCAAACTTTTCAAACTTACATTTTGCATATAGGCAAACAGTGGAGCTGGGAGCTAAAGGAGCAGTCTGATCTGGGTCCACACTGTTTGCAACAATGACTTTTAAAGTAACTGGCAGAAGACAAAGCAGACGACAATAGTTGTGACTGGCGCTTTAAGGGTTAATATGATTTTAGATAAGTATACAGCCCGAGGTAGGGGGGCAGGTCATTCTAACACATTATGTACATATTCTTAATGCCATATATTGCGGACTTACAAGTTAATACGGAAAACTATAGACATATATTTCTATGATAAGAACAAACCCTTTTCCGCACTCAACATCACAAAAACATTCCTATATAATTTTGACCCCCTTAAACCCCACTTTTATATAGTAAAACTGGGGTTTACAGAGGTACACATTATTTTGTTATTTCTACTCAAAAACATAGATTGTGGGTACTCGTTAGAACCGCCTCGAGGAGGCGGTTCTAACGAGTACCCACAATCTATATTTTGAGCAGACATATGAAAATTATCAGAATTTTTTATCTGAAAAATTGCCGTTTTTTGGTGGTTAAATTTTCAGTGTATTTCAATAGGCGTGTTTTCGTAATGATATGTGTTCATGTATGTTCCAAGCGGAGCAATATTTATGTGATTAGGCCATGCCTTTTTCGAGCTGAACAAGAGGTATCGAAACGAAGTTTGTTTCGATTTAAAAGGGGATGAAAAAAGACCCACTTGATAACCTTTGTCATAGATAAAATTGCTGTCAATCTGTTGCATCACTTTACATCAAGAAAACACGCTTATATAATTTTGACCCCCTTAATCCCCACTTTTATATAGTAAAACTAGGGTTTACAGGGGTATACACTATTTTTCTTATTTTGCTAAAAATTATAGATTGTGGGTACTCGTTAGAACCGCCTCGCCGAGGCGGTTCTAATGAGTACCTACAATCTATGTTTTGAACAGGAATATGAAAAATATAATAATTTTTTATCTGAAAACTTTCCTTTTTTTTGTAAAATTTTCAATGTATTTAAATAGGTGTGTTTTCGTAATGAATGTGGAACAATGCCACGGTTATCTGAAACATAAAAGGACATATCAAACATACATTCACATTAGTGCTCATAACCCAAAAATTACCTTTTTTCCATATCCAAATCAATAAAAAGTATTGCTTCCTTCGGTGATTGTATCGGTGTTGTGCTTGGTGGCCGATGTGTGGTTAAACCTTCAAATATTCAAAAGAATTGGTAGGCAAATATACATATTAACGCTTACCACTCTGGGTAAAAAACTTTCAGCAGACGACAGTTTGAAATATAATATTTTACTCATTTTCCCAGAAAACAGATTTTGACGTTGTATGCAAATTGTCTCTAATGGAGACACTTTGAATGCAATATCACTGCCTGTTTTCTGGTAATAGAAAAATAAAAGTACCGCAAGCATAATACCCCGCCATAGCAATTATTTGTTTATGTATTAAAGTTATCGTTGCGAAAATGTCTGGAAAGAAAATGACGGAGGGACAGATAACAATCCTAAATCAGATCCTGATAATATGAATGGACAGATATCAATCCTAAACTAGATGTTGATAATATCAATGCATATAGCAAGTTTGGTTAAAAGGCCTTGTCATTTACTCGAGTTATCATCCAGAAATGAAAATATGGGCGTGTCTCGGGCAGACAACTCCGTAAAGATTCGACGAAATTTTCCCATTAGCAATCCTAAACCAGGTCTCCTTAATTTCAATGCATATAGCAAGTTTGATGAAAATCCCTTGTTATTTACTTAAGTTATAATCCGGAAACGAAAATATGGGCGTGTCTCGGGCAGATAACTCTGTAAAAATTTGACGAAATTTGCCCATTAGCAATCCAAAACCAGATCTCCTTAATATCAATGCATATAGCAAGTTTGGCGAAAATCCCTTTTTATTTACTCAAGTTATAGTCCGGAAACGAAAATATGGGCGTGTCTCGGGCAGATAATTCCGTCAAAAATTGACGAAATTTGCCCATTAGCAATCCCAAACCAGATCTCCACAATATCAATGCACATACCAAGTTTGGTTAAAATCCATTGATGTTTACTCAAGTTATCATCCGGAAACGAAAAACGGACGGACGGATGGACGGACGACGTACGACGGACGGGCGGACGGACACACAGACGGACACACGGACGGCCAACGTGAAACCATAATACCCCACCTCTATTGTGTGGCGGGGTATAAAAATAAGAAAAAAAAAAAAGGCATCAATTTGTCGCCTGTTGAATTAGCCCATAGGGTGGTGAAGGTTAAATAATTTTGTAAAGGCTGTTATTGGAAACAAAGGACGATAATCGAGTCTCTTCATATTACAGCCTTGTAGTTTGTAGGGTTTCATATGCCCCCTTGCTCTAGCTTAAGAACAACAAGATTGCCCAAAAGGAAAATAATCAAAGCACTGACAGCACTGTTGGGTCGAATGTGTCTGAGTGTAGGCTGGGAAAAAGGTTCTAAACAGGAACTTAATACTGCTTCATTCAACCCCTAACTTCCTGTTACTTAAACCAACAGTGCAAACCCTGATCAGCAGCCGCATTCTGCTGATCTGGGTCTACACTGTTTGCCAATGTCCCAGTCCAGGTTTTACAGATAATCCTCTTTACTTGTCATTCTGTCTGACGTCACAGCGACACGACTAGCGCGGTTATAAATAACCGTTACCTGGATTTCGTACAAATATGCGGTTTGACTTCATTGGTCAGCAACCTTAAGGAAATTTAGTGTTTGTACACTATGCTCGACTCCAAATCAAACCTGCACTATGAAGTTCATGAAGAAAAAAGCCTTAGGCGAGCAGGGAAGGTAAAGTTCAGCCTGCGCGTCCAACACTCCCTGTCTGATCCTTGGCTGTAACAGCGAAAATATATGGGTCGCGTCAAGCAAAAAGTGCCTTCGAGCAAGCACAAAATGCACATTTAGATCGTCTTGCGCATGCGCATCCGGGCCTTTGCTATTCATTCATGCATTTTGCAGCATCCAATGAATCTATTAGCGGACAGCGAAGGCCCAGACAGACTGTGCGGATGCGCAGGCTGATCTGGGCCTTTGCTGTCCACATATGCCCGAAGACACGTATCGCCAATATAATAGATTTTATCGCTGAAGGTGTGAATTTGTTTGTTTGATTCGGTCTTTACGTCCCTTTCAACAATCTTTCAGTCATGTCACGACGGTATCTGGATGTGGCAGGGCGCTCAGTGCACACCTTAAGAGTGCTGCCTCACTGAAATATCACGCCCCAGACACTTGACATGATTTTCCACCTAGTCACATTATACTGACACTAAGCTGATCAGTTCTGATTTCTAGCTCTACTTTCTTAATGCCGATCACCAAGTAAAAGAGCAGCTAGTATAATCTTTGATATGACTCGGGAACCCGAAACCTCCCGGTAACAAAGCAGACGTTCTACCAACTCAGCCACTGTGCCGGTATAATGCAGGCGTGGAACAACCAGGGTTTTGGTCCATTGGCAGCATACAAAACGGGCAGTCAAATTCCATTATTGTCAAATCTGAGTATGGCTACTAGTACAGTATAAACATATTTTATTGCAATTTTTTAGCAAAAATATTGGGCCATAAGTTCTACGAACATTAGACCGGCCCTCCCCCTACAGATGTTTACAAGAATACATATGTGATAATGGCAAACAAAAAAAAATTAAAAACTAATTCAACAAATGACGAAAAAACAAGAGCAAATGGTTGAATATGCATAAGAAGAACATATGATGAAATATAGTATAAGAGTTTAGTGTCAAGCAGACAGGCTAGTTTACTAATTAGTAAATCTTAGTGTATCTTTGATATATGTTTGTACGGTTTTGAAAACGGTGTTGTTTTCTTCGATTGTTAGAATTTCTTTTCCGAACAAAGAACTATGAAAATTTTACGTGTGAAGATATCTAGTAGATTGAAAGAGTGTATCTCTTTCAGTGATATAATTTGAACACTTAAAGAAGTAATATTCAGCATCCTTAATATTTTCAGAGCAACTGCAAGTAGGATTAGATGACAAGCGATTTGTATAATGGTCAAAATTAATTTGCTGCAATTTTTTCTATTCTAGCGTGTAAAACAGAAACATACATCACGAAAACACGCCTATATAATTTTGACCCCCTTAAACTCCACTTTTGTATAGTAAAACTGGGGTTTACATGGGTTATATTTATTATTTTTTTTTATTTCTGCTCATAAACATAGATTGTGGGTACTAACGAGTACCCACAATCTATGTTTTTGAGCAGAAGCATGAAAAATATCAGAATTTTTTATGTGAAAATTTCATTTTTTGGTGGTAAAAATTTTTATTATATTTGAATAGGCATGTTTTCGTAATGTGTGTTGCCTTCACTATAGCACTATAGTAAGTTGGAGCTTTTGGATTAAATTACCTTTATACAGCTGGTATTTAAAGTTTGCAAGAGATGGTTTTTTGCGTAGGTCAAAATCGAGAGAATTTCACGCTGTTATAGAGGATAGGATATATGATTTGCGAAAACTCTCAGTCCTGAAGAACAGTTATATCATTTTGATTTCTTAGTGCATAAGGGATAAGGGTTAGTTTCTCTAATTCGTGGAGGAATGATGCCTGATATGTATGAAGGAACTAACCCATGTATACATAAAGATAACTTTGTGCTGTCTATGTCTTTCTGCAAGTGTCATCCAACCGCATTCGCTTTACAGATTATCAAGTGAAATGGAGTCAAGTCACTGACAATGCGTGCTGTCTCATTTTGTAATTTTTGCAAAGAGTTGATATCTTGAGCTGTACAACCATCCCATACAACACATTACTACTCAGTAACAGGCAACAGATATGATAGATATATTTGGTGAAATGGCTGCTATTATAGCAACCACCAAGTTTGCAATTTCCTGGGCCAAGTTGTTCAAAACTAACGATGTCGTCAGTTAACGATTCGTTAAAATTTACATCGAGTGATAGCCAAATATGCTGAAATGTTTTGCTGAAAAAATGTGAGTAGCTTTTGCAGTGCAAAAGCTACTCACATTTTTTTCAGCAAAAAAATATCAGAATATTGTGTATTGAATCAGCTAAAACAGTTAACGAAATGACCCTTAACGAGCTTGTTAAGGTAACGACGCTTTGAACAACTGGGCCCTGGTTTATTCAAAAAACGGAAAACAAAATAAAAACTTAACTAAAGTGAAAGATATATCTGCAGTAATCCGTACACAGATACTTACGAGTGGTTCTTTGTTGTGGCATCGAGGATTGTGGACGGACCGTCGTCGTTGGCCATGGTGTCGTTGACAGGGTTGTGGTGAACACGCACGTGGCGTTGTACCTGTACCCGGCTAAAGACCGAATATCGCCGTAACAGATATCTGTTGCACTCACGAGGATCATAGCCCTGTGATAGGATCCAAGTCTCTCTGTGAAATTTAATAAGATGATAACTATTTACCTTAAGTATTCAGATCGACAGGTCAAAACAAACAGGGTAGACTAAGATCTGATGCCACAAAATGCGACGTCTGATCAGAGTTTACACTGTCAATCAGTTCGCAGCTTAAGATACAGTCGGCGCTCATTATCTCGACTTCGCTTGTTTCGAATAACCACTTATCTCGAAATGAAAATCTGGTCCCTGTTTTAACATGGAAATCTAACAACTGGTAACAAAATATTGTGGAAACGAGGAGAAATTGCTCCTAAGGAGCAATTTCTCCTCTTTTCCTCAATATTTTCAATATATCTAACTTCAGGAGTCAAATTACATATTCATTTATGAAATGTGGTTATTCGATTTTTTTTTTTTTTTTTTTTACCTTATTTCCGCAAATCTTATATGTCGAGGAACGGATGTCTCAAAGTATTTCAGAGAGTTCCTTGGACTTCGAGAAAACGACAGTCGAATGTATATCAATAGATAGTAAAACGGGCTTGTTTAAATTCTAAGACAAGTCTAGTAAGAAGTTATTGTGTGCGAATACTCAGAATAAATATGTTATGTAATCCCTTTAAACGAATAGTATATTCATTCAAAATGCATGATAAAAGATGTTACTGAAGATAACAGTTGATTATGGAGAATGGATACAACTGCAGGGAAGGCAACTCTGACAAAACTGTTTTGTCCCCTTCTGAAAAGGAATCTAATCGAAAGGAAAGAATTAGCTACCCTTGAGAGCATATATTTTTCTGTTAGAGTAGACGCCCTATCAGAAGGGACCTGTTAGAGTAGACGCCCTTTCAGAAGGGGCCTGACATGCAAGAAAGCAAAAAGGAGGTCACAAACGTTGTATCGTTTGTACAAATTGTCATACATTACGAAACGAAAACATGCCTATATAATTTTGACCCCTTAAACCCCAATTTTATATGGTAAAACTGGGGTTTACAGGGGTATATATCATTTTCTTATTTGTATTCAAACACATAGATTGTGGGTACTTGTTAGAACCGCCTCGGCAAGGCGGTTCTAACGAGTACCCACAATCTATGTTTTGACCAGAAATATGAAGAGTATCAGAATTTTTTTATTTGAAAATTTTCATTTCTTTTTTTTTTTGGGTGGTAAAATTTTCAGTATATTTGAATATACATGTTTTCGTAATGAAATTTCCCATGTGTATCTAATTAAGAAAAATCGCCTGTTTATAGGTTACTCTTGGAAACACAGAATACATATAAGAACAAAAATAGGAATCTCAGTTTCACTGAGACTTTTCATACAATAGCAATACCGAATTGGGCTCAGTGATCCCAAGTAAATTCAAAATAACAATGTCTATTCATCGAAATAATATTCTAGTTCCAGGTCTTTTTGTCCCTGCGCGCAAGGTACATTTTGCCTAGTAAAGTATTACAATGGTTAGAATTGAAACTGCTGCTAGCACATTACAAAATCACGCCTATTCAAATATATTGAAAATTTCACCACCAAAAACTGAAAATTTTCAGATAAAAAAAATCTGATATTTTTCATAACTCTGCTCAAAGCATAGATTGTGGGTACTCGTTAGAACCGCCTCGCCGAGGCGGTTCTAACGAGTACCCACAATCTATGTTTTGAGCAGAAATTAGAAAAATAATGTATACCCCTGTAAACCCCAGTTTTACTATATAAAACTGGGGTTTAAGGGGGTCAATATTATATAGGTATGTTTTCGTGATGATATTATTCTGTTCTTCACTCATTCAATTTTAAGTGTAACATGACACTTTTCTGAAACACTGATCTTTAATTACCGTCCCAAACCATTAAGTCCAGTCTGTGTCATAAAAGAAATGACCAAGGGCAATAATTAATACGTTATTGAGCCAGTTCTAGTCAAACTATCAGGATATCAACAAATCGTCACTACAGTCCTCTATTCCTAGCATGAAGTAAATCAGATGAATATTTACAATATCGCTCCGGACGGACATACGGATGGACGCACCTAGGGCAATATGTTGATTTTCACAAAATCATCAGGGCCCAGTTGTTCAAAGCTAATGACGTCGTTAGTTAACGATTCGTTAAAATTTACATCGAGTGATACGCAAATATGCTGAAATTTTTTGCTGAAAAAATGTGAGTAGCTTTTGCAGTGCAAAAGCTACTCACATTTTTTCAGCAAAAAATATCAGAATATTGTGTATTGAATCCGCTAAAACAGTTAACTAAATGACCCTTAACGAGCTCGTTAAGCTAACGACGCTTTAAACAACCGGGCCCAGGACATTTAGGGAGTATTACCATAGTTATATATCCAAATATGAATGACATTTCGAGCTCAATCCATTAGGTTTCTCACTGCCGTGGTTCGAGCCTCGCTCGGGTCACACGTGGGAAAGCCAAGTTCTGCTTACGGATGGTCAGGTGGCTTTTCCTCGGTTTCTACGGTTTTCGCCCACCTTTTATGAACGATCGGCTCGATATAAGTGAAATATTCTTGAAAGAGCCATAAAACCCAAATAAGAAAAAAAATAAAAAAAAAAAGCACATATCATTTCATTTATGATTACAGAGATATGGCTGACGAAAGATAAAATGATTATTTTCTCTATGTTGAGGTCAATACTTCCCAGGACAATAAGTTAATTTAGAAGAATTTAACAGGATCATTTACCCAAAATATGAATCAAATCCCACTGACGGTTACAAAGAAAAATGGCTCCCGCTAGACTAAAACGCTTACTTTGACTATTTCAAGGCCAATAACTTTTAAGGCAATATTTCATTCAAGCCAAATTATCCGGATATTAAAAAATGGCTATAGACATTTATGTTAAGTATGAATCGCATCTGACAAAGATTTGGGTCCAGACGTAAAAAAGTAAAAAAAAAATCAGCTCTCGCACATTACTTTCCTGTTAACATTAAGACTATGTCAAGGGCAATATTGCCAAGCAAATGTGTCAATTCTGATGAAACTATCAGGATGTCGACACATCATCACTACCTAGTATGAATAAATTTGACCTTTTATTACAGAGACATGGCTCCGAACGGACATAAAGATTGTACAGTAATCATTATTGCCTAGTTGGACTATGCCAAGCGCAATAACTCCTAAATAAATACACCATTTCTAATGAAATTATCAGAATGACATGATCATTCCCCTTGAATAAAATCTAACAGGATGCTTTCGGAAACAACGAACACACAAAGAACGAAAATCTGGGACTCAGGTTTATTAAGTCTCGATCTTTATATGCCATAATGTTTTTTGATTTTTTTTTTTTTTTTTGCTAAGCTGCATACGCCCCCTACCACCAACTTAAACGTTACTCGATATTCAAAGCAGCCAGAACTGGCTCAATTATTCGAAAGAAAATAAATAATATGTACTACGATGAAGCACGCAGACATTTTACGGCCGCCACACTGCACTTGACACCAGAAGCAAAGATTGCTTTTGGAAACAAAGAACACACAAAAGAATGCAAATAGGAGATTCGGTTTTATTAAGTCTGTTTATATACAAAAAATGTAGTTTGCGAAGCTGCAAACGTCACTAGGATCTTCTTCAGCGGTATTCGATTTTCCATTACGAAAACATGCCTAGTCAATTATACTGAAAATTTTATCACAAAAGAAATGAAAATTTTCAGATAAAAAATTCTGATATTTTTCATGTTTCTGCTCAAAACATAGATTGTGGGTACTCGTTAGAACCGCCTCAACGAGGCGGTTCTAACGACTATCCAAATCTATATTTTGAGCAGAAATAAGAAAAATAATGTATGCCCATGTAAACCCCAGTTTTACTATATAAAAGTGGGGTTTAAGGAGGTCAAAATTATACAGGCATGTTTTCCCGATGAAAGTAACCAAATGGGCTCAATGATTCCAAATGAAATAAAAATATAATCTACACTGTGATGAAGAACAGAGAGAATTTTTACAGCCGCTAAAGTATCAATCAAATCTGATCAAATATGCTTCTGGACGGCCGGACAACAGACAGAGAGATGGACGGATACACGGACAATGCCAAAATTACAAGTACACCCCCTAACTTTCTTTGAGGGGATAAACACTGCACTTTGATGAAGCAAGAAGGTATTTTAATGCATTACGAAAACATGCCTATTCAAATACGCTGAAAATTTTACCACCAAAAAATGAAAATTTTCAGATAAAAAAATTCTGATATTTTTCTTATTTCTGCTAAAAAACATAGATTGTGGGTACTCGTTAGAACCGCCTCGAATCTATGTTTTGAGCAGAAATAAGAAAAATAATGTATACCCCTGTAAACCCCAGTTTTACTATATAAGAGTGGGGTTTAAGGGTGTCAAACTTATATAGGTATGTTTTCGTGATGTGAATGTAACTAATGACCTTACCTACGCAGCTGTTATTAGAGGCTAGGTACTCAAAGCCTTCTGAACATACGCACTCAGCATCATTCTCTTTTGAAAGGCACAAGTGTGGACACTGCTTGTTCGTACAGTGGTCTAAAATCAGATAAAATAAAATAAACAAAAAATGAAATAGAGACTGTTCGCTGCTAGACCATATGCAATTAGTCAAGGCCAATATGTAGCGGACCAGTCTATTGATCAATTTTGAGTTTGGGTTGTCCCAGTCAACACTGCTAAGGTCATGTCGAGTAAGTCAGTTAACCTATTCATTAATTTTTTCGACAGACATAGACCTTAAGCAGTTAACCAGTATTTATGCACGTTTTCACCAGTAACTAACAACTGCCCTTCTTGAATAAGCGGAAGCGGGAAAAAGACTGTAGAAATCATTTCATGATCAATCTCCAAGAAAGTGACATGGCCGTGCGTGGATTCGTATTTGCAACACCTCGACCTGGCCCCGAGGTTATAAAACTTTTTCCATGCTCAACTCAGCTAAGCATGATTTTTTTCCTTTTTTCCTGCTAATAAATATCAAATTACTAACAATTGCAAATTCTTTCTTGCTAAACATAGCTGAGCATGAAAATTTCTCTGCTAATAAATATGAAAATGCCAACTATTGTTGGCATTTTCATATTTATTAACAGAGAAAAATTCATGCTCAGCTGAGTTGAGCATGAAAATGTTTAATAACCTCGGGGCCTGTAGTCAGACGCACAGCACACCATTTTGTAACAAGATCGAACAGACTTACCTAAATTATCCCAAATTTACCTCCTGACCTACCGCTATGACTAACTTTCAGTGCGTCGAACTACTCATGCATACAAAGATTTCATGGCCCCCAAGATGTTCGAGCCACTGAAGTTCGACTGTAAATAAATTGTGTTTTATAACAATCTAATATATACTTTGACGACCTCTAATGGCCGGCCTCGGTGGTTCAGTTGGATGCGCGTCCGACTGGAGACAGGAGGTCGCGGGTTCAACCCCCGCTGAGGTCTGCAACATTCTTTCGTGGAGATTGATCATAAAATATTTTCTACGGTCATTCTCTCCCTTCCGCTGATTCAAGAAGGGCAATTGTCAGTTTCTGGCGAAAGAATGTGCACAATACTGGTTAACCGCTTAGTGGACTAAGCCTGCCCAGTAAACGTGTGGTTAGGTAAACTGACCGCGCTCGACATGACCCCATTGGATTGACTGGGCCGTAAAACCTCAACACAAACAAACAAACGACCTCAAACGACCTCAAATATATTTCTGTCTTTCTTTTTGCCTGGTGGGGAGTTGAGACGCCACCGAGGTATGGTTTTTGTATGGCCAAGCGCCTTTGCTATGTAAATGTTTGCATATGTATGCGAACAGCAACGATCTGGACCAGACTGCGTTTCTGCAATGCGTGCTCAACATCTTCCATATTCGCAATATGCAGTCAAGTTACAGACCATATCAGCTATGTGTATGCTTAAGAAATAAATATTTCTGTTCTTTTTCGTTCTGCATATTGTAAGAAATAAATACACTTTCAGTGGGGGGGGGGGAGATAACTTTCAAAACAAGACCATGAAGTGAGCATATGCTCACTAATACCCCCGGCCATGGGCATCAGTATAGCCAGAACAAAAATACAAGATTTAATAGCAAGAACAACAAATGGAAATAACTCTAAGGGACCTGGCCCCATGGCCCTTACTGTCTTTCCCACAATACAACTAGTCATACAAAATTTCAAGTTTCTAGGTAAAGTAGCTCCTGAGATATCTTTGACACAAAATAAATGTTAACAGACTGACAGACACACAGAAAAGACAAAAACTATATACCCCCATTGCATACTTCGTATGCCAGGGGTATAATTATTTGCTTTCTATGAAAAGGTGTGTCCCTTGAATGGAAAGAATTTATACGCCGCCGTCTCCTCAGGAGATGAGCAAATTATTTCTTTTAACTTTTTCATTGCCACAGGCGATAATAATAGGTTTTTGCAAACAGCATAGATCCAGACGAGACGGCTCATCTAGATCTACGCTGTTTCACATTCAGTCTTTAAACTTTACATATAAACGTCTTTCCAAGCGATAGTTTGTTAAAATCAAAAAGCAGGCGACAAATGTCGTCTGAAATTTGGCGCCGAAAGAGTTAAGAGTAGATATCTTTTCAGAAGTGTGTGGGTATGCAGGAAATCAATGAAAATGTCACAAACCATCATGAAAACACGCCTATATAATTTTGACCCCCTTAAAGCCCACTTTTATATAGTAAAACTGGGGTTTACAGGGGTATATATTATTTTTCATATTTTGCTAATCATAGATTGTGGGTACTCGTTAGAACCGCCTCGCCGAGGCGGTTCTAACGAGTACCCACAATCCATGTTTTGACCAGAAATATGAAAAATGTCAGAGATTTTTATTTGAAAATTTTCAGTTTTTGGAGGTGAAATTTTCTAATGCAAACGTTGTCCGAGTTATAAATAAAGTGTCATAATGTCTACCGTGAAAGGTGTAAATCAAAGAGGCAGTACAACCTTCGTGGTAAATTTTACATTAAACACAGTGTTTCAGAGACAGTATTGCCTTTAAAGGGGAACGCAATATAAGTTGTAAGTATATCTTGAAGTAAAATGCTGAGCAAGCCATTAGTTTTGACGCAAGAGTTTTCAAAATTGGCCTTGAATTAAGGAAGTTATGGTGGTTTGAGTTGGGAGCCTTTATGCGAACCGAATTTTATGTATTTCTGCATTAAGAGTAGCACCGGGACCCAGGGTGAAGTTGGCTAGCTGTAAAAAGTGCTTTAAACACTTACTGACCGTTCTAAGGCGGTGGTCCCGGTGTTAGTCTTACTCTTTGTTGCTTTGTGGTTTATTCGGTGTTAGTCTTACGCTTTGCGATTCATTCTACATGGAGATTTGTTTTATATCTTACCTTGTTCTTGTGTTTTATAGTCTTTTTAGCATTGCGATTACCTCGCTTGGGGAAGAGAGAGCTAATCTTAGTGTTTGCACTTGCGCTTGTTTTGTTTTGTCTGTTCGCTCTTGCTCTTGAGGTCTGAGAAGGGCTGCGGTTTGTGATTGTTGACAGTTGTATAGAGTGTCATTATATATAGTGGTACCCTATACTACCCTGGACTGTTCGCTTACCTTTTTTGAATATATTTAAAACGACTATCATAGATGCCTCCATATTGTAAGCTTTGTGACGTCACACAGCCAAAATTAGATACGCAACACCAAATTATAAAGGGTTTTTAAGAATAATTTTGCTACAAGTTTTTTTATAATCTTTTAATTCTAGTGACAAGCAATCATTTGCCAAAATAATAGACCACTTTTATTGGAATAACTACCTTATTGAAACGAATTTTAATTTTTATGAAACCTCATTAAATATTCAAAACGGCGGCGCCCATTCCACAAATGTTAAAATATGAAACTGTCTATAACTTACTTATCTTTCCACCGATTTTGATCCCATTTGTGTCAAAATTCATTGTTTGTAAAGTTCTTAACTTTAAATCACAATTCCTTTTAAGGTTGCGTTCCCTTTTAATTATGCTTATAACGGGTATTCTCTTTTATTTACCTGTAGTTTTTAAGGGTTGATTCTCGCTAGTATATACTGCTACTCCGTAAGCGATCTCGGAACCAATTCTAATGGTTCTGTGAAGGCTTTCTCCTGACGTCTTATTCAAAAAGAAGATACTGCCGTCAGATATATCGGTGATAATCAACATTTCCTGAAAAGCAAATTCAAGTCTAAGCCTTCTCATTACAATAACAAGTCTATGAACTGTCTACCCAAAATATGTAAAGAAGACATGTGTTGGTTACGTTACTGGACGGAGTTTTAGAATTCTATCTGTTTCCTATTTCCAGGAACATTAATGTTATCTACTTCATAAGTCTGTCAAAATCAGCTTTATAACTATTGTTTTCTGCATTTCTTCCCATATTGGACTACACGTTGAAAATGCATTGATTTATACACAGCCGACTCTCGTTATCCCGAAACCAAAGGGACTCTCTGAAACACTTCGAGATATCCGTACCTCGACATATGAGATTTGCGGAATAAAGGAAAAAATAAACTGAACAGCCTCATTTAACAAATGAATATGCAATTTGACTCCTGAAGTTATTAAAATATTATGGAAAAGAGGAGAAACCAAAGGAGCAATCTCTCCGTTTTTCCACAGTATTTTGTTACCTGTTCTTAGATTTCCATGTTAAAACATGGACCAGATTTAATTTCGAGATAAGCGGTTATTCGGGAGAAGCGAGGTCGAGCTAACGAGAGATGACTGTAGCTGTATATACGAGGAAATTCAAGATTATTATTTTATTTTTTCCACACACGAAACATATGCTGTTAGTTTCCATCAGCAATGCATCGCAAGCTAAGAGGGGTAGCTAGGTAAATATTTTCTTGCTTCTCTCAACACACATACACACACACACACACACACAAACGCGAGAGCGCGCGCACGCACGCATAAACACACACACACACACACACACACACACACACACACACACACACACACACACACACACAGAGTACTGATCAGAATCTCCGTATGGCACTATATGTGTATAGAAAGATCCAGAACGTCTTATGGCGGACAGCGAAGACTCTGTACAGCCTGCACAGATGCTTTATGGGTGAAATGCTGATCCTCGGCCCAAGTTACCTTATAAATGGCTAGGTCATACATATTGGCACCGATTATCATTCTAACTCGTCGGCGGTCGGTTCCATCGTAGTTTGAAGATTCAATTTCTTCACTTTCATGATCTAAAACATTAGAAAACAGCCATTAAGCAATATGCGAACAGTGAAGACCAAACTTCTCCTGCGCATTCCCGCCCGCGAAGTCCCAGCTGAGCACTCTCTGCTCGTTCAATTAAGTCTTTAGTATCGAAAGTTTCTGAACGAGGATAGCGAAGGCCCTGATCAGAGTTCGCCAAATCGTTGGATGATCTAGGTTTTCGCTGTTCGCAAATGACAAACTGATCTATTTACCAAGCTGCGGCAAAGGCCATTCTATAAATGTACATTACGAAAACAAGCCTATTCAAATATACTGACAATTTTACTACCAAAAAAAAATGAAAATTTTCAGATAAAAATTCGGATACTTTTCATATTTCTGCTCAAAACATAGATTGTGGGTACTCATTTGAACCTCCTCGGCGAGGCGGTTCTAACGAGTACCCACAATCTATGTTTTTGAGCAGAAATAAGAACAATAATGTATACCTCTGTAAACCCCAATTTTGCTATATAAAAGTAGGGTTAAGGGGGTCAACATTATACAGGCATGTTTTCATGGTAACATGTAAGCGACAGAAAGTAAAATAAAAGCCAGATCATGCTAAAACCGCCTTTGAGTACAGTTTTCACCCTAAATATTCAGAGACACAGACCTAAGCAAACAGTGAAAACCCAGATCAGAGGCAACAGAACGCAGGTCTACACTGTTTGCTACTCATCCAGCAGTTTTAGTTACAGCACTAGACAGTAAAATGGTCATATCAAAATTTTTGGACAAGTCACTGAGGGACAAGTGTGTTGAGAAGTTAAGGCGTCCGAATATTTAGTGAAATACGGTATCTGCGAACTACACACGCTTATACTAGACTGGTCATACGCAAATTCATTCTGGTCATACGCAGACTGGTCATACATAAATACCTGTTTTAATCTATACAGTTAAATTATATTATAAAAACAATTTATCACTGTTTAAAAATACATTGAAAACTATATTTGCGAGTGATCGATAGCGCAATTTCCGTCTCTTGTAATAGTTAACCCATTTATGCCGACTGGACTCTTCTACCTTAACTGTTTGGACAGGTCACTTTCCTTCATAAGGGGTGTATGGTTAGTTTTTTTTTACAATTATGTTTTTTGTTGTTGTTGTTTTTGTTTTTTTTAGCTTTTTTTTTTTTTTTTTTTTTTTTGTTTTGTTTTGTTTTGTTGTGTTTTTTCCAAGTATTTCTGGACTTACTGCAAACAGTGTAAACCCTGATCAGACGCCGCGTTCTGCGGCGTCTGATCCGGGTCTACACTGTCATCCAATTATGGGACGCTAGGCTTAAATGGGTTCATGTTTCTTCGATAACCTCATGTCCATCGGTTTCTAAACGCCTATATAATGGCCAGAACATGTGCATTGTCGGGCCTGAACATGCGAAGTTCGCAAATGTCTAGGACAGACGACAGTACAATATACCGAGCAAAATGAATTAAGCGGCTTTGTTGTCTCGGCTTGCCGATCTGGTCCTCAACCATTTATGCCGAGTGAACTCTTCTACGGCATCAACTCTTTGGACAAGTCCATTTCCTATATAAGACTGTCCGGTTAGTGTTTATTATAACTATGTTCTGTACAAACTTCTGAACTTAATGCAAACAATATAGACCCTGCGGCGTCTGATCTGGGTCTACACTGTTTGCCAACGTCCTTTTCAAGGGACGCTAGGCATTAACAGGTTAACTTTTGACAGATGCACTTTTTTCTCACCACGCGACTCGATCATTTTTGCTATTATTATTATTATTATTATTATTGATAGTAATGACTCGGTATTGTTGACATTATTTTAGTCATATCGAGCTGATGAAATTCACCCTGCAATGATGCGCAGCACGGCCATAAGCTGCCATGTACCGCCAGTGAATTTCCAACCGCAGTAAGGAATGCTAACCATTCGGACTATGGCCAATTCAAGATAATACAGTCAACCCTCTTTATAACGAGACCCGATACAACGACAAATTCGTTATAATGATAATTTTACTGGCACAAAAACATTCCCCCAAGAGTTAATCAGAAACTATGCAATAACATTTTATACTTCAAAAAAATGTGTTTTGGATAGTTGTTGGAATTGCCTCCCTCAGACAGGGAGGCGATTCTATCAATTTTCCTAAGCATATGTTCTGTTGGGAAATAAGAATATAAAATTTTGTACATATCATTCTGGGCCCAGTTGTTCAAAGCGTCGTTAGCTTAACGAGCTCGGTTAGGGTCATTTCGTTAACTGTTTTAGTGGATTCAATATACAATATTCTGATATTTTTTGCTGAAAAAATGTGAGTAGCTTTTGCACTGCTTTTGCACTGCAAAAGCTACTCACATTTTTCCAGCAAAAGAATTCAGCATATTTGCGTATCACTCGATGTAAATTTTAACGAATCGTTAACTAACGACATCGTTAGTTTTGAACAACTGGGCCCTGTTCATTAAGGATTCTTTACAAGAGCAATTTCATTGGGAACAATCTTTGGGAACAATCTTTGGGAACCGTCTTTGGGAACAACTGCTGCTGTTGTTCCGAGGGTTCACTGTTATAATAATTATTCTTATACCGATCCAAAATAATCTCTGTGTCTGATGATCGGCCTCCAGAGACCTAGCCGACCTCAAACCTCGAGTGACGATTGTTAGTCTATTTTCCCCTGTTAGCGTAGCTCGCTCTATCTTTGCTTGATTTCCACTTCCTTTCTCAGACCAGAACATCAACCTGAAATATAAAAAAATCAATTTCTGAATCTGAATCTGCCTGGTACTACATACGCATCAAGTAGAGTATTACATCTACATGGAGAGCACGTGCAAACGGCAAACAATAAGATTCAGTAGGATGATTTTATTTATTTATTTATCTTTCTTTCATTTATTTTTTTTTTATTTTTTATTTATTTACAGTATCAACTTATAGTATCTCTGCGACGTCTTCTGAGGTTGATGCTTTTGCATCCGCAGCATTCATCAGATTTTGTTTTGCACGTCTTAGGTAAGCTTACACAATGTCTATGAATGGGAACTTGGGTCTAGGGAGAAAACAGTATTCAGTGGTGATCTGAAGTTGCCAGGCAACTTCAAAGCACCACTGAATACTGTTTTCTCTCTAGACCCAAGTTCCCATTCATATACATTGTATAAGTATGACGGGGAAATATCACTACCAAGGGGTATCTTGGATCTAAGGTTGAGGGGGCGTGGGGGGGGGGGGGAGGGGTGTTTATAACAACTATTATGAAACACTTCAATTTTGCATTTCAATCGGAAATGAGAAAGAAGATTCAAGTCAAATATAACAGACCCGCGCACTGACTGTAATTTCTAATCATAATTTCCAGTAAGTTTTGTGTTCTCATCATTCTGATGCAACAAATATTTTCCAAAGTAAAAGGTAACTAAATGTAACTCCCATCGTTTTTAACATGGTGTTTATTTAGGAGTTTCTGGGGAGGGGTAAACAGGACTGAATTATCTCCCCGTAATGATAAGCCAGAAGCATTTTTTTTTTTTTTCCTTTCTGCTATGACCCAGTACCGGAATATTTAATTAAGATCTAAATATTGTAATTTCTGAAATCTGGGCCCAGTTGTTCAAGGCGTCGTTAGCTAAACGAGCTCGTTAAGGGTCATTTCGTTAACCGTTTCAGCAGATTTAATATACAATATTCTGATATTTTTTGCTGAAAAAATGTGAGTAGCTTTTGCACTGCAAAAGCTACTCACATTTTTTCAGCAAAAAATTTCGGCATATTTGCGTATCACTTGATCTAAATTTAAACGAATCGTTAACTAACGACGTCGTTAGTTTTAAACAACTGGGCCCTGGTCTTCAACACTTGAGCCAATAGGGAAAATCCCACCAAAGTCTTCGTGAAGATGAGGATGATGTCGTTCTGATGATAATGATCAACGATGATGATGATGATGATGATGATGATGATGACTTTCTTTAGAGACTTATTGAAAGAATTTTGCCTCCCCTGGCCGCAGTGCCCTGAATGATTCCCGGTCAGAGCTGCTGGTTATGTCTGGAGGCAAGTCACTCCAAAGTCTAGCTGCCCTGGCTAATAAGCACGAATCGCATTTAATGGCAGCTTTAACCTTTACCACTCTCTGGGCATTTTCAGCAGACGACAAATTGATGATATTTTTCTTATTTTTCCCAAAAAAACAGGGTTTGACATTTCGTGCAAATTTTCTCCTAAGGAGACAATTTGCATGAAATGAAATGTCACATCCTGTTTTCTGGGAAAAATAAGAAAACTATTTCAAAATGTCGTCTGCTGAAAATTTTACCAGAGCGCTAAGCGTTAAGTAAACACACACTTATTTTGGGGTCGAGTAATCCACTGGCTAGATCTTACTAGTATCTATTAGTATGCCAAAAATTATCAAAATATTCCCAACAGTTTATGCATCATGGCCACAACTGACCACACATTTTCTCTAACTGACCACACGTTTTCGCTATCTGACTACACATTTTCTCTAAATGACCACACATTTTCGCTAACTGACGACACATTTTCGCTAACAGACTACGGAAGGACGGACACGCAAGGTGACTTTAGGGCACCCTTTCGGGTCGTTCAATAGTAATAAGCTAACAACACAGTCAATATGTCGACTGATGAATCAGGCTAGATAATGATTAACCCTGCAGACCAACACAATATTTTGCAAACAGTGTAGATCGTGATGAGACGGCTCACAATAAGCCGTCTCATCAGGATCTACACGGTTTGACATTCTGTTTGACATTCAGATCCCTATTTGGAACAATGATGCTGATCAGATTCAAAGATGGAAAAATCCATTTCAGAAACTTAAAGGGTTAACCCATTTAAACATGGCGTCCCATTACGAAAACAAGCCTATTCAAATATATAGAAAATTTCACCTCCAAAAACTTAAAATTTTCAGATAAAAAAACTCTGATATTTTTCATTTTTCTGCTCAAAACATAGATTGTGGGTACTCGTTAGAACCGCCTCGGCGAGGCGGTTCTAACGAATACGCACAATCTATGTTTTTGAGCAGAAATAAAAAAATAATCTATACCCCTGTAAACCCCAGTTTTACTATATAAAAGTGGGGTTTAAGGGGGTCAAAATAATATAGGGATGTTTTCCTGATGCTATAAATGGGACATAGGAAAGTGTAGACCCAGAACAGACGCCGCATAACGCGGCGTCTGATCAGGGCCCACACTTTGCATTCAGTTCAGAAATTTCTACAAAACATTGTAATAATGAACACTTAGCAGACACACCTTATATAGGAAATGGACCTGTCCAAAGAGTTGAGGTAGAAGATTCACTCGGCATAAATGGTTTAAGGTAAAACGAAGCCTCCCGCTGCACTTTACCGGGTCAACAGTCAATTCAGGTTTCTGATGCCTAGGCTGCGTTCAAAGTGCACTGTGGGGCTTTCTGCTGTTTATCTAGTATCCCTTTTATATTTGGTGAGTCCTGTCTGGTTTCATTGGAGTAGAGGGCGAGAGCTGGCTGCTTTAATATGGTTTGATAACTCTTCCATTTGGTGTCCTTGGCAGGCTCTGTTCTGTGATTTTGACACTTCCTGGACATCTCTACTATTATTCATTTTAAATGTCGAAAATCACTTCTAATTCCAACAGTTAACAATTCCGGTTTTATTGCATTGTATTCCATTACGCAACGTAAAAAGGCGTACCTTCGGATACGTGCGCCCAGTGAAGATTCAGATCAGACTGCGCATCTGCTCTGAATCTTTGCTCGGCTCATTTCGGACAGCCAAGGTTTCTTCATGCGGACAACAAAAACTGTGATCACAATGCGCGGTTGTCTGGCTCTGAGTCCGTTGTCCGCATGTCTGATGGTACGTTTTTCTAAGTTGCATCTCATATACATATATGCTTACCCAGCCAAGGGGTCCAGGGCGAGCCCATCTGGTTTATCAAGGCCATTGATAATTATCTTATGCAGATCTTCATCAATGCGTGAAGGATCTCCAGGAGCGGCAGCTATCCAGCCAAATCCCGGATCAACCCAGTAGACGGTGTGGGAGAGCCAGTCCAGGGCGATCTGGACCGTTGCTTCGGAAACGCCCTCGTGCATAAACTCGAAGCTCATGTTCTTCAGATCGAGATCTGTATTAAATCCAAGTCCGATGGCAATTGATCTGCAAGAAGATAAATACCATATTTAGGTCTGGGTGGCTCAGTCGAATACGCGGACCACTGGTGATCAGGAGGTCGCGGGTTCGATTCCCGCTGGGTCCAGAAACTTTCTTTCGTGAAGATTGAAATACGAAATATTTCTCTCCCTTCCGCTGATTCGAGAAGGGCAGTTGTCAGTTTCTGGCGAAAGAATGTGCACGGGTACCGAGTACTGGTTACCGGCTTAGTTGACTAAGTCTGTCCAGGAAAAGTGTGGTTAGGTAAAGTGAGCGCGCTTGACATGATTCTTATGGGTTGACTGAGTCGTAAAACCTCAACTCAATCCAAACACAAATACCATATTTAAATTAGATATTAACTCCTTACTAAACTTGTCCATAAATTTCAACTTCTATATTTACTAAAACCCGAAATGTTTAAAATCTGCTTGATGAGTGGCAAATCGTGTAGACCCTGATCAGACGCCACAGTTTGTGGCGTCTGATCTGGGTCTGCACTGTTTGTCCAACTACACAGGTTAAAAGCGGTACGTTCTGGACGGGATAAGACATGCACGGAACTGCAAGGGAAATAACTCTGACATAGAAATATGTGTCTTCTTTCCTCCACGAGCTTCTCTTAAAGAAAACTAAAATCTCTCATTAGGAGCAAATGTCTCCCATTCATAAGTTACCTTATTTTAAAAGGCTTCAAATACATGTACTAAAGAAGCAACTTCCTGTCTGCAACAGTCCCCCACTCCCCACCCCCACCCCTTTGCAAATTGTGACACTATTTTTCACTTGTATAGTCTTGTATCGACGAGTTTTGGTCTGGATCGTCGCTGTTTTTACATGGGGAAGTGATTCGTTTGTTTCTGTTTTATTTTATTTTATTTTTTTTTTTTTTTATTTTTCTTTTGTTTCGTTTCTGTGCACAAATCTCATTTACACATATACCGTTACAATGTCAAGAGTCATTCATGTGTCACAAACTTTCATTTGAAAACTAGTCCAGAAATAAAATTTTAAATAAAAAAGAAACTGTGTTATTCGTACAGATTTTTATTATATTGACAGGACAAATATTATAAGGAATGATCTGAAATTTAAAAGTAATAATATCGCATAAAAGCTGTCAGAAAGAAGGTATGTAAACTAAAGTAAATATATGACTATGTAAAAAAAAAACATGGTGCTCACTGCTCAGTGAGCGAAAATGGATCTTATACATTCACTATTCAGGTAATGAAGGCCCAGTTAAGTATGCGCATGCGCGCTGTTTGATCAGGACCATCTTGCCCATTTATAGAATTAATAGATACTGTAGAATACCGTATTCGATCTAATTACCGCACTGTGCGCTTAGGTTTTCAAAATTACTGGGAAAACACGTGTGGTAAAATATGTATCTGCCTACGAAGGGTACACTTCAAAAAAAAAATAAGATCAGCAAAGGACTTATTTGCTGACTATTAGGCGATTTTTTTTTATCTAATTTTCTTAATAAAATCATATGTTGTGGGTACTCATTTGAATTGCATCGACCTTGTCGATGCAATTCAAATGGGTGCCCACAACATGTGCCTTTATTAACAAGTAGACAAACAAGTATCTTGGCTGTAATCTGAAGACTACGGAATTGCTTGACTGTGCGCTTATAGGGGTATGTATGGTAAATATGTCGAATACGGTAAATCGAAGAACAGAAAATATGCAAAGAAACAATGCCCAGAATAGCCTTGTGATCCGCGCAACCTGATCTATGCCTTCATTGTTCGCATATTCATTCAGGGCCGTTTTCGCGCCTTGCGTAAGAAACTTAGTCTAAGAGCTTTATCAGGACACAACAAATCTTGAGAAAGAGTTTGAACAGTTCACATACGCATGATACTCTAAGAAAAAGAAAACCCGATAAGTATATACTTTGAAGATACAGTTGACTCTCGTTATATCGACCTCGCTTATCTCGAATAGCCGCTTATCTCGAAGTGAAAATCTGGTCCCTGCCTATACATGAAAACCTAACAACAGATGGAAAATATTGTAGAAAAGAGGAGAAATTGCTCCTAAGGAGCAATTTCTCCTCTTTTCCACAATATTTTCAATATATCTCTAACTTCAAAAGTCCAATTACCTATCAGTTTGTTAAATGTGGTTAATCAAATTATTTTTTCCTCGATTCTGCAAACCTGATATGTCGAACTACGGATATCTCGAAATATTTCAGAGAGTCCCTTGGAATTCGAGATAACGAGAGTCGACTGTACTTAGAATATACAGTCGAACCTAAACAACTCGAACCACTTCGGGACCATGAAAATTTGTTCGAGATATGGGTAGTTCGAGTCACTGAAAGTTATTCATGACGCCAGGTCAGACAGCAAAGGCGATAATTAAGTGGGTTTTTTTATCTTCTAGAAAAAAAAACGGTATGTTGAGTGTACTCATTAGAATCGCCTCGATTCAACATACAATTTCATGATAAAGTAAGAAAATTTCCCTAAATATTTGTTCTCTTGGGCTATCTTAAGAATTTCGTAGGGAAAAAAAATTAGTTCAAATTGGCCATGGTAAACGAGCTATCCGTGTTCGAGGTATTGAGGTTCGCTTGTATTCCGCAGATGCCAAATCCGGCTTGGTCCCCTGCGTATACGCCTAGGTTACTCTTAGTTTGATGAGATTTATACAGTTAACTCTCATTAACTCAAACACTGATAACTCAAACTAATACTTAGGTAATACTAAATAAAAAAAAAATAGTTTGCTATATATTCAGTACCTCTTATCTTGAAGTACTATTATCTCAAAAAAAATTTCTGGTGCTTTGGAGTTTGAGATAATGAGAGTTGGCTGTAAATGTATATACTTACTTCAAATGGTAGTCATATAAATACAAGTTTTTCGTCTGGAAGTCGCTGTCGACACTCAGAAAATGAATAGCGGAGTCGCTGAACTTGATCCCGGGAACCATACTGTCCCACTCATCGTAAAAAGGGATGACTGGTATACTGCGAATCTGAGCGCCATCTGGCATGTAATAGAGTTTTTTCATGGTGAAAACTACACCGCGCTCTGAAATAGTCAAGTGATTATGGTATGTACCCGAAGTTAGGGACAGAGAAGCCTGAGCAAACAGTGCATACCCAGATCAGACGCCGCAAACCGCGGCGTCTGATCAGGGTATGCACTGTTTGTCACTCAGCCAATGTTTTTAGACACAAGTAGAAAACTGAACGTGTTAAATTAGGACAAGTGTTGATGGTTTGGTGTTTACGCCTCTTCAAATAAGCGAAGTCATATCGAGAGGATGAAGGGGTAATAATGAATGCAGTTCTGTGCAGTGAAGCGACATACAGTCAGGAGGTAAATTCCGATTCGAACCCGGGACCTCATGAGCTAAGCGCTTGGTCACACGGACGCTTCCTTAGAACATGTATCCTCAGGAATAACTCTTTCACTGCCACACGCGATAATAATAGGCTTTTGCAAACAACGTCTCATCAGGATCTACGCTGTTTGACATTCAGTCTTTCAACTTTACAAAAAAACTTTCAAATCGATAGTTTGTTAACGCTTTGCACTCTGGGTAAATTTTTCAGCAGACATTTTGAAACATTTTCCCTATTTTCCAAGGAAACAGGATTTGACATTTCATGCAAATTGTGACCAATGGAGACAACTTGCATGGAATGTCAGACCTTGTTTTTTTTTTTTTTTTTTTTTGGTAAAATAAGAAAAAATATCATCAATTATTTGTCGTCTGCTGAATAAGCCAAGAGAGTGGTAAGGATAAAAAAGACAAAGCAGACGACAAACGTTTGTTTGTGTTGAGGTTTTACGGCCCAGTCAACCTAATGGGGTCATGTCGAGCGCGGTCAGTTTTCCTAACCACACGTTTACTGGGCAGGTTTTGTCCTCTGAGAGGTTAACCAGTATTGTGCACATTCTTCTGCCAGAAACTGACAACTGCCCTTCTTGAATCAGCGGAAGGGAGAGAATGACCGTAGAAAATATTTCATGATCAATCTCTACGAAAGAATGTTGCCTGACCTCGGCGGGGGTTGAACCCGCGATCTCCTGGTCTCCAGTCGGACGGAGCATCTAACTGAGCCACCCAGGCCGGCAGACGACAAACGTAGTCTGAAATTTGGCGCCGAAAGAATTAAGGGCGTCGTAATTATTACTATCTACCAGGATGTGTGTTTTTTTGTTTTGTTTTGTTTTGTTTTTTTGTGTTTTTGGGGTTTTTTTTTCAGTGTTACTATAGTAGATGGGCACGTGCAGCTGAGTTAGACTTTAAAGTGTTTAACCTTGTGTTGCGTACCGTTTTAACCTAAAGCATTCGTACGACTTGACTCCTAATCATAGTGCCCCTTAAATTTAAACAAGTCCAATTTACTAACAGTTATGTGTCTAAAACTTCTGTATGAGTGGCAAACAGTGAAGACCCTGATCAGACGCCGCATTCTGCGGCGTCTGATCTGGGTCTGCACTGTTTGCGCAGGTATGTCTGTGCCAATACGCAGGGTATGTATGGTAAATTTCTTTTGATAAAAGTATGTACCCGGATATAATGATATCATAACCACAAATCTTTTCAATTTTTTGTTTACTAAAGTGTCTAAATATCGCACTATTAAAGAAATTTGATAGGCAATGAATAAGATTGGAAAACGCAAAACAAGTGTATAAAATTTCCACAAACGGTTAAGGTGCGTTGTTGCATCTCAGAATGGTATGTGCGAATGTACGATGCATGAATGTACGTTTCAATCCTCAAGACTGGTATAAACCGTATCGCTTCAGGCAAAAGGATGCCTGGGCTATATAAGGACAACAGAAACCCAGGTCAGCCTCCGCATAGTTTAGTCAGGGCTTTCGCTGGCCACTTAAATTCATGGATTATAGTAAACGTGCAAACGTGTGCCAGAGGTTTCGTGCTTGATCTCCGACCGAGTCATATGATGATGATGATGATGATGATGATGATGATGGTGATGATGATGATAATTTGGTGTTGTACGTCTCTTTCAATATTATTTAAGACATATCTAGACGACAAAGGGGTTATAAAACAAGAGACCAACGGGCCACGATTCGCTCACCTGAGTAAAACAGCCGCTTGATATCTGTAGATGCCTTGAAACATTCTTCCAGTAAAGAGACAAATTTGACCATGAAAAAAGTGAATAAGCACTGCCCGGGGTATCTAATAAGCAATAATGGTCGATATAAATAGCAGCTCTGTTCAGAATATTAAAAAAGATCCATAGCAACAACTTATTAATATCAACATTCATGTAACATATAACAAGATTCCTAAAATTATTAAGCAAGATAGGAAAAACAGAAGTGTTACGGACATTGAAGAATTACAAAGGGGAATAACTATAACAGTATTGATTCCATGACCCTTCTTTTTCTGTAGCAGCAACATCTCATGAATATCAACTCTTTAGCAAATGTGAAGATTCCTAATAATATTAATCAAGATATGCAGAAAAAAAGATAGAGTGCACACAAGGCTCCATTTTTTTTTTGAGTATTTATAATGTAGCGACCTTGAAAATAAGGTCAAGGTCACCCAAATCTATTCACTTCTTTCCTCCATCTTGCTGATGTATCTGTGCTAGTTTGGTCAAATTCCAGCCATTAGTTAAAGCGATAGTGTGCACACAATCTTTTTACTGCATTAAGAAATTTTACAAAGGGCAATAACTCCAAGAGAATGGGCCCCTAGCCCTTACTTTCTCTTATGTAGGTACACCTTACTGATATCAATATGTCACGTAATCTTTTTTGCTATCAAAATTTTAGTTTCAAAGTGTCAGTGTGACCTTAAAAATGAGGTCCAGGTCGTCACCAAAATCTAATCACTTCTTTCCCAATCCCAACGAAGTATCTGTGCTAATTTGAATAAATTCCTTCTATTGATTCATGAGACAGTGTGCACACAAGTCTCATTTTAGAGTCTTTATAATGTAGTGACCTTGAAAATGAGGTCAAGGTCACAAAAATCGAATCACTTCTTTCCCATGTCGTAACGATGTATCTGTTCTAGTTTGTTAAAAATCCGGCCATTGTTTCAAGATATGGTGTGCAAACAAGCTTTTTTCTATCAAAATTTGAGTTTCAAAGTGCCGGTGTGACCTTGAAAACGAGATAAAGGGTACCAAAATCTAATCACTTCTTTCCCCAATCCCAATGATGTATCTGAGCTAGTCTGGTCAAATTCCATCGATTGATTCATGATATAGAGTGCACACAAGGCTCCCTTTTAGAATATTTATCATGTAGTGACCTTGAAAATAAGGTCAAGGTCACCAAAATCTAATTAATTCTTTCCCCTATCCTAATGGTGTACCTGTGCTAGTTTAGTCAAATTCCAGCCATTCTTTAAAGAGATAGTGTGCACACAAACTTTTTCAAGGCTTATTTTTAGAGTCTTTATAATGTAGTGACCTTGAAACTGAGGTCAAGGTCACAAAAATCTAATCACTTCCTTCCCATGTCCTAACGATATATGTGTTAGTTTGTTAAATTCTAGCCATTGGTTCAAGATATCGTATGCACCAAGCTTTTTTCTATCAAAATTTGAGATTCAAAGTGCCGGTGTGACCTTGAAAACGAGATAAAGGTCCCCAAAATCTAATCACTTCTTTCCCCAATCCCAATGCTGTATCTGTGCTAGTTTGGTTAAATTTCATATAATGATTCATGAGATAGGGTATACACAAGGCTCACTTTTTGAGGATTTATAATGTAGTGACCTTGAAAATAAGGTTATAGTCACCAAAATCTAAACACTTCTTACCCCCATCCTGATAAAGTACCTGTGCTAGTTTAGTCAAATTCCAGCCTTTGATTAAAGAGATAGTGTGCGCACAAACGTTTTACTGCATTAAGGAATTTTACGAAGGGCAATAACTTTAAGAGAATTGGTCCCTAGCACCTACTTTCTCATGTAGGTACACCTTATTGATATCAATGTGTCTGCAGAAACTTAGGAATATCCATCGCTGCGTTTTCAAGATATTAGGAAAAAAACCAAAGCGTCGCGGACGGACACACGGCCGGCCGGACAGACAACGTAAAAACAGTATATCCCACCACAAACAAAATTTGCGGGGGGGTATAAAAAGATCAAAGATCGTCTTGGGATCATCATTTAAACAAACTTGGCAGACCTTGAGTCCCTGATGTTACATACGAAGATGCAACTTCAACGCTTTCTTGGTTCCGGAGAAGATTTTAAGTGTTTTCAACATCTTGTTCAGAAGTAAACAAACATTGAACAAATTGTCAATACCTCTTCTTCAGCAGGTCCGATGTGAAAATTGGCCAAGCTGTTTCAGAGAAAAGGAGAAATTTTGATTTTTTTAATCATACATTGTAAGTTTCAGCCATTAGCTTTTAATATATATGTTGAGAACATGATTTTTCAACATTGTCCCTATACAAATATTTGGGGCCGCATTTTGACCTAGACGTAAAAAGGTCAAAGGTCATCTTAAAACCATCTTTTTGACTGATGCTTCATGTGAAATCTGGTAAAATTGCTTAAGCGGTTTTAAAATTTACACAATTTTATACTTGTATATAGCCTAGGGGCAAGGACATATAGCCTCCAAGGGACAAAAAAATTTTGCAACTAAAATGTATTACTACTTTCATCTTACATTTTAAGTTTCAGCCATAAGTCTTTTATACATTTTGAGTGTCTTTTCAACATTTTCCCCAAACTTTTCAAATCTGCAATTGCCGTATAAAAGGTATTGGTTTTTACGACGGTCATTTAAACAAACTTGGTAGACTTTGAGTTCTGAATGCTATTTACCAAGATTCAACCTCAAAGCTTTCTTGGTTCTGGAGAAGAAGATTTAAAGTGCGTTTAATCATATATAAAGCGGCCACCTGGTACAATCCCAGTCAGCATTCTACGTAAATCTATATCGGGCCGTCATCGGCCCGTCAGGGTAGCTGACGGGCCGATGACGGCCCGATGTAGATTTACGTAGAATGCTAGCTGGGATGTTGCAGAACCGTTTGAAAAATTGTCAATACGCCTTCAACAGAATGCCCCATATACAATCTTGTAAAAATGATCAAGTTGTTTCAGAGAAGAAGACGTTTAATGATTACACGACTTTATACATGCATACAGCCCAGAGGCAAGGGCAGATAACTCCCAAGGAGCAATATTTGATTGTTACTATTTTTTTTCATTTATCCATACATTGTAAGTTTCAGCCATCAGCTTTTAATACATTTTGAGAAAACGATTTTTCAACATTTTTCCCATACAAATGTATGGGGATGCAAAATTGACCTTGCTGTAAAAAGGTGAAAAGTCAACCTACAATCATCATTTGAAACAAACTTTGTAGACCTTGAATCCCCAATGCTATATACCAAGATTCAGCCTCATTCGGTTTTGCTTCTGGAGAAGTTGATTTGTTAGCGCCCATCATATTGAACGGACTTTGAACATTTTAACCCTTAAACTGACAATCACAACAATTGTCGTCTGCTATGTCGTCTGCTTATGATTTTAAAAGTCATTTTTGCAAACAGGTGGACCCAGATCATACTGCTCCTAGAGGAGCAGTCTGATCTGGGTCCACACTGTTTGCCTGTATGCAAAAATAGGTTTGAAAGGTTTGCAAGAATATTCAGTAGATGACATACACAGACGGCATTTTCAGATGCAGGTTTTCTTGGCGTTTTAAGGGTTAACAAAGTATCAATCCCCTTTGACAGACGGTCCCATATTAAGTTTGAAGAAAACTGGCCTAGGGTTTTCAGTGAAGAGGTCGTTCAAAGGTGTGGACGGACAGACAAACAGACGGACGGACGACGGACGGCAAGCGATCACAATAGCTCATCCTGAGCCTTTGGCTCAGGTGAGCTAAATAGGATATCTGTAGAATGAAGGGCGTGAGCATGTATTCATGCATGAGCACGACCGAGTTATTTACAAAGACTGGTGTTGTTCTTTCGATTGGCACCCAACAATATAAAATTAAAGGATCTGTTGTTATGATATTATTATATATGGGTAGATGCAAAAACAATAAGCCGCGTGATGGGAAAAGCACAGCTATAGCACCTGCGAACAGCAAATGTTCAGGCGAGCCAGCGCATCCGTGCAGTAGGCTACGAGGAAACGTCAGCCGAAGACCTAACTAAACATATGGCTATGCTTAGAGGCTGGGCATGCGGACTTAATGATTGATTCGATGAAAAGTCCTGTTGTCTCCCTATCACTCAGTGGTTAAGTAAAACTGAACACCACGTGAACTTCCTCATAATCTCTTACCCCTTCCCACATCCAATTAATCCCCCTTTTGTTTTAAAACGTTGGTCACCTTCGCCCACATTTCACCCCCGTGTCCCCTGCAGTTCGGAACTGCGGGGGACACGGAGGTGAAATGCGGTGAATGGGTACAGAGGTTGTCTGATTTCTGAATAAATGAAGCATTTCTTCTTATGGTTGTGTTAAAAATCTCTTCAAAAGTTTAGCAAACATTTTCTTTGTTTCTAAAACTGCCCATTAAAATCTGACGAGTCCAACTTTGCGCAAGCACATTAAAGAAGTTCCAAAGATGAAAACGGAACATTTAACCAGCTGACTACAAAAGCAGACTTTATTTTTAAAAAAATCGTAGTTTTCACCGAAAATAAGACACGACATTTGAAATGTCAAATCCTTGTTTTTCTGTGAAAAAAAAAAAAAAAAAAAAAAGTATCTCTAATTTTCATTTGATGAATTAGGTTTCTGAGTGCTGTTTAAAATGTGAGTAAAACGATACACCTGATGAATTTGCAATAACCATACATGTGTTTCTTTGTACATGTTCTGTAAGTTTGAGTTGAGCTCGAGTCAACACTATTAACCCTAGTCCTGCTGAACCCGAATATACCCTGCTTTGCAAACAGTGTAGATCCAGATCAGTTGGCTTCTGAAGAAGCCAACTGATCGGGATCTGCACAGTTTGCCAATACATATGTGAATTTATAGCAACAATCCAGATCAAGTGATCTGACTGGCTGAAAATTAGACGTGGGTGTGGCATCTTAATTTATTCAGCAGGACAAGCGTTGAGGTCATGACAAGCCGTTCAGTTTAAACTATCCATACTTTTCCTGGGTATGTTTAGTCGTCTAAGCGATTAACCAGTACTTGTGCATATTCTTTCGCCAGAAACTGACAACTCAGGAAAACTGTTGTCGGACCAGGCGGGGATCGAACACGGGACCTTCTGGTCATCCGACTGAAACACCGAGGCCGGCTGACATTTTTTTTTTTTTTTTTACATTCAGCAAATTCTGAAGCGGAATGCTCTCAAATGTAAAGCGCGAAGCAATGGCTGAAGATAAAATCGTCGCATTTAAATGCTGTTTGCATTACAACTAAAAGCCTGAAGAGAAACAATATTAATGAGCCAGTGCACGACAAAACCTACAATAGGACTTATGTGACCAGCAAAGATTCAGATCAACCTGTATACATCCACCCAGTATAGCAAGGATTCTCATTCGTCCCTCTTTGGATAGCCTGGAGGCTTAAGAAGGCACATGCGATCCGTGAAGACTCTGTTCAGACTGCGCGGATGCGCAGGCTGATCTGAGTCTTCGCTGGTTGCACATGTCTTATTGTAGGTTTTGTCGTGCGCAGGCTCTATTTCATTTTGTACTACTACTTCAACGGTCTAACCGAAGGCAAAATCACATTAATTCATTCACATGTGAGCCGTGACACAAGAAAATGTATCTTCGGAGTAAATGCCGCAGTTAAGATCCAGTTAAGCCAGCGGCGATATACTGTCTGATCATGAACCTTTCTATACTGCGTTGTGTTTTACTATCAAATGATTGTATCAGCGGACAGTGAAGGTCCTGACCAGAATGCGCATGCGCGCATTCTGATCTTGACCTTCGCTGTCCGCATATGCCCGACGACGTTTTGAAATGGCGCGGCTGACAGGAAAAATATCGGGCAAACCTCCAGATTAGACACTTTCTTCAAACGAAAAGTAATGGTATTTTTTATTATTATTATTTCTTCATGAAAGCATATATTGTGGGTACTAATTAACAGTGCCTCGTCGAGGCGCTTCTAATGAGTACCACAAATAGTGTTTTCATGGGAAATAAGAAAAATGTCAAATGGATAGCCCCACGCACCCCTACCTTTATCTGGAGCAGTGCGTCGAGCTAATATTCAGGTACACGAACTATGCAGTTCAATGCGTTATACGAAACCAAATCAATTATTGCACTTTAAAATTTTCCCGTCATATTTTTTTTCTTTGTTTGATTAATATACTTGCAATAAAGTAAATAAATCAATTTGTTTTTTATAGACACCTAATATAACCTAAAGAGAAGATCTGAAAAGCAATCATTTTAGAAAAGACTGCACAAGTGGCTTAAAACGCAACAAAAAGTAGACAATCTAAGATTTTTTTTCTTACATTCCAGTTAAAGCATTCAGAAATTTTGTACTTAAGAATATGTTTAACAGACCTGAACATGTCCAGTATAAATTCTCCACCGAAAAAAATGGATGTTTTACAATAACATCTGATTCAATATTTGAGCAGTAAGAAAGCTAGAAAAGATTAACCTAACTAAATATCCCACTTTTTATGCTCTCTTGCGTTTTTAACATTCTGTTCAGATTCTGGTGGGGAGAGGTAATGGTCTCTTTGAGTTCTTGTTTAACGACAGAGCAATCCATGTGGATCATTTTTTGTCCCAGACAAGGGGTAAAAAAGGACAAACTGTTAGTAGTTGAGGAAAGGGAGAAATGGGAATATGCGAGAAAAATGTACATGTATAGCGGCAGAGAAACAGAAGGACTACCACCCCCGCCCCGCCTTTTCCCATCTGCTGTAAGTACAGCGGGCCCTTACCATTACGAAAACAAGCTAGCCTATTCAAATATATTGAAAATTTCACCACCAAAAAATGAAAATTTTCAGATAAAAAATTCTGATATTTTTCATATTTTTGCTCAAAACATAGATTGTGGGTACTCGTTAGAACCGCCTCGTCGAGGCGGTTCTAACGAGTACCCACAATCTGTGTTTTTGAGCAGAACTAAGAAAAATAATGTATACCCCTGTAAACCCCAGTTTTACTATATAAAAGTGGGGTTTAAGGGGGTCAGAATTTTATAGGTATGTTTTCGTGATGCCACTACCTAAACACCCTAATAAATGGCCTAAAAACGCCCCCTCTAGGCAATATATCGTTGGGCGTTTGCGAACCGCGCATGCCCAGACCAAACTAAGCACATTCACAGTCTGGCCTTGGCATTACAGTTCGCCAAAATCTATTCGGACACTGTAAACTTCGATGCTGACCACGCGGGAAAACATTATCGCTGACGATATTTTGATCTTTTGTTCTGATTTTTCCAAGAAAATAGCATTTGACATTTCATGCAAGAAGACAATTTGCATGACATACCAAACTATATTCTATGAAAAAAAAAACAGAAAAACAAAATTATTTCAAAATGTCATCGGCTGAAAAAATTACCAAACATGCTCAGCCTAAAAAAGAAATGTCCTGGTTAGGCATGCGCAGTAAGCTTATCTGAGTGTAATGACGATTATCATAGAAACTGCAACACTTCATTACGGAAACACACTTATTCAAATATATTGAGAATTTTACCACAAAAACAAATGAAACCTTTCAGATGAAAAATTCTGGTACTTTTCATATTTGTGTTCAAAACATAGATTGTGGGTACTTGTTAGAACCGCCTCGCCGAGGCGGTTCTAACGACTACCCACAATCTATGTTTCTTTAGCAGAAATAAGAAAATAAATGTAAACCCTTGTAAACCCAATTTTACTGTATAAAAGTGCGGTTTAAGGGGTCAAAACTATAATGGCGTGTTTACGTGATGTACACGGTTTGACAAACAACGTGAGAAAACGATCCTTATGGAGTATGAAGTAATAACTATGCATTCTTGTGAAATTCTTCGCTCTATTCTCCGGAAATCATACCGAAGATATTTGCCGGAAATTACCGACGGTAATCCGTTTTCAGTCTCTATTATCCATAGCTCCAGTCAAGAGGGTTATCCAACTAAAAACTTTTCTTATTTCTAGAAAACACATATGTTGTGATATCTCATTAGACAGGGTACTTCTAATGAGCAATTATAACATATATTTTCGTGGAGAAATAAGAAAACCACCCATCGTTTCAGCTGAAAAACAAGGGCGTTTTTTTTTTTTTTTTTTTTTTTTTTTTTTTTTTGTTGTTTTTTTGTTTTTTTTGTATCTTCATATTTTTTTATTTCAAATTATCATAAGGAATAGAAAAGATATAGAGAAGACCGTGATCAGACTGCGTGCGCCGCGCAGACTTATAAAGCTCCTCTGTTCCTCGTTATATTCTATTATATCCCTCGATCCTGTATGCGGGCGGATACGCAGGCTGATCTGACTGCACATTACGAAAACACGCCATTTCAAATATATTCAGAATTTTACCACCAAAAATGAAAACTTTCAGATGAAAAATTCTGGCAGTTTTCGTATTTCTGCTCTAAAAATAGATTGTGGGTACTTGTTAGAACCGCCTCGGTTTTTTTTTATTTTTAGAGCAGAAATAAGAAAACTAATGTATACCCCTCTAAACCCCAGTTTTACTGTATAAAAGTGGGGTTTAAGGGGTCAAAACTATATAGGCGTGTTTTCGTGATGACGTTAAAGGCCCTTTCTCACGTTGAGTCAAATTTATAATAAAGTTCTTACGTGACGGTGGTTTCTCTGTAGTGGATGGCCTCCGTGTGGTCGAAGGGGTAACTTGAGCGTTCAGCGTTACACACATCCAAAGGACTATAATACACAGAAAAGACCCATCCATTTTTGCCATTTTTGTTGTAGATTATGCGCTTGGACTAAGAGGTACAGGATTTCAGAAATTGTGTTCTTAATTCGACCGACAAAAAATGTAAGATGCACTATTCAGTGAAACATGTTATCCATTATATAAATCCATTCCTTTTGAATTTAGTTTAATCTGTTAGCTTTTCCACTTCCTTTTCAATATTATTTCACACTTGGGACACCTGTGTCGAAACTGAACCAAAATCACATAGTATAATGCTAGTGATCAATGAAATTCAACTCCAAATTTTCACCGAATCACAGATGTATGTAACCGAATTCAGCGACTCCGTTTGGTAATTCCTTCGAACAGAAGCGTTGGGTTCTTTTTCGTCAACATGTATTCTGGTGTCAGGCGGTGTTGTTATATGTAAGGTTCGAGTCGGCACCAGAATTCCACCGTCAAGATCTTTCTTTATCCTACTTCCGGATTTGAATGTGAAGCCTGAAAAAAGAAAACCGAAATTAGATGTGTCCACATCGAATACCCATGTTAATGCATAACTACAACAATACAGCCTAATGATAACACTGACGCGCCTATGTGAAAAGTATACTTTTAGCCATAGCTGCAGACAAGATGCTTTATTCAAACAAAAATGAGCCAATGCATGACAATACCAACAAATGGCATGTGCGCCCAGTGAAGACTCTGATCAACCTGGGCATCCGCCCAGTCTGATCAGAATCTTCGCTGTCCGCATGCAGAAAGCCTGGATCCTTAGCGACCCCACTGAGTGCACAACAAAGGCTCTGATCAAACTGGGCGGAAGCCGAGGCTGATCTGTCTTCGCTGGGCACATATGCCATTTGGTTAGTTTTGTCATGCGCTGGCTAGAATATTAATATTTTCTAATAGCGCAACAAAACATAGGTTCTTCGAGATCCTTTTAATGAGTAGCCGCAACCTGTGTTTGTGGAGAAATAAAACACAATATATGGGTACAAATACCCTCTAATTCAGTATGGGACTTTACCATATAATACAAGGAATGTGCGAAATATTTGATTAATTATCAACCCAGTAAGCATTCTTTATAAATCTATAGCGGGCCGTTATTGGCCCGTCAGGGTAGCTGACGGGCCGATAACGGCCCGCTGTAGATTTATAAAGAATGCTAGCTGGGAAGCACTTTCAAATTGATTTAATAATGCAATATGAGTGTTGACGGGAATAAATAAGCTAATACAACGCTCAAAACGACAATGTTTTGAAATTCAGTCTGATAATGCAGACAGCTGCACACCCCTGTTTTCTATGTATATTGTCGGGGAATAAGGGCTATACATTACTTAGACCTGGTGACGTAATGCGCGGCCTTATTTCGAGACTGATTTCAATTCGTGATTGTGTCTTAATTCATTGCAGCGAGCTTGTTAATCAATAGCGTACACGTACACACGCATGCACACAATTATCATCATCATCATGGGTAAAGTGTCAGGGTACGTCATAATTACATTAATTACAAGCTGTACATATACCGTGCGGACTCGTCTCAAACGTTGATTCTGACAGGCACAAAGACACGAAGGCACACGAACGCACACGCACACATTCAATAAAGGACTGCACCGGAGCAAAACAAAAAACAAAAAAAAAAACTTCGAAGTATATATGGATCATTACGAAAACACGCCTATTCAAATATATTGAAAATTTCACCACCAAAAACTGAAAATTTTCAGATAAAAAAATTCTGCTCAAAACATAGATTGTGGGTACTCGTTAGAACCGCCTCGCCGTGGCGGTTCTAACGCACTATGTTTTGAGCAGAAATAAGAAAAATAATGTATACCCCTGTATACCCCAGTTTTACTATATAAAAGTGGGGTTTAAGGGGGTAAAAATTATATAGGTATGTTTTCGTGATGTAATGAAGGTCTAGATTAGCCTGTACATTCGCAGTCTGATCAAAGTTTCTTTAGCCCTTTACATAGGAGCAATATGACGGTTAATATGGGTCTACACTGCTCTCATGTCACTAATGCTGTTTTGTATGTGTGTGCGTACGTACGATCATGCGTACGTGCGTGCGTGCGTGTGTGTGTGTGTGTTTTCTTCACGGCATGGCTCATATACGAGCGAAAGCGTATGTATGCGTATATCATCTGTCCACTGTCGGAACAAAAGAGATCTATGTAGCCATAGAGTCGGCTAAAGTTAGAGTTTACCAGTATTTACACCAAACACGCACACTGATCCATAAATAAATGCTTCAGCTGCAATTCGCATTAAGATCCTATTATATCGTTACATGAAGTAAAAAGAACAGTACCCCACTTTAAAAAATGATTTTTGCAATTTGAAGTTACGGTTTAGGCTATTGGCAATATGGAAGTTATCTACTTGGGAAACCATGCATATCAATTGGTTGCATAATCTTTGCATACATGCTTAGTATACGAGTATGCAAAGTATCTGACGATGTTTAATATACATATAACAAACATGAACAACTAGAAGATTTTATAATACACGTTACATATTTCATTAAACCCAAAAGCTTGCTCCACATATATATATGTAAAAAATGTTTGTTTTGTTAGTAAGATCGTATGTCAAATAGGAATATGCAAACCATTACGAAAACATGCCTGTTCAAATTATGTTGAAAATTTTACAACCAAAAAAAGAAACTTTGCAGATATAAAATTCTGCTATTTTTCATATTTCTGCTCAAAATATAGATTGTGGGTACTCGTTAGAACCGCCTCGCCGAGGCGGTTCTAACGAGTACCCACAATCTATGTTTTGAGCAGAAATAAGAAAAATAATGTATACCCCTGTAAACCCCAGTTTTACTATATAAAAGTGGGGTTTAGGGGGTCAAAATTATATTGGCATGTTTTTGTGATGTAATCGGTCACAGTAATCGCTCCCGATAAAATGACATTTACTTCAAGTGAGGGACAGGTGCTTCATATGTGTATGGTTCGTACATTTCATAGGAACCCTTCACAATACGTAACAGTGTGTTATATATGCGTACAACGAAACACATATATAACACATCTTTTACGTATTCGTATGTGTGACATATGCGCACTCACAGACCGGTACCCAGTCAGCATTCTACGTAAATCTATATCGGGCCGTCATCGGCCCGTCAGGGTAGCTGACGGGCCGATGACGGCCCGATGTAGATTTACGTAGAATGTTAGCTGGGTATATGAAAATACGTTTTCTCAGTATTCTATTCCGGTCAAAATACACGTATTTTATTTCAACCCTGAGGTTCTGAAATGGACTTCCATTCTTTCAAATTGGACAGATAATTCTTGCAAACTACGTCGCCAGTAATAAATTAATAACAAAATGGCAAACAGTGTAGATCGTGATGGGATGGCTCGTTACGAGCTGTCTCATCTGGATCTACACTGTTTGCAAAAGTATACGACTTCGTTGACTCGTGTTCAAAGTGCAAACAAAACTAAAACCATTCAATATAACAGTCTACATTATCATTCTCGTCAGAATTTTCTCAGAGAGAGAGAAAGAGAGAGAGAGAGAGAGTAAAACTTCTTTGTTTGTATGGAGAGAGAGAGAGAGAGAGACAGACAGACAGACAGACAGACAAACAGAGTAATACGGTTTTTCTGTTTGTATAGAGAGAGAGAAAAACGTTTTATCTGTTTGTATGGTGAGAGACAGACAGACAGAGACTGAGAGAGAGACAGACAGACGAAGACAAAATAAAGACATAAGAGACAGACAGGCGGACAGACCAATAAAAAATGGAAAAGCGGCGGAATATCTACCTTGCCACTTTTAGATACAATTTCACAGCAACAAAATTAATTCGTATTATGTCTTCATTTATTCACACTTTTGAAATTATGATTTTATCTCTTTAAAGAAGCATAATTACTGCATACTCTTGGGTCTCTGTGGTTAATCAAAATATGTACTTTATGCATCAAGACAGCCAGTCTCAGCATTACGAAAACATGCCTATTCAAATACACTGAAAATTTTACCACCAAAAATGGCAATTTTTCACATAAAAAATTCTGATATTTTTCATATTTCTGCTCAAAACATAGATTGTGGGTACTCGTTAGAACCGCCTCGTCGAGGCGGTTCTAACGAGTACCCACAATCTATGTTTTTGAGCAGAAATAACAAAAATAATGTATACCCCTGTAAACCCCAGTTTTACTGTATAAAAGTGGGGTTTAGGGGGGTCAAAATTATATAGGTATGTTTTCGTGATGGTTAAGTGAGTGTATTAGGTATCTCCTTTCATAATCACGTTTTTCTTTGTCGCAAATGAGACAATTTTTCACGGAACCTGGGAAGGGACATGTTGATTTTATTTTTTAAATTGTTGCGACAACTTAAAATCTTGTTCGGACAAGGAATAACTTGTTCGGAAAACATAATATCTTCTTCCTACATCTTAATATCTTGTTCGCACATGGTAAGTATGTTGTCTGGACGACATTATATTTTGTTCGGACGACTTAATATGTTGTTCGCATAAGAAAAAAAATAAGTTGTTCGGACAAGATTTCCTGTCGTTCGAACAACTTATCTGGTCTTGACAACATATTATCTTGTTCGCACAAGATAATTATGTTGATCGGACGACTTAATATGGAGCTCGCACATGATAACTTGTTCGGACGACTTAATATCTTGTTCAGAAAGCAATATATCTTGTTCCGACAACCTATCTTTTTTGGACGACTAAATATGTTGTTCGGACACCTTATTCATCTTGTGCGAACAACATATAAAACATACGCCGAGCTTACCGTCCCAAAATTACGGAACCCGGCAAGGAACTTAATATCTTGTTCGGACAACTTAATAACTAGTTCGGACAACGGAATATCTTGTTCCGACAACTTAATATCTTGTTCGCCAAGGTAAAAACATTGTTCGTACGACATAATATCTTGTTTGAATGACGTAACATGTTCTTACAAGAAAATATGATGATCGGACAAGATAGTAAGTTGTCCGAACAACTCAATTATCTGGTTCGGACAACATAATATCTTGTTCGCACAAGATAATAATGTTGTTCTGACGACTTTATATATTGTTCGCATGAGATAATTAACTTGTTCGGACGACTTAATTTATTGTTCGCATAAGATAATTAACTTGTTCGGACGACTTAATAGCTGATTCGGACAACAATATATCTAGTTCCGACAACTTAATATCTTGTTCGGACAACTTATGAAACATACGTCGTGCTTATTGTCCTAAACCATCGAATGTTAGACAGTTCATCCGCCATATTGTAACAACAACGATTCAGCAAATCAGTGTCTGATAAAGGCGTCCGAACAAGATACTAAGTTTGTGAACATCATAATTAACTAGTGTGAACAAGATATTATGTTATGCGAACAAGGTAAGTTGTCCGAACAAGATATTAAGTCGTCCGATCAACATAATTATCTTGTGCGAACAAGATATGATGTTGTCCTAACCAGATCATTAAGTTCCTCGGACGACTTAATATCTTATCCGAACAACATATTTTCTTGTGCGAACAACATATTAGTTGTTCGAACAAGGTTTTATTTCGTCCGAACAATGTATTAAGTTGTCCGAACAAGTTATTAAGTTGTCCGAACAAGATATTAAGTTGTCGCCACAACTTAAAAAATAAAACCAACATGTCCCTTCCCGGGTTCCGTAAATTTTTTAACTTTTCAAATTGTTTTGACACACCATCAGAATGAGGATTTAGTATATTAACATTTCTACCTCCTTTACCATTAACCCCTTAAAGCGCTAAGGTATTTTGTAACATGCAACTTTCTGACATCTATTTCGTTATTTTAAAGAGAAAATAAGACTTGATGTTTCATGTAAATCGTCTGCCTAACGGACAATTCACAAGAAATTTCAAACTTTATTTATTCTGGAAAAATTAAACAAAGATATACATATTTCAGTGTCGTCTGCTGCAACTGCAATTCGCGCTTTAATGCTTAAGAATTACACTCCACTGCTTTTTCTGAATAGTAGGTATATTCTTTGATTGTTAAATAAATTATTTTAATCACGATTTTTATCTATTAAGGGGTCTGAATACACCTGGTACGTCTTCCATTATTTCTTTACAAGGGAGCAAACTTTTGTGTCTTATTCTTTGCTTTCCTGCACACCAAACAAATCTAAAAAGGGGCTACCCAATAAGGAAAGAATTTGCTCCCTCTTAGAAGCATTTTCCCTTTAATAATAACAGGCTTCTTTACAGAAGAAGACAAAACGCATTTGACAGACTTGCCCTCCTTGAAAGAGCATCAGATGAACTGAAACATAACTGACTACACATGGCATTAATAACAACACATGTTGCTGTATGTTTCTTGTTCCTCATGTTTGTTTGTGTTGAGGTTTTACGGCCCAGTCAACCCAATGGGGCCATGTCGAGCGCGGTCAGTTTACCTAACCACACGTTTACTGGGCAGGCTTAGTCCTCTAAACGGTTAACCAGTATTGTGCACATTCTTTTGCCAGAAACTGACAACTGCCCTTCTTGAATCAGCGGAGTCTTGTTCCTTATGAGACTTAGGGACATACAGAGCACTGCTATGGTCGGATTGTCCGTTATACTATCCAAAGCGCGGCGGTGTCTTGTTTTTGGGCTCACCTTGGACGAAGACAAAACCGAAATATTTATTTTTGCAGTCGATCCGCAGTTGAAAGCACATTTCAAACCATATCTCCTAATAAGGCGCTTGGCAAAATTTCCGTGAAATTGGTATAGTATATACTCGTAGCACTAGTCAAAAGGTGAACGTAAACAGCTTCTAAATGATTGTATAGTTCGTTTTTGGTTTGTTTTGGCTGACTTTCCAACGGTCCAGTTGCTACAGTTGTATAGTAATAAGTCCAATGTAATGATAATGGGAACTGTTAAAAAGCATTCCTGAAGCCTTAAAGGAAACTTTTCAGCCATCTGAAAACTACGTTTTTCATGATCACTCTTTTACCCGTTTAGTTGTGATGTTACCGTTTTTACCCTAAGTATTCTATCAGGTCTGTGCAAACAATGTAGATATAGGTCAGACGTGGCGTTCTGGAAAAAGGTCTACGCTGTTAGCTCAAGCATGTCTGTCCGAGTATATACGGTATATGCAAAACGATATCTACAATACGGCAAACCAACACAACATCCGAAAAGGTCATGTGTTGATTTGTTTGACCAATTTTTATTACAATTACCATTCTCTGGGCCAATACAACAAATTGATATATTTTTCTTATTTTTCCCAGCAAATAGGCTTTGGCAATTCATGCAAATCGTATCCAAAGCAGACAAATTGCATGAAATGTCTGAGCCTATTGTCTGGGAAAAAAAATGAAAATTGTTTTAAAATGTCGTCTGAAAAAAATTCTACCCAGCATATGCAGCGGGTTAACCCTTTCGGCATCAACTTTCAGACAACAGTTTCGTCTTTTTTTTTTTTAACTATCGACTGAAAAGACGTTTATATGTAAAGTTGAAAGAACTGAATGTCAAACAGCGTAGATCCTGATGAGACGGCTCATATGAGCCGTCTCATCTGGATCTACGCTGTTTGCAAAAGCCTATTATTATCACCTGTTGCAGTGAAAGAGAAGGTCACGAGACTGAAATTAATCCACCCAGAGATTAATAGACATTGTGGATCACTGTTCAGTCAATAATTATCAAAGTGTTTACCATATTTAGCCAAAGTAATGGGACAAGCAGGTCAGAGAAAACTGTGCAGACCTAGATGGTCTTCTTTGTATAAAAGCGGTGGAAAATCTGCCAGGTCTTAAAGTATATTAGTGATTATTTTACAAGTGTGGAAAGATTAACGATTCAAAACGCAGCACTTTCCACACATGTACAAACTGTAAACCACTGGAACCAGACTACTATTGACATCACAATGTTCTGATGCCCTCTGAAAAATAGTCCTGTCTAAAAATAGAGTGTACGGAGTAGATGTTGTACACAGTGCAAGGTAAAAAGACTGCATTGTTCTATTTATCATTTATTCAGGCCACGCGAGGAGACGAATTCCAGTAAAAGATTGTGTAGGGAACTATTTGGCTGGGTGGAGTGCTACAACGAGTCGGTCGGTTGTTCTGAATAGGAGGAGTTTTGGGATGTCGTATGGCGGGCAATGTCATGTGTTTTCATATGATGACTGATTGTGTTGGGGTTTAACGACACGTCAACCCTTGTGGCTCATTTTGTGTCGTCTCCCAGAGAAAGGGAGAAAAGAGATAGAAGAGATAGTAGGGGAGATGAAAGAGGGACAGGGAAGAAAGAGGAACAGTGATGAAAGGGAATAAACAGAAGAAACAAAAACATTCCCCTATACCCTTACCTGCTACAAGGACAGCAAGCCTTGCCCTATTTCAGTTGGACGCCAAGGTGACGTAAGATTCATGACACCTTTGCCCCCAGTACAACTGGACTGTGCGTACGGGTTTTTGAATTCTAGTTAACTAGAATATCAGTCATAAATTAAGAATAGAATGGCAAACAGTATATATCCTGATGAGACGGCTCGTTTCGAGCCATCTCATCTGGATCTGCACTGTTTGCAAAAATATATGGCTTTGTTCGCAGTGTTCAAAGTGTAAACAGCACTCAAACCATTTAGCATTTGTATTTTGTTTCTATTTTCTATTTCTATAAATATATACATTAATACAAGGTACTTACCTTGAAGTAACGTTTGTGACCCTAAATTTATCTGATCTACAGAATAAATGAAATGTGTTAAAACTACTTTCA